>CM039131.1:46011571-46069962 GCA_022036555.1 Microstegium vimineum | reverse complement strand
TTCTTTTTGCCCCCCTTGCTTGGCTCTTCCTTAACGGGTTTTTTTGGGAAAAAGGATGGGCCTAGTGAATCCCCATGAATTTTCTCATAAACCGATGCATAAGCAACAATTTCCTTTTTGATCAAACAAACCCAAGCCCAACGAGATGCTCACAATTTGGAAAAGGTCTTGTTCAGGTCTGGAAAAAAAAAAACATGGCGCTGTGGTTAACCGTTCTTCAATTATTAAAAGTTAGTTTGACATTCTCAGCCATAAAATTAGCATTTTCTCTAACAAAGCCGTCTTGGTTTAGAAGTTTGGGAAAAAACCTTCAATAACCTCTGTGAAACCTGAACCGGGGGAAGTAAATCCGTCACAGGTAGGGGCCCCAAATTAACACATTGCCTTTGCTCGGCCCCACTGCTTTTCCCCATTGGTATCACATTCCCTAGGAAAAAAAAACCCTTCGCCAAAATCCATTTGCCCCTTTTGCATAAAACTGATTTTCTTGAGTTCGCAAGCCAACCTGAATGTTGCTGTTTTTCCCTTTTTTGGGAGAACCAAAATGTTAATGAATATCCAAAATTGTCTAGAAACCCCATGAACCCTTATTCATCAGGTACATAAAGTGGAGGGTTTGGTTTTAACCCAAACGACTAATTTTTACTATAAACCCATATTTGTAGTAAAGGTTTTTTGGTAGTAGAGGAGGTTTCAATGGTGTTTACCCGACCGAAGTCGACTTAGAGAATACAAAAATTCCTTTAATGTCAAAAAGTCATAACCTTGGTAAGGGTATTTGTTCCTGATGTTACCTTTTAAGGAGCGGTAATCCCCACATCCACTGGTACCATTTTTTGTCAACAAAGACCCCCGGAGCCCCCAAGGTAAAGCTGGAGTATAAAACCCCTTTTTCTTGTAACCCTGCAACTTTTTTAAGTTTTTTAACTCTTAAAACCCCATCTATAGGACGCTTGCAATAGGGGGGAAAACCGGGAAAAGTCAATAAAAAATTCAATGTCGCGGTGGGTGGATCGGCAAGTATGGGGGGGGAAAAACCGGGAACCCTCAACAACTGTTCAATTCCGAATCATATTCTTGATTCAAGTGTGTCGGCGGAGCTTTCAAAACAACTTCCAAAATGATCTGATCCCCTTTGGGTGAAGTCAAAACAACGACCTTCTTGTGGCATGAATATCTGCTTTGTACTTCACATCCGTCCATTCCCCAAAATGAGATCAATCCCAGCTGTCTTTAGCAGGAAGGTTCAACCTAAAGGCTACCCCCTTTAGAAGCACACAAACCGAAAGGATATATTGATTTGCAGTCAAAAACCCTCCCGGTGAACTTACTTTTATGGGGGTTTTCATGAAGCGCAAACAAAAGATCAGCATTTAACAAAAGCGGCAAAAATGAAGAATGCGAAGCTCCAGAATCAAAAAGTACAGTAGGGAGGATAGAGTTGATGCTGAACGCACCCATCATAACCTCAGGAGTCTCCTGTCCCGTATCTGCCGACACGTGGTTCACCCCTTCCGTGTTGGGGTGATGGCTGGTGCCTTGCCCTTGCTGGTTGCCCTGATTTGGGCATTGCGGGGGTTTTCTGCTTGTCGGGAAGTTGTAAGACATGTGACCCTCCTTGTTGCAACGGAAAACCTGTTGGGAGTGTTGGGAGCACTGTTCTTCATTGGTGTGGCGTTGGCGTTCCCTGACGTGGCGCCTGTGGTACAATCTGCTGTTGGTTCTGGGCACGCTGAGGGAATGATTACGTTGCGGAAACTGACCGTGGCTGATTTGACCACGGTTCACTGATTGCTCGGACCCTGGTACCTTTGCTAGAAGTTTGCGAGGGATTGGGATGCTGGCGGGTATTGCTTCTGAGGCTGGTCCTGAAGCCTCCTCTTCTTGGCTTCCATCTCCTTGCGCTTGTTATCAATAACAATAGCGCGATTCACGAGGGCTTGAAAATTGGGGTAGAGATTGGATATGAGTTGCAACTGCAAACCATCGTAAGAGACCCTTCAGAAAGCGGCGCTGCTTGTCAGCGTCGTTAGCAACCTCATGAGGAGCGTATCGAGACAACTGAGCAAACTTGTCTCGGTTACTCCGCCACGGTCATGGATCCTTGCCGCAGAGCTCTGAACTCCTCCTGCTTGAGCTCCACTATGCCTTCAGGAATATGGTAAGACGTGAAACTGTCGGTGAACTCCTGCCATGACACCTCTGGTGCGTTGTTGGGTCGTCCATTTTATGTACGAGTCCACCAATATTGAGCGGCACCCTGCAATTGACCAGATGGTACAACACCTCTCACGCTCATTGCATTGAACGATGTTCAGCTGCTTCTCCCAGCTCTTAACCAGTCGTCCGCCTCCAGCGGTTCTGAAGCATGAGGTGAACACCGGAGGATGACCCTTCATAAATTCTCCACGCTTGTCCCGTGGCTGGACAGGTGGTGGTGGAGGTGGTGGTGGGTACAGGTTGATTCTGAAGGTGTTGATCATGGTCTACATCAGCTGGGTTTGTATAGCATGAATTGCTCCATGGTCGGTGGTACTGGTGGTGGTGGCGGTGGTGGTACTGGTGGTGCTGGTGGTGCACCCTACCACGGCCTCTTCCTCTACCACCTGGTGCCGCCATCTGTCATCCAAAACATATAGTATGACCTTTAGATTTATTGTTCATTGGAACGCACGAAAGAGCATAACTTTTCTGAAATCTGAACCTTACAAGCGGTACTGTAAAAAAAGTCATATTCACGTTCCAAATTCAAAAAAAGTGAAACTTACACGGTTGGAAAGATAATGAAATGACTACAACTTTACTAATTCTCACTTTTTCAGATTCTGATTCGAAATTAGGTCAAAACAACAATTTATCAAAACATGTTTCTGAGTTCCAACTGCGCAGAAACCTCAACTTGTAACTGTCATAACTCCCAAACCAGAATAGGTATGAACGTAATTCAAGATGCATTGGAAGGGTACTGAAGTTAGTTGTTGCCATATAAATGTCATGATCATTGGATAAACCATCTTTGAGATACAACCGAAAGATTACTGACTGCTCCAGAAAAACAGCAAGATAGAAAACAGGATAACCCACCCGCTACCATTTTTATTTATATCAAATTATATGTCTATAACTAAGGAACTTGTGGACATGCCCACAATGTTCCAGCACTCATTACAAAACTCCAAATCACTCATAATCATAATAACAACCATATAATAAAACCAAGTTCACAAGACACGACAAGACTCGACTCAACTTTCGCTACTAGCGTTTTATTACATCAAGGTGGTATTCATCCTATGGAAGGAAAACTGGGGGAAGCTTCTGATGGAACTTGGGCATCTTCAGGCATCCTCTGAGCTCATCATTCTCTGCACGGGCTCTCTTGAGTAGCTTGCGCTGAACACCAAGCTCATCAGTCAGCACCTCGACCTGCTGTACCAGCTCATGAGAAAAGTCGATCATCACCTTGGTGGACGTCGTCATAACCATCCTTTGCCTCGAACATGGACCATCCCCACGGGTCTCGAAGGGAAGGTGCCGATACTTGTCCTCCATCATGCGGTTACGATGATGAGCACGAAGGTCGAAAAGGGCCATGCGAGCTGCATCCTCCATACACTCCATCATGTTGGCACGGCTGGTCTTGGCCTCATAGACGGCCTCCACTTGCCACGACTGTGTGGCGTCCTTCCAGATGCAGACGTAGAGAGTACACTTCTAGAAGGAAGGGTCCTGGAAGTGCCTGTTCTCGTAGCACATGTACTTCACCTCGGTCTTCCAGTCGGAGTAGTGGTTCTCCAAAGTCTCTTTCAGCAAGCCATGGTAGAAGTCCTCATCATCTCCCTCCTTGAAGTGGAAGTGCTTGGTCCATCCCAAGCGTTCTTCACCAACTTTGGAACCACCAGACGGAGTCTTGGAGCGACTGTTCTTATCAGAGGGAGTCCTGGAACGACTGTTCTCAAAGCTCTCTTCTTGGGGTTCTTCTTCGTCATCCTTGCGGGGTTCCATTGGCACGCACTTTGGCGGGGGACGAGTGGACTTGCGAGCAGTCTTCTTGTTACGGGCCATCTATAGAAAAGCAAAGTTGAGAACTAAGTTAGAATCAAGATAATATAATTTTGAGATGAGTAATAGTTTTACAAATAATATCAAGGTATAAAAGCATGAAAAGAGCATTCCTAAGAACCAATTCTATCTAGGTTTGCGTCCTACAGTCAACACGGCTCTGATACCAATCTGTCACACCCGGTTTTAAAGACAAAACGGGATGCAATAATCTTATGTGTGCCCAGAGGTCAGTCACACACATAAGCCGACAAATTATCAAAATTGTATCATCACAAGTGTTTAATACATAGCGAATGAGTATTTAAATAATGTCTATTACAAAACAGCGGAAATAAGATAACTCTCGCGAAGCTCCATAGCACAGGGACGTCAACTGGTTGACCCCAAACCTAGTAGTCCTCTGGATACTCCTCATAACTCTGATAATCTGGTACCCATCCGGGATTTTTATACAAGTATTGAAAAGAAAGAAGACAAGTGTAAGTACTTTCGTACTCAACAAGTATATATGGGGTTCATGAGGCTCAAATAGTATGACACTGGTTTACTGCGGTAAGCATTTTAATTTGTAACGAAACTTTATAAGTGATAGATCAAAGATATGCTTAAATCCCCAAGTTAAATTTGCATGATCAAGTAAACAATTGAACAAGTAACATACTTCCATGATAAAGTGATTCATAAAGATAACCAACAAGTAACCAAAGAGTTCTGTGAGTTTTCCGGGCCACTCGTGTCCGTGAGCACGGCTATCATGATAGTTTTTAACACTCTGCAGAGTTTGTACACTTTACCCACGAGTCGTGTTTGCCAAAATGCCCTGGGATCATGACTCCCTTAACACTACCGAGGTGAGCGGGCAGGGAACACTATGAAGTCTTTCAAAGGGGTTCGCTGACATACCACAGACAGTACGGATCCACGGGCAAGGGGTATATAGGAGCCCGTCGGTGGTACACACACGCAGCGGTCCCCACTCCAGCCGCTCCGCAACCGCTCGTCAATGGCAACTTTCGTGAACTGTCGCATGCAAGAGAGTGACCCTAATACTGAACTAAAGCCAGAGCCATATAGCCCTCATGGTTGTACTGTATGTCCCAGCTTTTGCTGACAGAAAGGGGGTCCTAAGTCCATGTTGCTAAAAAGTCAAGTTTTACTTTATCATCTCATGTAGTCTTTAATCAAGATTAAAAGATCATGCTTATAAAAGTGAAGCACTAGCAATAACTACCCATATGCAACAGTACCCATAGGATTTCAAGGATAGAGGTAAACAAATCTAGGTGAATTCCTATGGTGACAGTATTAGACACATGCATATGATTTTATTGGAAAAACATCATGAATAGGACATCAAGGAAGATCCCATATAATACTTGCCTTGCTCAAAGGGGTCCTGCTGCTGCTCCTGCTCAAAGCAAAACCCTTGGTCTCCCACGTACTGCTCACCGTCTGTACTCGATCATCACATCACATGCAATCACGCAGAGACATAACATGCAAACAAACAAGGCTATAGATTAGAACAATACACCAACATAATAAAACAAAAGGAAAAGTTTATAAAACAAATCTATGTATCACTACGATCACAAAGACGCTTGAATCACGAAAAACGGTGCTATAACGAAGAAGATATGAATTAAGCAGGATTTTGAAAAGGGCAAGATTAAGCATTACGGAAATAATTTTCTTTGATTTTCAAAGGTTATTAACATAGATGAAACCTATACTACTGGATAGAGCATGAAAATACAGATCTAACACAACTTGAACGGAGCGATTTGGATTTAAAATGAACAAATTATAAGCATTTAAAATAGAGTGGCAAAAGTGTAAAATAGAATTTTCCTTTTTATTTTAGAAATAAAACAGACAGAAAAGAAATGCGCTTTCCAAAACCGAAAGCGTAACAAGGAAGTACGCCAACTGGACTGCGGGTTCAGTCTTTAAAAAGAACGGGGTCTCTTTTGTAAAAGAGTCAGCCGAAAGGGTATCGAGCCCTGAGATCTGTCCGATCTAGAGCTGACGGTCAAGATTAGAAAGGGGGAGGAGGGCGGCGCTCCCGGCCGGGACTGAGCAGAGCGCGACGGCGCCATTGCTGGCGAGCGGCGGCGCAACACGACTCGGTGATTTGGTGCGCCATTCTCAGCGCTAAACGGCCAGGGAGAGAGAGGAGAGCAAAGCGAACACGGTGCTGGAGCTGGTTGAAGCGATTGTGCACGGGGGCGGAGTGGCCACGCGGCGCAGCGACTCTGCCTCGTCGGTAATCGTGCGCAGAGATAGGGGAGGGAGGAAAGGTGACTACGGAGCATCGGGGAGCTTCCTTACCACGACGCGAGACTGATGCGAGGTTCAAACGGAGTGGAGAAGCTCGGCAGTAGCGGAATCGATGGCAGCGGCGGTGGACAAGGTCGCGGCGGCGCTGGTTGTTCTATGTGGCTCCGAGGGCGTTCCAAGGGGCACGGTGAGGGCGGTAGGGTGTCGGGTGCGGCTTAAATAGCCATGGGGCGCTCCACAGAGAAGGAAGGGGGGAGGATTCGACACGGATTTGGTCTCGGCCGCAAGGAAAGGGCGGCGGCCGGAGAAAGGAAAGAAGAGAAAGGGAAGGCAACTTTGATTTCACGTTTCTGTAAAATTTATACACAAACCATTATGTCAAAGGGGTCCCTCTGGATCCATTTCACATCAATAACGCGCCCTCTTCCACCTATAGGTAGTTTGAGATAAGTTTCTTTTGAAGTGGATACCTCAAGACCAAAAATAGTCCGTAATAATCCAGCTTCCACGATATACGATGATTCGCTCGCTATCTGAGGCGTTAATTTACCTACTAAAATATCGCCAGTTTCTACCCAGGATCCCAACCGCACAACTCCATTTCTGTCCAAATTGCGGAGTAAATGTTCTTCTAGATGTGGTATTTGTTTAGTGATTTTTTCAGCGGAGCCTTGGCTTGTCGTATCCGTCTGAATTTCATATTTTCGGATGTGAAAAGAAGTATAAATATCCGCATATACCAAATGTTCACTAATTAGTACTGCGTCTTCAAAATTGTAACCCTCCCAGGTCATATAAGCTACTAAAACGTTTTTTCCTAAAGCAAGTTCCCCGCCAACTGTAGCTGCTCCCTCCGCTAAAATTTGCCCTTTTTTAATGGATTTACCCCGTGGAACCCGAGGTTTTTGGTGCATACAAGTATTTTTGTTAGAGCGCCGATGGGCAACTAAAGGAATACTTATGGTCTTCCCACTACTTGATAAAAGGATCTTGTGACTATCACTAGAAATGAGCTTTCCCTCGCGTTCGACTATAACGGAAACCCTCGAATCTAGAGCTGTTTGGCGTTCCAATCCTGTTCCAACAATGCACTTCTCGAACCGAGAAAGTGGAACTGCTTGGCGCTGCATATTAGAACTCATTAAAGCCCGATTCGCATCATTATGCTCAATAAAAGGAATGAGAGAACCTCCAATAGAAAAATATTAGAAAGGAAAAATACTTCTAACATGAATCTGTTCCCATGCAATAGTCAGAAATTCTTGACGGTATCTAGCTGGAACAACCTGTTCTTCCTGAATACCCTGATTCAAGGACAAAGAATTTCCTGCTGCTATCATATAATTTTCATATCTATTTGGTGATAAATAAACTACCTGTCTCTCTTTTTTTTCTTTTGCTTTCTCAGATATTTCATAAAATAGACTCTCTATAGATCCCCACCAGTGATCAATTCTCGCATGAATAGCTAACGATCCGATAAGTCCAACATTGATTCCTTCGGATGTGTCAATTGGACAAATACGCCCATAGTGACTCGGATGAATATCTCGGCTCCGAAAACTTGCAGTTCCCCCCGTCAATCCTCTAGGACCCAAACAACTCACTTTTCACCCATGAACCGTTTGTGTCAATGGATTGGTTTGATCAAAAACTTGAGCTAAGGGGTATGTGCCAAAAAAGGCCTCATAAGTAGTTATTAATAAAATCGAAGTTGAAGTTGGAGTTACCAAAGTTTGTGGAGTCGGTTTCGATTGACGTATGAATACTCTACGGATAGTTTTTTGAACCGCATGTTGTAAACGGCCAAGAGCCTGTCCGAATTGATCTTGTAACAGATCTGCAACCGAACGAATACGTTTATTTTTCAAGTGATTCATATCATCATCGTCAAGTATACCCGTTCCAAATTTCATTCCAATCAAATGATCCGTAGCGGCCAATACATCTCGTGGTAACAAGAATGTATTGTTCTGAGGGATATCAAGATTCAGTCTTCGATTCATATTTCGTCGACCAACTCTTCCTAATTCACATTTTTTCCTAATTCACATTTTTGTTGAAAAAATTTCTTTTGTAATTCCTTGCATAAGGACTCCGAAAATACCAGGTCCCCACCTACACAAGCAAATTGTTGATAAAACTCCAAAATAGCTTTTTCTTTTGACTCAATCCTCTTCTTCTCCTTAGCATTCGGGAAAGACAAGAAAATTTCAGGGTAGGAAACATTATCTAAAATTTCTCTTAGATTCGAACCCATAGCTGATGATGGAACTAAAATAGATATATTTTGTTTTCTACTGACGCGAGCCCATATCCTTTCTTTTTTATCAATTGCTAATTCCGACCTTCCTCCCCAATCTGATATTATAGTCCCGGTGTATATAGAAATTCCCTTATGGTCTAATTCCGAGCGGTAGTAAATACCAGGACTTTGCAATATTTGATTGATCACAATTCGGTATATTCCATTTATTATAAAGGTTCCTAAGGAATTCATTATAGGAATGTTTCCAATAGAAATGGTTTGCTTTTGCACATCGAAACCAAAAATTAATCTCGCGGATACATATAATTCGGAAGAATAGGTGAGTGATTCATACACAACATTCCTTTCTTTTATAGAGGGTTCTAGCAATTGGTATCCTTTCACAAATAATTGAAATGCAATTTCGTGATCTAGATCTTTAATTGTGGGAAACTTCTCAAGTTCTTCCGCCAAGCCTTGATTAATGAATCTACAAAATCCCTCGAATTGGATCTGACTAAATCCGGGTATTGTGGACATTCCCTCATTTCCATTCTGGAGCATTTGAATCTTAAGTTTCCCATTTATAGAAGAAAAATTCCATTATCAGCTCACTCTTCATCAATCCTTACGGATCAATCTAGCAATCATGGAATCCATATCCTGTTTACTGAATCACATGAAATTCTAGGGAACTCCACATACGTATTCCATATATGTATTTCATACATATGAATAGAGACGATTTCGACGAAAGTTCTAATTTAGCAGGGGTCGAAATGGAATCAAAATCAATTGATAAAACAGTCCTAGAAAAAAATTCTGCCACTTAAACTTTATGATATTCTAAAAAGATTGGATAGCAAAGATTTCTCGTTTTATCTCCTTTCTATGAAAGGGATAAAGCCATAATAATTTATAAGCACTAGAAAGTTTGACTTTAGTTCGATTTAGAATAGCACGCTTAGTTTCTTTTTCAAAAAGAATTTGAAGGGTCTTTTTTGTTTCATAGTAGTAGAATTGCTAGAAAATAAAGGATTTCATTGTAGAATCCTAAAATAAGATTAAATTACTTTATTTTTTAAATACTTGCCAATCTAGTTATCCACCTATCTACATATCCTTTCTTTTATCGTAATTGCACTTAGGTGGGCCAAGAAGGCCAGGCTATAATCTATATCAGAGCAAATTCCCTCTTTTTTTTATTCAAGATATTTAATGCAATGAAAAACTAAAGCACGATTCCCCATAGGGATATGTAGATAAGGGGGATCTATAGATATTAATGTTGTTCGGACCTGGGTTTTCCCTATATACAGATTAGGGAAACATTTATTCTTATTCTATTTTATTATGCCATTCAAAATAAGGGGGGGGGATACCGATTTAAGAGTCGTTCACTACTGCAATTCAAAAAAATTATTATTATATTAATTATATTATTATTATATTAATTATATTATAGTTAATGGTTCTAATTTGTTTTGAATTTTGCAGCCTGCGATTGGAAATCCACTTTTTCTTCTTTGTCATCTCAATAGAATAGAAAGAAGCAGGAAGTTTTATAGTGTTACCAATGTGTGTTTTAAGATAGAATCCATCGAGGAGAATAAGCGAATCTGGATTCAAAAAAGCAGAAATCTATTTTTTGAAAAGATTCTAAAAAAGAAAGTAAGTAGAATTAGATTCAAGATAAAAGAAAAAAGGTTTAAGTAATTAGTAAAAAAATGTGAATGAATACTTGCTCTTTTCTTGATTTTAGATCGGATTTTTTGGCGGCACGGCCAAGTGGTAAGGCAGGGGACTACAAATTCTTTACCCCCAGTTCAAATCTGGGTGCCGCCTGATCAATAAAATACTTAGGATTATAGTACTGATCAAACTCGACAAATTCGTACTCCCCTAAGTTGGGGCACGAGAGTAACTAGGTTTGGAGATACTGGATTTTGAGAATCCAGACCATAGTTGTACCCTCAAACTAGGGTTTGTTTTGTGGGCAGTGGCCCAAACAACTACCAATAGGGATGAGGTAGCGTTTCCTTATTCTTTTATTAATTTAAATTGATTCAGTTCGGGAATTTCAAACTACGAGACTAAGATGTCAGAAATCTTCGTAGCTAAAGGTCCCTAAGGGGCAGTCTTTTTTCAATCTAAGATTGAAGAAGGGACTTTGTGAAGAAATAGAAAGACTTCCTAATTATCATACATTTTATTTATCGTACATCTTACTACATACATTTAGTACATCTTATGCTACCAACATACACTTAAAGTAAAGGCTACTGATTCTGTCGAGAATTAGATTGAATAGGCTGGTCAAAAATCAATTTTGGGATTGTGGATAAGACCTCCTTACTCTTTCATAGAAAGATAGAAAGCGGGGCAGCAATAGGGTTTAGGTCAAAAATAAAAATAAACATGGGTAAGTTAGGTATCCAATAAATATTTATTTATCCTAATTTTATGGTATATTCTTACGTCCTTTGCTTATAAAGGAGGTAACAAACAAAATAAAAAATCTCTCTATTCCCGCGTCTTCTATTCAGAGCATCCCCTACTCTTTTTTAGGGAAAGAGCGATGTATCATATTTCTACTTAATGCTCTCCAATTCTACAAGAAATCATATAAGAATTTGTTAGGAGTAAATTCCTTTAACATATTCATCCATAGTCTTAGGGCAGAAAGGCCTTTTGACTCTTGTAACACCCGAAAAATTGAATTTTGAAAATAGATTGAATTTGATTTAATTTGAATTTTTGTGCTCATGAAAATATAGGAAATTAAAAACTTTTTATCAAATTAAAAAGGTTTAGCAACTTGGTCGAGCATTCATGCCTTGCATTGGGTTCTTCTGTTATGAGTGGTTTCACAAATCTAAAACTAGAATTTAAAAATGATTTGAAAATGTTTTGAAAAAGGTTTTGGAGAAAAAGAAAGGAAAAGAAAAAAAAAATAAAAAGAAAAAGAAAAGTCTTCTTTAAAAAGGAAAACCTTCTCTCCCCTATCTGGCCCAGTGGCCCAACCAGCCATCCCTTGGCCTGCTCCCTCCTATTTCCTTTTTTTAGCCCGACGGCCTGCTCGGCCCAGTGCCACCCGGCCTCCCTCTTCTCTCCCGCGCCACTGGCCCGGCCCACGCGCCCACATCCCCCTCCACTCTTTCCCTCGGCCCAGCGCGTTGCAGCCCGAGCAGGAGCTCGTCCCCCTCTCTTCTCTCTGCAACCGACAACTCGGGCCCGCCTGTCAGGCCTTTCTCTTTCCTCCGGCCGTGTCCAGAGCGGACTGTGCTCTCCCGGTGTCCCTCTCCGCCCCAACTCGTCCTCGACGTGCAGGCCATGTCTCGTCCCAGCATAAATAGCCGCGACTCCGCGTTTCTCCGCACCCGCAACCGCATCACCCTGCCATGCCCTAGCCCTAGTAGCGCAGCGCCTCCGCAAGCTTGCAGTGCGCCGCCGCCGCCATTGGAGCGCGTTCAAGCTCCTCTGTCGCCTTTGGCCTTTCTTTTTCCTCCGAGACCGGTACTGGATCCCTCAAACTTCCTCTCCTATTCGGTTGTGCTTCTCGTGGCCCTCAATGCCCTACCGTCGTGCGCAGGATCTCCGGAGCCGCCCGTCGTGCTGCCAGCCACCTCCGTTGCTCCACCGGACTCACGAAACCCTTGGTGAGTTCGCGCTCGCTTCCTCTTTCTCCCAGGTCAAACGAATCGGAAAATGGTGGTCCGTAGGCCTTGATCGACCGTTGCCGGCGAGCCTCTCGGCTCCGGCAGTGGAACGCCGCCGCGCCTGCACTGTTCCCAGCCGGCGCCTCCTTCCCGTTCTCTCTCACTTCTAATCTGGGTCGTCCGATCGTAGATCAGCGGATGAGAAAGGCCGCTACCCTTCGGTCTATGGATTAGTGTGGACAGGGTCCACAACCCCGCATCCGTGGCCACCTCAGTCGGTCCACCGCAGGCCACCCTATCCCAAGCAGCCACGTGGGCGGTGACCAAGTCAACGGCCGTCCAAAGCGTGGATACAGATTACGTTTTATCTTTTTGAAAGCGTAATATCCTTTGTTTGATCCAAGTACGCTTTCTCCTATATTTACAAAATTGCCATCCACCTTGTTTTACCCATATCTTTTCCGTTTTAACTCCAATTTGATCCAATCAAATTGCGTTAAATTTGTTTCATCGAGATCTATGTTTTGAAACCCTAATCTACCCTGTTTTTGAACTTGAAAACTAATTGTTTATTTAATAGTTTTTAAAATCAAGTTTAATCTCTTAATCTCAGAAAATTCATATCTCCTACGTTTTAGATCCGTTTTGTTCCGTTCGAGTTGCGTTGGTTTCGTAACGATAAGATCTACTGTTAGTAACAATATTAAATGATGTTTATTCTTTCAAGTAAAATGATAATTGATTAATCTATAAGCAATGGTTTTCCAATTAAAATATATTAGGGTTTCCACCTCGGCTTTTCATAAAATAATATATACCTAGTTTAATCTTGTTTTCCAAGAAGATATAATGTGAATTAATTCAGTTTGGGTATTTCTCTGAAGTATCCAATACATGCTTTTTATATAGATAAAATAAATGAAGCCTAGTTTTCTTTTAAAGCTAATCTTTCGGTAGCCGTTTCTTTCCCGTTATAGATCCGATTAGCGTGTTTCTCGCGTCTGTGTGATCGTAGAAAGACGTAGATTTCTTTTAAAGCTCTTTTCATTGATTGGTGTATTGTTATAAATAGATCCATTGTATGTTATGCATGTTTGTTCAGCTGCTTGTGTGGTGTTTACTATCTTGTCCAATCGGTGAGATTACGTGGAGATCAAGAAGAAGCCATCAGAAGTTTGAGAATCAGTTGAAGAAAGGATCTAAGCATTTAAGGCAAGTATAGCATGGGATCTTCCTTGTTACCTATACAGTTTAATGTCACTTAATTCATATGCATGTGTCTACCTTGATTCCCGTAAGGATTACCTAGATTTGATATCCTGTGCTTGTAACCTTTGAGGGTTTGCATATGGGTTAGCTTGTGCTAGTGCTCATAAAGAATAACCATGATCTTGTAACTTGACTAATGATATATGCAATAACGATAAAAGATGACTTTTTAGCAACGTGGACTATAGGTGGAACATCAGGAACTCACACCTGTGTTCTCACTCATAGGGATATTTCTGTAAGAGATTACCCCGAGAAAAACAGTACTACCATAAGCTAATGGGCTCTGGCTTGACTCAGTATTAGGATTTTGCTAGTTTGTGGCAAACTTACCCGAGAGGGCGCAAGAAGGGCTTTGAGAAAGTGGGGACTTGGCCTGCCGGAAGGGTGCACTGTGGTGACTTCTGGGAGGGAGTTCTTACGATCTCGTTAAAGAAAACTTATAGCGGGTTGTTACCTATTAGTGGAATCTGTGAACGGTCTCGTAGTGAACCCTGCCGGCCTACTTGGAAGTGGGTTAAGAGGGTCGCGTCCTTGGGCAAAAGGGCAATTCAGACTTATGGGTAAAGATGTACACCTCTGCGCAGAGTTAAAAATTATCATGATAGCCGTGCTCACGGTTACGAGTGGCTTGGGCTCCTTACTGTGTGATGTCCTTTGTCATGGTCATCAGTTGTTATTTGTTTTGTTTTTGTGACTTTTTTTTTTAAGCATTTTTTCTTGTTCCCTTCAGGGGGTTATTTGGGTTTGTTAAATTTGATGTCCCCCTTGCAAAAAACTTGCCCCTTTTAAAATTTGATGGTTAAACCCCCTTTGTCACCCTTTTTGGCCCAAAAACCCCCTGTTATTTTTTGGAAACGACAGTCCCTTCCTTTTGCTTTTTTTTAAATTTTTTTGGGGAAAAAATCCCGGGATGGGAAATTTGAAGAGTTGGAAGAGATAGGTTGTAAAAAAAACCGGGTCAGTTGGCCCCCGTGGAAGTGGGGTTTTCACCCGAAAATCGGAGTGTTTTTTCCCTTACCGTTTTGTTGAGGTTTTCCTTTGCCCTTTTTTTGTTATGTTTTTAAATATTGTTTTTTATTCCCCTTTAAATTTTTGGGGTTTTTGTGAGTTTGATTCCGGGGCTCCATATGGTTTATTTTTGGTTTTGTTTTTAAAAAAGGGGGTGAAAAATTTTACTTTTTATTCCCCAAATTTTAAATTTACCCTGTAAAAGGGGTTCTTTCAAAAGAAATGGGAAACAAATTTTAAATTGGATATAGAAATCTCTTGGGGCTTTTTTTAAGGAGTCTTTACTTTTTTTTCTTTCGCTAGTGTTTTGGGGGAGGAGTGGCCTTGGGATCCCCCCCTTGTTTGGGTATCAAATTTTAGTACAAATCTTTTTTTAATTGATCTTTTTTTCATTAATAATTTTGCCAAACTTTATTTTTTCTCTTTTTCTTTTGTTTTGTTTCCTTTTTAAAAACTCTTTTAAAAAAGTAAAAAAGGTCGTTTATTTTACTTTTTCTATTCCGTAAAATTTGAATAGAAAGGGTGTTTTTTAATCTTAATTTTTTCTACTAAAATTTTTTGGGTTTTAAAAAAAATTTTTATTTTAAAAAAATTTAGACTTTCTTACACGAAAATATTAAAAAAACATATCGCACTTTTTCCCCTTTATACTATTTTTTTTTCTTGGGAAAAATTTTTTGTGTTCTTTTTTTGAAGGATCTCTTTTGGGAAGCATCTCACATTTTTTTAAGCATAAAAGTTTCCCTTTAGGTTTTTTCCTTTTATTTTTTTTTTCTTTTACTATGTCTATTTGGGCCCTTTTTTCATATCCCCCCCTTGGATTCTTTCAAGGAAAAATTTTATCTTCGATTTTTTTTTTTTTTGGACTTGTTTAAAATTAAGGGGTTTTGCAGGGGAAAAAAGAAGTTGAATTAGACTATATTTAAATTTACTAATCGATTCTTTTTAGATTAAGTTTAATATAATGAAAAAATCTAAAGTGGGGTAGAAAAAACTATATTTTAGTTTTTTCTCCCACATTTTATAATTCCAATAACCCCTTTTCTTTTAAACCCCCTTGGGAAAATTTTTTTTTATTTTTTTTAAATCCCTTTTTCATTTCTTCGGGACGGCTTTTTTTTACATAAATAATAATTTAAAAAGGAAAGTAGGAATTTAAAGGGAAACAATGTTGTAGCAAAAAATCCCGAGAATTTTGGGACTTCCATAACCTCTTTATTTTTTTTCACAAAAAAATCAGGATGTAACCCCATGGGGGAGGAAAAAGGGGTACCCTGTAAATTCAAGGGAGGACTTGCATTTGAAAATTTTTTTAATCAATTAAATATTATGAATATTGGATCTATCAAATCAATTCATGGTTGATAGTGGGGAAAAATAAAAACATAAGAAGATTCTTATCCATACTAAGACCAAAATAGGTTTTTTGGGTTGGATTTGAAACCCCCCCTATTTATTTTTCATTATTTTTACTTTTGCTTTTTATTTTGTTAACCCAAAATCTTTTTATCTTACAAATTTTCCCTTTTCCTTTTTTTTTATAGTTATATATACAATTTTGTTAAAGTATTTATGGCCAATTTTATGGGGGCCATAGACATTCGAAAAGTAGAAAAAGTAGAAATGAGATGGAGGGAAAAAAGGATCTTAAATAAAAAGGTTCCCCTATTTAAATTTGGGAAAAAAAAAGTGTTTGTTGGTTTTTTTTTTTTTTTAGGTTACTTTTAATATACGCTTTTTGGGGCCCCAAAAATGAGGCAAATCCCTAAAAAAGGGGTCGACAAATGGAGTGAGAATGAGGTGGTTCTTTCCAATTATTCATTGAACATCACAAACAAATTTTTAAAAATTTGAAAAGGGAAAAGGGGGGCGGTTTAACTCCCAAAAAGTAACCCAATTAGATGAAATTCATTCTCAAAAAATAAACGAATAGGTTTAAAGGGATGGATTCTGGTTTAAAAAACCGGGTTTTTTTTTTTGATTTCATAAGAGTCGAATAGGAAGTTAAGATGAGGGTGGGTTTTCATCTAAAAATTGAGTAGTATCCTGAAATTTTACTAATCCACGTATGTATGTATGCCTTTTCCTTTTTTCAAAACCCGGGAAATAGTGAAAAAAATTTTATATTTCACGGGTCTCTTTTTACTGAGAAATGCAAAAAAAAAAAAGGGGAAGTAAAAGGGGCCCCCCCTAGATATTTGGGTCCCGCCCCCTGCCCCCCCCTTTTTCATCAAAAAAATTTTCCCTGAAAAAAGGAAAAAAATGAATTTTTTCCCTTTTTGAACCCTAGTTCGGGAAAGACGGGGCTCGAACCCGCGCTTCCACCTTGATAGGGCGGTTTCTTGCCCCAAATTTAACTACAAAACCCTGCGGGGGGAAAAGGCCCCTGCCCATTCTTAAATAGGAAAAATTTAAACCGTTTTGTCGTGCTCTAAAAAATAGGGAATCATATTTTTACATACCCCCATTTTCCTATTTCGGGTTTTAGTGAGAGTGGCAAAAACTGTATATTGCGATTTTTTATCCCTAAAAATTTAAAAGGGTAATCCGCCTTTTTCCCTAAGGGAAAAGGGTTTTTTTCTTTGTAAGTAAAGAATCAAGGGGAAAATAGGGGTTAGAAATCAAAATTTCCCCCCTTTTTTCTTTATCCTTTATTTCTATGGATAATAGTTTTTTTTTTTTTCCCCTAAAAAAGAAGGTTTTTTTTTCATATTCACGAAGCCCTAAATTTTTGGGGCCGGGGCTGGATTTGAACCGGTAGACAAAATCGTCAACGAATTTTTTAATCCATCCCCCTTAAACCCCTCGGGCATGACCCAGGAAAAATTTTTTCTAAAGGGTTTTTTATAATCTATTTATTAACCTTTTTTATAATAATTTTCCCTTCCCCCCCGGGGGGAAATCGAATCCCCGCTGCCCCTTGAAAGGAGATGTCCTGAACCACTAGCGGGTGGGGGGGCATCAAATAGACGATAGCACCATATAAAAACCAAATCGTCATTATTACTATAAAGATATTTTGAGCAAATTTTTTGGAATTTTCAATATACTCTTTCGAACTAGATCAAAAAGAAAAAAGGGCTTTACTACTTTTCTGTTTGTTTCATGGGTTTTTTTTAGTTGATGGTTAGGTTAATTCCCCGGATCACCCCCCACTTTTAAGTTAAGCTTTTTGAGGTTAAGGAAATTCGTTTAAAGGGTATAGAATAAGAATAAAACTAATAAAAAGGAATCTAAATTAGTTCAATACAGGTATTGATTTGATTGCTATAACAGGAAAAAGAGTCCAATTTCATTTTTTTTGCAATTTTATGACTTATTTTTAGTGCGAGATGCCCACATTTTTGGTTGAACACAACGAAGCACAGAGTTCAAATTGCAAAAAAAATGGAGACATTTTCAAAAAGAAATGACTTAATTTAGTAGAAAAGTACTTTTCGGATTCGAACCGATGTTTCTGTCTTACCAAGGCATTATTCAAACCACTAAGTGAAAACCCCTTTTAAATCGGATTTGAACCGATGACTTCTGTCTTACCAAGACATTATTCTACCACTAAGTGAAAAGCCTTTATCGGATTTGAACCGATGACTTATGCCTTACCATGGCATTACTCTACCATGAGTTAAAAGGGCTTTTTATTCAATAATTACCCACTTTCATTTACATTATGGGTCTACTGCATAATGTACATATTATATCTCTATATATACATAATATATGTATATTAGAGATATGTAGAAATTTTCTTTTTCTATATATCGAGATCGAGATATCGAAGTTTATTTATGGCGAGGTTTAAAATCTTGAGAAAAATTAAGAAAAATAAGAAAATCTTTCATATTATCTCTTATCACTTGCACAAAGTATAGGTATTTATTATTATATAATAAAAAAAACATATACATATCATGTAAAATTTAAAATAAAATGAACAGAGAGTTGAGACACCCCAAAATTATTATATATATCGGATACATTTGAAGAGGCTAAGTTCATAGGTATGTAAACACGATCTCGTATGACTCACCAAACCAAAGCCCGGAATTTCATTTTTTTTAAATTTTAAGAGGGGAAAATATAGGTATAAATTGTTGAACAGATACAACAATGGGCCAAAAAGGCCAAAGGGGCATAAGAACTGCTGTTAAAAAAGTGATAAACTTTTTTTTATCTTTAGGCTATTCACTTTTCACGTGCTCAGAATGTTCTGCAGAATTAGGGACTTTTTTCTTCTATTGGTTGATCTTATGATGAGAACTTTCTACATTTATGTTTTTTCCCCTAATTCTAAGTGGGTGGGGTATAAAGGAATTTGCGCTCTTCATATACCCTATGGCTGGATAGTAATTTTCAATGATATACTTTTATCTGTTTTGGTGACAGATTGAAAGAATTTTTAGCAGGCATCTCTTGGAAAAACTTTCGAGTTCAAAGTTTTGGACAGATTTGTTGAAACATTTTCAAAAGGGACCTCTTGGAAAGGGGGTACTTGACTATTCTACAAGGATTCTAGTGGATTTTGAACAAACTATGTTGGAGTTTTTTTCAAAAATTTTATTCTAAAAATAAAGTTGGGAGTCAAATTTTTACTACAAAGTATAAAAAATAAAGGGGAGGATTCTAATTTTTGATCCTAGGGTTTTAAAAAGGGAAAGGGGGTAGATACCCAATAATTTTTTTTAGGAGGAACGTTTGGTAATGGTTCTCTATGCTCTTTTTATGTGTTCTTAGTTCTATTTTATTATTTTTTGATTCTCTTAAACAAGAATCTAATAAACTAGAATTGAGCGGAAAAGAAGAGAGTAAATTTGGAAATGGAGGGGATCGACTAACCAAAGACTTTCTGGATCCCTTTATGAAGAGTTTGAGGAATCCTCATCAGAGTCCTCTGATGTAAATTTTCATCAGGTAAATCCGTCGATTCGTATCTGCTTTTCTTTTTAAGGGTTTTTACTCTTTGTTGCTTCTCTCAAGTGATAGACGAAGTCTATGATAAATTTTTGAAAGTCATCTCACTCCCTTTCCCCATGGGTCGCACTTCATGATACGTGGAGGAAGAAAACATCTTTCCCAATTTCTTTGTTCAATTCTGAACAAAAAAGAAAAGGAATAAAGGGATTTATGGGGAACTGTACTGCCTTTATATCTCTTAGTATATAAATTTTAGGAAGAATTAAACGATTCCTTACAACAGTCTGGCACATTTACGTCCTCACAAATAATGATCCTTGTAGTCATAACCGTAGAATAGATCCTAATCGAAATGCATACATTTGGTTCATATGCTATTGGTTTTGGTAAGGAGAGATGTATTTTACAGACTAGAGAGGGGCTATCTAAATCCTAAAATAAAGGCCCGCGATTGAAGTACCAACCACCATCGCCATGAACTTTCTCCTTTGATTCGATAAGGTGGAATTAGCCTCCTTCTCGAATGGCTACCCTTGACAAAGGGTAGCATTGGTATCATAATCTACATGTAGCGGGTATAGTTTAGTGGTAAAAGTGTGATTCGTTCTATTAATAACTGAATGTGAAATGATATACTTAAGGCATCCTTAAGTTTTTTTACTCATATTCCGATGAAAACTTTAGTTCTTATAAAGGGTTTGATCCTTTTCCTCTCAATAGCATATTGAGGAAGAATATCATTCTCGCGATTAGATCCAAAGACTAACTGAATTTGCATCTAAAATACAAATTCGATTATGAGTACTAGTCGCGAAGCAAAATTTTGCATTGGATTAAGTATTCCGATTTAATAAATATGAGTAAAGGATATATGGATGAAGATACAAAAAAGTTTATTTCCAATCGTAACCAAATCTTCATTTTGTTTTGTAGGAAATGGAAGCCCAATAGCTAAAAACGATGGTTTTGGTTTACTAGAACCATCAGTATATTATATTGTTTCAGCTCGGTGGAAACCCAACTCTTTTCCTTAGGATCTCTTGAATGAAATTAGGGAACGAAGTAAGTAGATTAGATAAGATATTTAGGAGAATTTCTATCTCCTACTCTATAGGGATCATCTATAAAGCGGAGAAACTTTGGTTCCATTCAGACAGAAAGCTAACATAGATGTTAAGTGGTGAGATCAAATGAAATAAAAATTTTTCATGTTCGGTTTTTGAATTAGAGACGTCAAAAAAAATAAAATAAGTCGACTATAAACCCCTACCCTTTCCCAAAGCTAACGATGCCGGTTCAATTCCCGCTACCCTTTCCCAATTCTGTATAAAAAGACTATTCCATTTATTTGTCTAGACCTAGACATGGTAGAGACTTGTATTCAACCTTTTTCTTTCGTCCATCAGTTTTCGGCCCTCAGAGCGGAGTAAGCAGCTTGGTAGCTCACGAGGCTCATAACCTTGAGGTCACGGGTTCGATTCCCGTCTCCGCTTGTAACAACCCCAAATTTTGCTTTCTGGAAAAATAGTAAAAAAATGATTTAATTATGATTTTTGTGCTCAGGGGAATTTAGGAAAATAAAAGTTTTCTTTAAATTAAAAATTTCCCTTTAATTAGCAACATGTTTGTGCACTCATGCCTCTGCATATGATTTAAAGTTTGTATGGTGTTGTTAAAACTAAAAGAATTTAAAAAGTGGGTTTCAAAAAGGTTTTATGAAAATATCTTGAAAAGTTTTCCAAGCAAAAGAAATTTAAAAGGATTTAAAAACTCTTTAAAATTAAATGGAAAATTGTTTTGAAAAAATCTTTTCAAGTAAAAGAAATAAAATAAAATGAATCAAAAGAAAAGAGTTTTTCAAAAGGGTTTTTGAAAATGGTTTGAAAATCAAGAAAATAAAGAAAAGGCTTTTCTCTCTCTTTCTCCTAATCTGGCCTAAGATCTCTTTTCTCTCGGCCCAATCCCACAGTCCTCCACCCCCCTCCTCCCCGCATGGGCTTGCCCAGGCCCAGCAGGCCAGCCAGCGCCTCAACGGCACAGCAGGGCGCAAACCCTCCCCGGTGGGGAGGCGGAACCCCCCGTGTTAGTTACCCCTTTCCCCCTTTTTCTTCCTTGCTCCTTTTCCCCTTCCCCCCCCCGACACTTCCTTCCGGGAAAAAAGTTTTTCAGGGGGATTGAGCCCCCTTTTTTACGGATGCCCTGGGTTTTTAAAAAACCCGGACTTCGCCTTAAAGATTTGTAGAGTTTTTATTACATTTTAAAAAAACCAAATAAATTTCTGTTTTGCAAACTTTAAAAATTTAAATATTTTTTTTAAATCCCCTTTTTGATTCCAATTTTTAATCTCTAAATTTTTTTAAAAATCTTATTTCTTTCCTTTTTTAGATCTGATTGGGCCCCGGTTCAAGTTGCTTTGTCTCATAACGAATTAATCTTTAAATTAGTGATCTTTAATCCCCAGGGAAATTTGGCACTGAATTTTAGGGTTTTAACTCCTTTTAACCTTGATTTTTAAAAACAAATTGGCAATTTTTTGGTGTTTATTTTAAATTTATGTTTAAAGTTTCTCCCTTTTTTTTAAGACCCAAAAATTTAAAGTTTGACTTAATAAAAATTTTAGGAAATTTCCTTTGATAAAAAACCTTATCCTTTCCCTTTTCATAGTAAAAAACAAATAAAGTTTATTTTCCTGTTTTAAAAAGCAAAATCCCCGTTAGTCTTATTTTTAAATGCATCGTTTGCCCTTTTTAGGTGTTCTTGGGCGTTTTGTGAGTTTCGTAAGAAATGGGGGTTGTTTTTCTTTGTTTAATTTTTTTAATTGTTTGGGTTGTATTGTTTTAATATGTATATGTTTGTATTTTTTTTGTATGCTTGTCGATTTTTTGGTGGTTGTTTAAAATTGTCAAATGGGTGATGTTTTTACGTTGGAGTTTCAAAGAAGTTGGCTTTCTAGAAGATTTTTTTTGGAAGATTTTGAAATTAAAAAAGGGATTTGTTTTTTAAGGGGAAAGTTTTTAGGGGATCTTCCCTTGTTTTGCCCAAAAACCCATGATGTTTTTGAAAAAAAATTCATTTTCCCTTTTGTGTTAACCCTTTTTTGGGCCAAATACGGGTTACCTTTTTGAATTGTTTCCCTTGCCCCTTTTTGGAACCCTTTTATGGGTTACTTGCATTCTGGGTAGTTTTGCTAGGGGGCTCCTTTTTTTAAACAAAGCTTTATCTTTTTATATTGTTAATGACTATTGAAATGAAAAATTTTAAAATTTGGGGACTTTTTTTAGTAACATGGATTTGGGGACCTATCTGCCCAGAAAAAGCGGGGGGACTTACAGTACCCCCAAGAGGGTACCATGGTTTGGGTTTTTAGTTCAGTATTAGGGTCACTCCCCTAGCTTGTGGCAGTTCACGAAAGTTGCCTTTGAAAAAGGGGGTTTGGGGGGGGTACGGCCGGATTTTGGCTTCGCTGCGGTGTGTACCATCGAGGGGTCCCCCTATACCCCTTGCCGTGGTTTGTAGTGTTTTTTGTTTGTCAGCGAGCCCCTTTGAAAAGAAATTCATAGTGAAACCCCCCGAACTTCCCTTTGGGAAATTGGGGTTAAGAGGGTTTGCTACCTCAGGGGGAAAGGGCCCAAACACGACTTGTGGGGGAAAGATCTACAAAACCCCCTGCAGAGTGGTTTTAAAAAATGTTTTATCAGGGCGGGGCCTTTAAAGGACACGAGCGGCCCCGTAAAATTACAGAAAAATTTATTCCTTGTTGCTTATCATTATGAACCACCTTTTTCATGAAAATTTTTTGTTTTTTCGTTTATTTTTTTTATATGATCTTGCGTTTAATTTAGGGGCTTAAAACTTACTTGTTTTCACATCAATTGTAAAACTTTGAATCAAATTTAAAAAAGCTTTTTCGCAGTTAAAAAGTGTCAACCCCCTTTTTTAGCCTCATGAAACCCCCTATATACTTGTTGGGGTACGGATGTACTTACCTTTTTTTACTTTTAACTTTTGGAATAAAAAACCCGGGATGGGTACCCGGGGTTTCAAGAGTCCCCGGCAGTTAGGGGTTGTGATCAACTGTTTAGTTGGTCCTGTGGGTGGAAGTCTTTGCCCGAAAATCGGGTGTCTTTTTGGGTTTTTTGCTCCCCCTTAAGGGTTTTTTTTTTGGCCTTTTTGTTTTATTTGTGTTGTCTTTTGATATTCCCTTGTTTGTGGTTATGTGAGATTGTTCCAGGGCTACTTATAGGGTATATCTGGTTTTGTTCTTAAAACCGGGTTGACATCGACTTAGCGCCGTATAAATGGATTTTAAAAAGTATATATATAATGAGGGCATACCCAAACCCTTTTTTTTATTAGCGACAGAAAAAAAATGAAAAAAAATTACCCTACCCCTTTCAAAACCTTTTGTCTCTTGTTTTTTTTGACAAATACCCGGTTTCGGGAATTTCAAAATTTGGGAAATTTGGGCCCCCTCGAAGCCTCTTTTTTTGGTCGGGTGCAAGGAAGGGAAGATAAAAGGGGGAAAATTACTGGAACATCTTAAAATAAAAATATTTAATTAAAGAAGTATTTTGGTGTAACTGACAAATTTTTTATATGCACCTTCAAATTTAAAGTTGGCGAGCGCGGGAATCCCCCCGACTTCCCGGGCAAGGAGAGTTTTACCTGAGCTCGCTGCACTTTAAACTCGCTTTGTACGGCCTAATTTTTAGGGTATACCACCGGGGTCGACCGTCTATTTTGGGTCGACCGTTTTATTTTTATTAGAGTTTTTTTTTTTTAAGTTATAAATCAATTTTTAATGGCAAAAGAATTTCAAATAAGAAAAGAATAGCAAAATTCGGAAAAAAAATGAATTTTAAGTGTATAAAAATTTGATTTTTTCGAAAAGGGGCCTTTTTTTTTTTTTTTTTGTATCGGGTTACAAATATAAAAAAATTTAAAGAAAAAAAGAGAATTCAGAAAGCTACCAGAAAAGACTATCCAACCATAATGTGTCCCGGAAAATACAAGTTTTTATTATTTGACCAACCTCAGGAGAAGCAAATAAAAGGGGTACACAAAAACTAAAACTGAGGAGGTCCCCAAAAATGAAAAAAACAGCAAGGGAAAGAAATAGTCTTTTTTTAAAAATCCCCCAAATACCTTCAATAAATTTGAATAATATTTCTTTGTCCCCCCTTTAATCAAAAATTGTATGAAAATACAAAAAGGGGGGTTTAATCATGAATCCTTTGATTCTTCTTTTTATTAAAATTTTTTCCTTCCCGCTTTTATGGGATATGGAGTTGGAGGAGGGGTTTTACCCTTTTTTTCCCAAAAAGGATTAGCGGATTCTGTATCCGGTATAAATTTATACAGAGTTTTTAAAATGGACTTGCATTGGATATAGTTTTAGATCTTTTCATAAGCTATTTTTCTATTTGTGGAAAAAAAAGGGTTGGGCTATGGAGAGATGGGATGGTTGATGCCCCGGTTTTGAAAACCGGTTATTTTAGGAACATCGAGGGTTGAACCTTCTCTCTCCTTTTTAAATTTTGAAAATTTTGTTTCTTTCTTCTATTTTTTTCTTTGTTCACCCCCCCTTATATCTTTCTTTATAAAAAGCATGAATGACTGGGTAGAGGGGGAAAAAACGGCCAGAACAGAAAAAAACTAGAATAGGGAAAAAAAAAAAAATCTTAGTAAAGAGGGTCATGAAAGATGGGTTTCCAAATCCGAAAATTCCCTTTTAAACCCTGCAGCAGCAGCTCGGCTTTTCCTCTAAAACAAATGGCCCAAAAAAAAAGAATTAGAACAAAATGGGGGTCCCCAACCAACTTCAGGAGAGCCCAAATTAACTATTTTTGATTTTGGTAGCTTGCCCCCCAGGGTTTTAAAAGAGCCTAAAGGGCTTGGGTCATAATTTGTGACGTTGTTTTGCCAAGGTTGGATGTCTTTTTTCAACCTCTCAAGTCCAAAATTTGGGGGCCCCTTAGAGGTTTTTCCCCCGGAGCCGAAGGTCCCAAAACCCCTTTGTTTCCCTCCAAAAAAAAACCCTCCCCCTTTGGGGAACCCATTAGATATTTACCTAAACCCGTGGGTCCTTGGGGACCCAATTTAGCTAAAGAGGGGTTTCCCAAAAGAAAAGTAAAGCTTGGTTTGAGAAGTTTGGTCCAGGGGCCCAAAAAACTCCTTGAAAAAGCGTTTTATTAAACCCAGCCAAAAAACAAGCGATAAAACCAAAAAAGAAAAAGCACCTAAAAAAGACAAGTAGTTCGCCCGACCATAAAAAAAGCAGGGAGCCATGCAAAGGGTTGGGGTTAAGAATTTCCCAAATTTTCCCCCAAAAGTACCCCAAAGGGAAAACCCAAACCATACATGCCCCCCAATTATATTTCAAAATCTCCACAACAACCTCCTTCCCCCCAAAAAAAAGGGGTTTTTGTAAAAAACCAAAATATAAAAAACGGGGCTAGGGTCAAATTGGAAATTTTTTCTTACATCCCCCCGGGGGCCCGGGTTCATAACACCGCCAAAAAAAAGACCCTTTGAGTACTAGAAGAAAAAACCCTGGGGACCTAAAAAATTTAAAGTAAAACCCAAAATTGTGTCTTTTTTTTTTTTTCTTTCCAAAATAACCAAAGAATGGAAAGATTCTTCAAGAGTCTCGGGCCCAAAAAGGCGTGATAAATGCCCCCAACCCTAAGGAAGAGGAAATTAAGTGAAGTACCCCGGTACAAAAGAAAGGGAAAATTAGGAACTTCTCCCCCGGCCCAATCCCAACCTGAGAGCTAGTCGGAAGTAAAATAACCCTTGTTCTAAGGGGTTTTTTAGTAGAAATGGGCCATTCAATGGTTTAAATTGCCCCGGCCCCCAGTACGTTAACCGGCATGAGTACTGAGCCCCAAGTAGTTTACAGACTTTTTTTAAAAAGCCCCCTACCCATTCCCAAAAAAACCCCAAAACCCAAAAAAAAGGGTGGGGGTTTTTTGGTCAGCCCAGCTAAAGAAATTTCCCATTAAAGCGCGTTTCCCGTGGTAAAAACTCCTCAGGGAATATAATTTTTATGAGGCCATCCCAATGCCACCCCACAAAACCCCCTCAAAAAAATTATTTTTTTAAAACCAAATTCAATCTTCCCCACGGATTCCTGGGAACGAAGCATGGCGTTTTTTCAGACCCGACAACTACCCCAATGCACTCACCAAAAACCGGTTAGGGAAAAAATAGCATAAAGAAGTAACCAACGTTTATTGGAAAAAGCAACACCAAAGTTTTGGGGGCCCAAAGGGGTTTAGCGGCCATTGAATAAATTTCTTGCTTTAGTTGGGTTAAAGCACGGAAGGTATTTGCACATCGCCATTTGAAAAAGGGTTTTTACGGTGCCCCCTGGTAGCCTAGAGAGCTGCCCCAAACTGGCAACTCCCTTATTGAAAGGGCAATCCAAATAAATCCTTAAAAAAGGGGTAACAAAAAAGGGTATGCCAAAACTCGACGCAAAAAACCCAAACCCGATTGTCCCGTGGAAAAAAAAGGAAAACGGAAAAAAAAAACAACGAGGACCAGGAATGAAAATTTATTATAAGGCCGCAATTGAAAAAGACCCAGCAAGTTCAAATGGACGTAGCATGAAACCCTTTTGTGCAAAAATCCCTGGAGAGCTCAAAATTTAAAGACCACCTAATTGACACCAACGAGTAAAAAACCCCCTGTGCTTCCCGTCCCCATAGTGCAACAAAGAGTTGCTAAACTATTGGCAGGTGGGAAACTGGCGGTTAAAAAAATTGAACCTTCCCAAAGGAACTAGCAACCAGGGTATCCAAGAAATTACAAAAGTAGTCCCCGTAACCCCAACCCCCAAAGCGAAAAAACAAAGGGAAAAAAACAATAAGTCGGACCCCTACAAAAACGAAACGGTCCCTTTGTAACTGTCGTCATAATATCAAATAAACGTTTTCTTCTTTTGTAACTCTACCCGTCTATTTCATGTGATCTCCATTTAATTCTTAAACATTTCGGCACCTCTATTTTAGGGCATACGAAAGTTTGATTTTTGTGGACGTTTCTTTCCGTTCAATGCCCTTTTTAGTTGTCTCGAAGATAGAAAATTTTCATTTTTATCTATGGGGTCACAACCAAGGGGTGTAAACCCCTAATTTATTTAATTCATTTTTCTTTTACTTAGAAAAGAAATAAAATTTGAAATTCAGCATTTTTCCATGATTTTTTTTCAAAGCCTATTTTTTAAGGGGAAACCCCTCTTTTTTATTCGCTCTCTATTGCTGGGGGAAGAAAAAAAAAGGATTTGAAAAAAAAGAAAGATATTGAAAAAAAAAGACTTTTGAACCCTTTTTTCATTATGTGTAACGGAAAAGAGTTCGATTTTTTTATTCCTTAGAACGTTGTAACAAAAAAATGAAATCGTAAAAAGCGAAAAATTTTGCCCTTTGGGATTAAGTCTAAGGAAATAAAAAAATGCGAAACCAATTTCCCTCCAACGATTTTTAATGAAAGCGGTAGGGCATCATTCAAGGGGAGGTTACTTACTTTACTTTCTTTCCAATTTTTTTGGGTTTGAAAGAACCTTTTTTGTTTTGTGGATAAAAAAAGAGTTTTTTTTAACCCCCTTGTTTTATTCAACAATTCAAGGAATGCCCCCCTGACAAAAATTTATAGGAACTCCCCCCTGAAAAGAAAATAGATTGATTGTCTCCGCCTATATCGATTTTGGAAAAAAAAAACAAAAATTTTCTTTTTTTTTATTAACTTTTGAAAAAGAATAATTAAAATGGAAATTGGGAAATAATTTTTATGCACTTTTTGAAAAGAAAGAAAAAAAGGAAGGATTTTTTTCAAAAGTTCTTTTTGCCTTTTTTTATTTTGAAAACCTTTCGATTTGGACGGGGAGAGTGGTGAGTGGACTAAAAACGGGGATTGTAACCATTGTACAATTTTTTTTTTACGGGGGGTTTTAATCCCTCCTTTTTGCCCCTGGTCATTTGGGACTTTCGTTGTAAGGATTCTGACCCCCCGGGTTTTTATAAAAAAATGTACGAAAAAATATAATTTTTAAATTTTTAGAAAAAATTCCAAAATATTTTGGATTTTTACTCTCCCGCCCAGGATTTCGTCTGGGGGGTTTTGATAAGAATCCAAAGATAAAAAGGGAAACAAAGAATTTTTAATACTGTTTAAAAAAAAAAGTTTTTAGAGTAAGCAATTTCTAACCCAAAATTTTTTTTAAAGGGAAAAGTTTTCCATTTTTTCCTTCCCCAGGCCACTGGGGGGTTTTTTTTATTTTTAACCTAAAAAAAATTGTCAACCCCCAAAAATTTTTTTTTGGGTTGTGCTTAGAAAACACTAAAAAAAAAATGATTTCCAGTTTATTTAAAAAAATTTTCCCAAGATTGTTTGATTTGCACAAATTTTGTATAGAAAAAGGAATTTAAAACTTTTCTAATCAATTTTGATGCTTTAATTGTTGTGGTAGTTGTTAGCTTGTTTGATGCATGTGAGTGTTTAAAGTTTTTTAACGGTTTTTGTAAACGTTTATCGGTTCTGGCCGTCTCATCTTTTTATAATCAAATTCTTGTTCCGTTTAATCTTTCGTTTTGGGTTTTCCCCGGATCGTTGTTCCCTTTATCCAAAAGTTCCCTTGAGTTCATATCCATCAAAGTCCTAAATTCTTTCCGGATTTTTTTGTTTTTTCCGAACCCTTTTTTTATTTTTACGAGCAAAATTTAAATTTTTGATTCTCCAAAATTCTTTTTATGAGCTCCAAAACATTTTAGTTCATCATGTTCCAAGTTCCTCAAGAATTTCCCCCCAAATTTTTGGAGCATTCGGGTATTTTTGTTGCTTAAATAAAAATTTTGGTTTTCTGAAATTTTTTTTTCAGAAAAAGTTTATTCTAAAAATAAATAATGAAAACCTCAATTTCCACAAACCCCTCAAAAACCCCCGGCAAAATCCTAAACATCACAAAAAACCAAGCATTTGTTTATAATGGGTTTGATGATTAAAATTTTACCCGTTAATTAAAAGTGGGGTGCCCACAATTAGTACCTATCGTAGTTGTGTTGAGGTGGAGAGTCTTCTCCCTTAAATAGTCCCCCCCCTACCCAAAGCACCCACATTTACGAAAGGGGGACCCCCTATTTTTGGGAATACCAAGGTAAACATCAAGTTTTCCCTACTTGTGTTGTGGTTGCCTAGCTAAACCGTGGTGCTTTCGACGGCAGACCCCTTGGCCGGCAAAACCCCCCCTTGCCCCAGAACGGCGTAGCATCGGGTTCCCTTTTTGACGTACAAAAGTGAAGGTAAAGAAAGTGAAAATATTTTACGAGTTCCCATAAAAGGGATATCTCCCCCGTTTTTCGTTTTATCTCTTTTTATTTCGTTAAAATTGCGTTGAATCGTGTCCCGCGCTATCGGTAGTGTTAAGTTTTTTGGAAAATTATTTAATTTCGAGAAAAATTTTAATTTAATTAAGTTTAATCAATATTTGTTTAATTTTTTAAAAGCAAGTTAGTTTTTAACTCTGTTTTGAATTTTAAGTTGCATTTGTTTCTTGTTCCCCTGATTTTTTTGTTAGTGCACAATGTTTTTGTATGTACATTTTTTTCCATTATTTTTAAAAATATTAAAAGTTAAAAGCATGAAACTGTTTAAAAATTTGAAATCAATATAATTTATACTTTGGTTTATAAAATTAAATATATAATATTAAAGATTAGTTTAAAAAATTTTTAATATGCTTTAAACATAAAATTTTGTTTGTTTAAACATGCATCATTATTAAATTCTCTCCATGTCTAAGTTTTTTAAAACGAAAAAGTTTAATATGCTTAATGATTATTTGATCATGTTTTTAAAAAAATTCAATTTTTTAAATTTTGGATTTCATAATAAATGTGATTATGCCCAAACTGAAAATATTAAATCAAACCTTTTTTAATTAACATAGTAAAGCTTGTAGTTATTTCTTAAAATAATGAAACTTACAATTTTGTTTCTTTTAACGATATTTCCCGTAATTGGCGTTTTTCTTCTCCGACCGTAGTCCCGATCTATCTTCTTGTTGGGATTGTTTTAGTTGCCCTATTTGTTTTTTTTTGTTGTCTATGGTGGTGTTGCTTGAGTAGAACGAAAAATGTTTTGGGGTTAAAGTTCATAAGGTGATGACGATAGGTGGGTGAGGGTTGTAAGTGAAAGGCAATTTACATGGGATTTTTTGTTGTCCATTCCTTTAATGTCTTTAAATTATTTCATGTGTTTCTTTGAAAACCATGAAAATTATTGTTGTTTGATACCCTGATTCCTTGTACCCTATGGTTATGTTGGGTAGAATTGAGGGTGTGCTCAGTAATTATGATCATAAAACTAAAACTTGTTAATAGAATTTGCAACGAGAAAAAAAAGATACTTTTTCCCAAAATAAAAATTAAAAACTTTATCTGTGGAAAAGTGGGACATCGTACAACTGGGGGGTTATATGGCTCGGGTTTTTTTAGTCAAGTTGAGGGTTACTTCTCGTGTGATGTTCTGAAAGTTGTCATTGCCGGCGGTTGCGGAGGTAAAGGTTGAACTGGTTTCTGCGTTAATTTTTTAATGAGTTAGTTTTAGCTTAGTAGGAACAAATAGCAATCCCCCCTTTAATCCTGAAAACTGAAACATGAAAGGAAATAGCATAAAAAAAACGTAGATCATTTATCAATATTAATTTAAATTTTTAGTCTGTGGTTTTCCGGGCCCGCTGTTCCGTGAGCACGGTGATATATCAGTTTTTAACACTGCAGAGGTTGTACATCTTTCCCCACGAGTCGTGATTTCCCCTTTCCCCGGGGGATCCCCTCTTGCCCCCTTTCCCCGGAAAGGTCGGCAGGGTCATTATGGTCTTTCAAAGGGGCTCGCTGAAAAACAACAAAACCCTGGACCCCGGGCAAGGGGTATACGAGGTTCCTCGCTGAGTGTAGTACTTCTTTTGTTTATTTTTCAATACTTTGGATAAAACCGGAGGGAAACAGAAGTGGATCTAGGGGATTTCAAAGGTGTTTTGGTATAAACCCCAGTCAATGTCCCTGTGAAGTTGGAGTTAAAGAAAGTTTATTTTAATCGTTCCGCTATACTTTATGTAGTTTTAATGTATCTAGGGTTTTCGCTATAAAACATTGATTTTGATATTCTTTTTTTGGTTTTTGTTTTGTGTGGACTTCCTGGGCACCCCTATGGCTGTGGTTTTTTTTTTTAAAAAATCGGGTGTGACAAAAATCATTTTTAAAAAATTGCAAGTTGCTTTAAAATAAGATCTTATCAATATAAAAAATTAGTTTAGGTATTGGTGGGTCCTTTAAGGTCTTCAAGGGGGCAGGGGTAAAAAGGTTACCCCCAAATTTTATGCGCACAAACATTAATGTAAAGAAAATTTTGTGAAGGCAAAAAAATTCCGGGGCTCTTACCCAAAATTTTTTAATTTTTTGAATAAACACCACAATTCGGAGAATAGTAAAGATTTCATCGAAAACTACAGCGCTTGCCAAACAAACGCAAATAGAAAAAGAGTCGGTTTGCAGGAAAAACATCCCGATTGGGTTGAAAATGGCTAAGTTCGGGTAACTTGGCAAAAGAAAAAAGCTAGCGGACAAAGAACAAAATTTAAAACAGATACAGGAAAACAATTTAAAAGGCTAACAAGCATTTCACTTGTAGAGTAGATAATGGTTTTTTTGATTGAGTTTTTTTTAGGAAAAAACAAAAAAAGGGTGTTTCCCAAACCCTTTTTTTTCGGATTTTCCCAAACACAAAATCCTCCTTGTATTGCATTCTCAAATGAGAATGAAGAAATTCGATTCATATAAATCTTAATAGAATTCCATGTAATGATAAAAGCATTTTTTGGTTTTTAAAATTATCTGCATGTCTAAAATCCTGAAGAAAAATCCTCTTTTTTGGAATTGGGGGGGGTTGACAAATTATATAAAAATAATAGTGTTTTTGTGTCTCAAAAACGAAAGACTGGGGGTGGCCAATGGTAGGCAGCGGGTTTTGGCCCCGTTACTCGGGGTTCAAACCCTTTTCCGCCCCAGATTTTTTTGATGAAGCGAAAGAAGAATCGTATTACCCTGCACGACCAAAAGTTTTTAAAAGATAATTACCTTTTATGAACTCTTTAGAAAGATGCATTTCTAAACATTTTTTTTTTTTTCAGAAAAAAAAAAATAAAGGAAAGTAAAGTAAAAATTTAAATTCTTTTTTTTAAAAAAACTAAAAAAACTAAATTAGTAAAAAAAGAGGGGGTATTCAAAATTTCTTTGTTCTGGCCGATTAAAATTTTTTGATCAGATCAGCGCGGAAAAAAAAAAAGGTTCCTTTTAGGGAAAGGGGACCCCATTTTTTTTTTGGATTTTTTTTTTGCAAAAATCCATTTGTAAAATCAATGGAAGGGGGTTTAGAGACAAATTAAAATTTATTTGTTACTTACTTTTCAAATTTGATTGAAAAAAAAAGTTTAATGAGAAAAACACTGATAGAAAATGAGACCTATCGCTTTAAAAGGGAAATAATTTTTTTTTGTTTATTTGTTTTTTGTATTAATGTATTTTTTGTTTTCTTGTATTTTTTTTAAAAAAGAAGGCCCTTCTTTTTTTGGAAAGCGAAAGATTTTGATTGGTTTCTTAAAAAATCCAAAATATCCTTTCGGTAAGGTTAAAGGTAGATCTATTGTTGGTAGAATGGTTTGGAAAAAAATCGTATTTTCTTATTTTTAATTTTTAGTTTTTTCTTTTAGGAAAAGAAAAAAATGTATTTTTAAAAGCAAAGAATAATTTTAAAATTTACAAAAAAATATTTTTTTGTTTTCGATGAAAGAAGTTGAGAATTTTAAACTACCAAAAATGCCAATCTTTTTTGGCTAGTTATTTGTTTAATAGTTAATTGTTTTTGTTACAAAAAAATTTAATTTCATTAAATTTAAATTCCACTTTTTTGGGTTGATAGTTTTTTGTTGGGAAAGAGTCGTCCTTTCTTTCAGGTTGATCATTTGGTTCTCTGTTGAGAAGGGAAATTAAAATAATATAAATAAGTCTTAAGTAAAATATTTTATTCTCTTTTTGAACATGTTTCATTCATAGTTGTTTATTCATAGTAGAATATGGGTTTAAAATAAATTGATCTTTGCAGAATTTTCCCCGAAAAATACTTATTTTTTTATCCAATTTTCCCCATAGATAGCAGTTTGAATTAGTATAAAAAGAAAGACTATTCATGATTCATCTAATTGGTCAATTCTCGTACCATTTCTAATAAAATTAGGGAAGTTATGGTAAAACTTTGTTTAAAACGATGTGGTAGAAAAAAAAGTGCGCTTGAAGGCATGATCGTTTGGGATTTTGTTACCCATCTTTTCCCATAGTAAATGAAATGCCTTTGCTTAAATAGTTGTTCTTTTTCCCGAACCGAATTTGTATGGGTTTTTAAAAGTAAAGAAAAAAAGTACACATGGGTCGAGGGACAAAAATTTGTTTTTGATAAAGGGGAAAAGAATTAGGGTTAGTAAAAAATAAAAAAATTGGGCCCAACCTTTGTGTCTACCTTTAAATATAGAAATCAAAGGTTAAAATAAGAAAAGTCTAATTTTGGAAGATTGGAAAAACTTTTTTGTTTTAAAAGTCTTTCTAAATCAATTGTTCATATTTGTTTCTATAGAAGAGTGAATTGCTTTATCAAAGGGAAAAAAAATAATAAAAAAAAGGGATTTTCCCTTTTTTTTTTTAAAGAAAAAAAATGGATTCCCTAAATTTTAAAACCCCAATTTTTTTCCCAAAAAATAAAAGATAAAGGATTCCGGAACAGTAAACACGTTTTTCAACTTTCCAAAAAATAGAATTGATCGAAAAGGAAGAAAAAGTCAATTTTTTCGAGGAAAAGAAAAATTTAGGCGATCAAAAATTTTCGGGGGTTTTTCAAGTTTGCGAAAAATTCCAATTGGCGGGTAAAATGAAATTTTTTTTTCCAAGGAAAATTTAATGAAGTCAAACGAACAAATTTTTGCAAAAATAAAATTTAAAATATTTTCTCGAGCCGTATGAGGAGAAAACCCTCTTAGTTTTTTGGGGGTTGTTTATCTACATCTATCTCAATAAGCAATCTATCGAATGTTGCAATTGTGTTTGTCTCGAAAGAAAAGGAAGAGATCTTCTAAAAGTGGGTTTTTTTATGTTGATAAAGAATCAACTTGTTTAAATGTTCCAACTTTTTCTTTTTCCCTTTAAAGGGGTGAAACCTACAAGAACAGTTTAAAATTTTTAAAAAGGAGAATTTTTTTAAAGATAAGAAGAACTTTGGTTAAATTGAAGAACTAAATGATAAAAAAGTAGGAGAGGGTTTTAGTCCCCTTATTATTTAGACACAATTTGTCTTCTTAGTCCTATTTTTTGTGCATTTATATCGTCCCAAATCCAACAAAAGTACTTTTTTTTTTTTCCCTTTTTTTCTATTAATTACATTGTTTTCCATTGAAAAAGGTCTATCGAACAAATAGAATTTGTAGAAAGATGGGCTCTTTTTGTACTCCATTTTAGGTTTTTTGTTACACTTGTTCAAATGATAGGGTTGCCCCTTTGCAGTACTCTCATACAGTTATTTTACTTTTTTAAAAATAAAAATTTCCAAAAAACAAAATTTTTCCATTGTGTTGGGGGGTGTTTTTTTTCCCCTTGCCTTAGAAAAATTTTAAAAGGTTTTTCATTTGGTTTTTTTAGTTTTTTAAAATGGTTTAAAAAAATTTTTCTTTTAAAGTTTGCTAATTCAATGTTTTGACGGAGGCCCCTTGTAATTTCATCGATTTTTAGATTTTGATCGTATCTAAGAGATCCTATTTATCTGGGTTGCTAACTCAAGGGTAGAGTACTCGGCTTTTAAGTGCGCCTAGGTCTTTTAAAATTTGGATGAAGCAACAATTTGTCCGACTCTTGGTGAGTCTAGAACCCCACCGTCCTAAAGGTAATGAAGGAAAAATAGCAGTGTAAAAAAATAAATTTTCTTTTTTTTTATAAAAAAATTATGTTTTCTTGGTCTAGTAAATAAATGGATAGAGAGGCTTAATTTGGTAAAATAAAAAAAAGCACGAGTTAAACTTTCTAATTGGGTTTAATTTGGAAGGTTTCCCCGATTAATTGGGACGTTAAAAAAAGTTAGTGCTAAGAGGAAGGTTGGTTTCTATGAGTGCCCTTTATTTTTTTAGAAACCCTATTATTCTTGATTAGGTTTGAAAGGGGATGTTATGACTTGAATGTGTAAAAGAACGTTATTGAAAAAAGGGGAACTGTTTCCAAGTCAAAGAGTATTGGCCTGCAAAAAAAAAGATTTTTTTTTTGTTTTGTTAAAACAAAATAAAAATTTAAAGAAAAAAAAAGTTCAATTGACTTTCCCTTTTCCCTTTTTTCCCCTTTTTTTCTTTTCCAATCAATTTTTTAAAAAAGGAAATTTTTTTTCACAAAATTTTCCAAAAGGGTTTTGGGGCCGTCCCGCCCACCCCCCCTTCCTTTGGGTTATTTAAATTTTTATGGTTAAAATGGAAAATTTTTTTAATCAAAAAATTTTGTTTTATACTTTTAAACGTTTAAATTTTTCGAAGATCGGAGAATTTTTTCATTTATTTGGTTTTATCCTAACCAAGATGATTGTTTGGATTACCCAATTTTTTTTTTTCTGACTTTTTATTCTTTTTTCTTCTGAGGGGTTTGCGATTTTGTAGAAAACCCCTCTCGTGGGGAACTATCTTGTCTAGAAAAAAAAGAAAAAACCCCAAAATTTCAAAAAATTTTTAATTATTATTCTATTTCCTTTTTTTGAAGACAAATTTTTTTCATTTACATTTCTATCAAAATAGAAATACCTTTTCCTATCCATTTTGAAATCCTGGTTTAACTCCTTGAAAACCGGATTTAGAGTTCCCTCTTTGATTTATTTCGATTCTTTCTCCACTTTATTTGAAATTTGGAAAAAGCTTTTCCCTTTGATGAAACCCTTTTTTTTTGAAAAAAAAAAATAAAAGACTATTTTGATTCCTTATAAAATCTTATGTTTAAAAATATGATTTTTTTGTTTTTTCTTCGTAACATCTTTTTGCTTCGATTAACATTTTTTGGGCTTTCTGGAAGTCATCTTTTTGGGGGGATGGAACTTTTTTGGTGTAAAGTACCCGGGGTTTTTTCGGAAAAACCATATGGTTCTTTAGGATCCTTTATGCATTATGTTTGAATTTTAAGGAAAGGCAATTTTTGCATCAAAAAGGGACTCTTCTTTTGAGAAGAAATGGGAAAACTTACCTTGTCAATTTCTCGAAAATTTTTTTCTCTTTTTGGACTCAACACAAAGGATTGTCTAAACCAATTTAAAAAATCTTGCTTGATTTTTCTAGGGTACCTTTCAAGGTACCAATAATACTTTGTTGTAGGAACAAAGTGGAGAATTTTTTTTCTAATAGATACTCGAATGAAAAAAATTTTGAAAACCCGTCCCCCAAATCCCCGTTGGCCTTTTTAAAAAGCCAAATTTTGTCTAGTCGAGGCATCCTTTTTGTAAAAACCCCTTTGGACTAATTTTCAGTTGGGATTTCTTGATCGTTTTGGTGGGTGAAATGTTTTTCTTTTATGGGACTTCGAAAAAATGCTTTTTTATCGACTAAAATATTTACTTCACTTTCAGTGTAGAAAATTTAGCTCGTAACATAAAGTACGGGACGAATTTTATGAACGTTGGGTTCGGTATTTTTAGAAAAATTTTTTTTTGGAAAAAAGAGCAAGTTTTTTTTTTGTGTTCACCAAAAACCAAAACAATTCTTTTTTTCCATGGTCACACGTGAGCGATTTTGGGATTTGGTATTTCCGTATCAATGACTGGTCATCCCCTTACTTTAATTTTCATTAGACAAAATTTGAAACAGAAAAGATCGTATCAAGATAAAACTTGCACATTTTCCCTTTTTAAATTTCCATGTAGGGGAACACTTTAAAAAATTAAAAATTATAAAAAATTGTGGACTTCCTTGGAATGAAATTGGATTTTCTACATGGGAAAGTCTGGTTGCAAATGAAAAATGCAAGCCGATTTTGGGGGGGGGTTTTTTTTTAGTAACAAGGAAGAATTTTCTACTCCCTCCGACTAGTTCGGGGTTGGGTCCCGGGCAACCATTGGAAAATAAAAAAAAGACAATTTGGTTTTGTTTTTACTAATTTTATTTACCAAAACCAAAAAAATTTTGTAAATGAAGTTATAAAAAATCCCAACGTTGGGGGTTTGGGTTTGGGGACTTTTGGGATAGGAAATGTTTTCTGTTAAATAACAAGCCTTTATTATCTATTTTTTTTGTTAATACGTGTGCTTGGGAAGTCCTTTCAAATTTTAAAAACCCAAAATTACCATGACTGCAATTGAGAGACGTGAAGTACAAGTGTGGGGTCGCTTCGCAACGGAAAACTAGCCCGAAAAAACCCTTTTCATTGGTGGTTGGTTTTTTTTGATGTCCCTACCCCTTTTTGACCCCAACTTCCGTATTTTTACGCTTCACGTGCTCCTCCCGTAGTTTGATGGTATTCTGAGCTGTTTCGGTTTTTCTTTTTTGGAAAAATATTATCTTGGTGCTTTTATTCTACTTTGCGGCGATGGATTGCATTTTTCCCCAATTTGGGAAGGATTGTGATGAATGGTTAACATGGCGGTCCTTTGAGCTAATTGTTTAACCCTTCTTACATGGTGTGCTTGTTTATGGGGCGTGGTGGGAATTAGTTTCCGTTTGGGGGTTTCGCCCTTGGATTGTTTTTGCATATTCGTCCTGTTCAATGTATGCTATTTCTTTTTTACCTATTGGTCAAAGAAGTTTCTTGATGGTTGCCTTAGGAAAATTAGTTTTTCTTTAGATTGTATTCCGGCAGGGCCAAAATCCTTTGTCCCTTTAAAATAGGGGTTTGTGGTGTATTTGGCGGTTCCTATTTAGTGTAGCATGGTTCCCTTTGGGAACCTTAGTTGTAGGGAAACCTGAAAATGAGTTGTAAAGAGGGTTCAAATTTGGTCAGGAAGAAGAAACTTTAAAATTTTGGTGTACGGTTTTTTTTTCGATTTTTTTCCCAAAAGTTTGTTTCCACAAATTCGTTCTTTACCTTCTTCTTGGTGCTTGGCCTGTAGTAGGGATTGGTTTATGTTTGGTATTAGTACTATGGATTAACCCAAAAGTTTCAATTTAACCCCAAATTTTGTTGATACCAAGGTGCGTTTTTAATACTTGGACTGATTCTCAACCCTGTAATTTGGTATGGAGGGAAGCCCCAATGTAAAGCTCACAACTTCCTCTAGACCCAGCTGCTTTGATTTCCATCTCTAATGGATAAGGTTTTTCTCCCCCAAAAAAATAGGAATTTTGAAAGGAAGAAAGCGGAAATACACAATTCGTTCCAACGGATATTTGGGTATTTCTTTTTTTATTCCGAATTTTCTATTTGAATTTCAATTTCGAGAGATTTAGATCCTTTCTTTTCTTTCATAACTCGTGAAAGCCCAGTAGGAAAAGAATTCCCCCAATTTGCGACCTACCAAAAAGGGTTTGTTTGTAAAAAGGATTGTCTTTTCCATTTTAATCGCGGTTGTAGGCAAAACCCTTGGGGAATGTAAAAGCCCCGGGCCCGTGCTATTTTTTTTCCCCCTCAAATGACCTTTTCATTTTTTCCAAAAAAAGATGAGTCAAAAGGTTTGCGAGGTATGGAGGTCGGGATAAAAGAAAAATAAGAATGGAAAAAAAAGAAAATCCTTTAGTAGAAAAAGGGGGGGGTACCCCGTGGAAAAAGGGAGGGTTGTGAATCCCCCGGGGGGTTTAAAAACCCTTTTCGCGCCCTTTCGCTTTATTGAAATTTCCCCAAAATGAATTTTTTTTTTCCTAGTTAGTATTTCTTCGGCGCGAAAGAAAAAACATCACTTTTTTTTTCCTTTTTCCCCTTTTTTCTTTTGGGGCAGGGGCCCCAAGGGGGGTGGGTTTTTTCCCCCAAAGGGGGTTTCCTTACCCCCCCCCGGGGGGGGGGGTCCACAGGGTTCAAAATTTACCCTCTTACTAGGGGGTTTCCCAGCCAACATTGATCCGGCCTCCCAAAATTTTTTTTGGGTTTACCCCAACTTTTCCCACCTTTTCCGCTTTTTCAAGAATTTTTTGGGATCCAAACGGCCCTCCCAGATGGAAAATTTAAAGGGGCCCCTTTTTTCCCCTTTTGCAATTTTTTTTGGTACGGGACCTGTTTTTAGCTAAGCCCCCCCTTCCAGTTGTTTTTTAGGGTTTTTGTTGGTGGGCCCCAAGGGGAAATATGGGGTTTTAAAAGATTCTTCTTTTTTTTTAAAAAAAAAACCCCTTTCCCAAACTATAAAAGTTTCTTCCAAAGTTGGCTTTCAGATGTATATGACGATCTTGTAGAGGGATCTTATTGAATGGGATATGAAGTACCCCTGAGTGGTATATAGAAACGGAACCCAAAATCCCCCGAATTGTTGTTATGATTTCTAACCAAGGTCTTCGCGTTCCGTTTTGGGGGTTTGTTCTTTGTAGCATTCAAAATAAAAAGATTTAAAATTTCTTTGGTTTCCTTCCCACATATTAGGGGGGAAAGTAGGGGCCCCCTATTTTTCCCCCGGGGGTTTTTTTAAAAAACCCAAATGCTTAGTTTCCCAATTCCCCTTTTGGGCCCCAAACCCAAATTAAATGTGAAAAACCCCCTTCCCTTCTCTTTGAAACAAGGGGGGTTTCCCCGGTTTTGTGGTTTTTAAAAAAATTTTTTTTCTTTCCACTTCCCCTATCTCTAGGTCATAAATTTTCAAAGGGGAATATAAAACTAAAATCACTTGCTGCCCTTAAATAAAGTTTTCTGTTGAGGTCTATCCCGTAGGGTAGTAAAAAGGATCAGTGCCCGATTTTAGGTTTTTTTAAAAAACCCAAATTTTGGTTATTCCCAAAATTTACTAAATAATATTTTTAAACCACAAAAGGTGGGGCATTTCCCAAAAAGGCTTTTTTTTACAGAAAAAAAAAGTTTCCCAAAATTTCCCCCCTTTGGGGAAAAAAACCCCCTTTTCCCCCCACCCCCAAGGTTGAGAAAATTTGTGGGGTTTTTTGGGGCGAAGGGTTTTTCAAAGCCCTTTTTGTTCCCCAAAAAACGAAGAAAAGGCGATAACCCCCCCATGCCTTGGGGAAAGTCCTTGGATTACCCCTTCCCCAATGGGGCCCCAGGACAAAAACTTGGGGTTTAAAAAAATTTTTTGGGGAAAGGTTCCCTTGTTTGTTTCGGATAGGTGTTTTTTTAAAAATTTTTCGCGTATTTTTAAATTTTTTTTCCCCTTTTGTTTTTTTTTCTATTTTAAAGTGGAATAAAAAAACCCCCGGGTTTAAGGGAAAAGATCTCGTCTGTAACCCATTGTATGCCCCAGAATGGTCCCTTTTTCCCCCCTTTTCCCCGGGAGCGAGGGTTTCACAGCTTTCCTTTAAAACACCAAAGAAGAGTTCGCCCCAAAAAACTTTTTTTCTGTTTTTGTGAATCCCGATTCGACTTTAAAAAAATTTTTATTGTTTTTTTTCCAATAAACGAAACTCTTTTTTTGTAAATACTGCGTATTTGTTTCCCCTCCTTAAATCAAACTTTCCCCCCTTTTGCTTGGTTCCGTATCAAAAAAGAATTCGAGTTTTTTTTTTCTTATTTTTTTTGGGAGGAAATCCCTTCCCAAAATTTTTTTTGAGGAGATGGATGAGATTCCATGGTTAGAAGGGTTCCAATGACTGTTCCCGTTGGGTTTCCCGGGGGAATTTTAACTGAAAATTTACCAATTTTGATTTTGGGGTTTCGGGTACAAGGAAAGGGGTACCCTAAACCCTTCGAAAAAATTAACGCAAAACATTGCAACTTTTTTTAAAAGGCGGGACCAGCCCACTACTCAGTAAGGAAACGGCCCATCGCTCGAGGGCCCCCTTCACCAGTGGGGCCCCCAAAAAGTCACGGGGGGCCCCACCCTCGACGCAAAATAAACGGGGGGGGGGGTCTTTTGGAAAGCCCCCCGGCCCCCACCTGGGAGGGGTCAAAAGGGCCCGGGGGGGCGAACGAACGCCCCCCTCAAATCCTACCTGGGGGACGATAAAGACGGACCGGGGCGGGGGCGGGGGCGAAGGGACCCCCCGGCTCCTACCTCGACGTTTAAATGAGGGACCGAGGGGGGGGGAGGCGAAAAAAACCCCCCCGGGCCCCTCCCTGGGACGAAAAAAGGGGAACGGCCCGGGAGGGGGCGAGCGAACGCCCCCCCCGGCCCCCCAAACCTCGATGAACAAAGGGACGGACGAGGGGGCAAACCAAACCCCCGACCCTCCAAACCTCTACCTCGACCTCTCCGACCCCGTCTTGCTCCGACCCTACCTCGCGATGATCGACGGACCGGGGTCGAACGGACGACCCCCGGACGAGAGGCCCCGATTAACCCAATGCCCCCGGGGAGGGTTTTTAAAAAAAAACCCACCTAACGACATGGGCGCCCGGCCCGCGGGTAAAAATCCGCCAATGCCCGTCAAGTCCCAGTTTTCCTGTAAAATGTGCCTTTAAATGTCGCCATTTCGCGAGTACGGAACCCCGCAGTACCCCTGGGGAAAAAAACCCGGGCGGCCCTCGACAAGGGATTTCCCAGGAATGCGACAGAGCCACGCAGGGCTGGGCCCCCTCCCTCAACGAGGGGGCTGGGACCTCTCTCTCCGACAACCCATTTTGGGGCCCTGTCCCACCCGCCCCGTCCCCCCTCACCCGGGGGATTCTGCCCTCTGCGGCCCCTTTTTGCCGGGCCCACTTTTTATGCCACCCGAGGGGGGAGCCAGAAGGGGGGGGAAAGCCCAAATTGCCATCACAGGAACGTCGTCCCTCCGCCAAAAAATTGGGGGCCGGAACACCCCCCCATACTGCCTTTTTTTTGGGGCCCTCCCCCCCTTTGGGCCCCCCCCTTTTGGGGGTCAAAAAAGGGGGGGCCCGGGGTAGAGAAAAGGGGTTGGGGGCTGAACCCTAAAATTTCCCCGGAAAAATTTCATTCAGACCCCCCACACCACGCATAACCCCCCCCCCCTTTCGATCGCCCCCTGGGGGGGAAAACCCCGTGAAAACCAGCTTGTCCCCCCCCCCCTGTACAGTTTTTTGGGGGGGTGCGAAATAATCAAGTCATCCCCCCCCCCCCCTGGACGTGGGGTTTCTTTGCCCAAAACCGGGAAAAAACCCCTTTTGTGTCCATTTTGCATACCGAGGGGGGAGCACGCGATAAAAAATTTTTTCTCGTTGGTGGTCTTGCCCCCCGGGGCATAACGCCGACTTGGGCCCCAGGTTGGGGGAATTGCGTGTCGTCAAACCCCCAAACTCTCTCAGAGGGGCCCCCCCACCCCCCTTTTCCATTTTACCGCCCTCGTTGGGTTCGGTAGCCTGGGGGTTTGTCCCCCCGGGGGCCGGGGACTTTTTTGTTTTTCCCTCCACCCCCGGCCTGAAAGCCGGGGGGCCCCCGTACCCCAGGGACAGAAAGGGGCAGACAACCGCCCCCCCGCTTGCCCCCTTGGCCTGGGAATTTTGGAGGAAAGGCCCTGAGGGGCCCCGTGGGCTCGTCGTCTGGGGGTTTCCCCAGGGGGCCGGGGTGGCCTTTTTCCCCCCCCCAACCCCGGGGATGCCCGGGCCTTCTCCTAGGCCCGTTTGCCCCCCTGCCTGTGGGCCCCAGGCGGGGCCCCCCTTTAGGGGGGTTTTTGCTTCCCCCATCTTTATCAAGGGGGGGCCCCGTGGCCTCCGAACCCCCCCCGACCCCATCCCATCGTGACCCTTTTCCCGGCGGGCACCCCCAAACAGGCGGGGGTTCCCCTTTCCCCCCCCCGAAAGGGTTTTCAAAATACAAACCGTGGGGGGGGCTCCAGGGGGTTTTTGCCGCGTGCGCGGGCGTTTTCCCCTCACCAGTTTTTTCCCCCGACGGCCCCGGATACCCCGCACAGGGGGGATGTTGGCCCCGGGGGCGCCTGGCGGAGGAGGCAGGGGGCCCCTTTCCCCCCCTTTCTCCACCCCGAAACCCCAACCGGGGCCTCCCGACGAGGGGTTTTCGGAAACCCCCCCCGGGAGGGCTTCCCCTCGACGAGGAAGCCGACCCCAGGCGACGTCACGACCCCCCCGGCCCCCCGAAAAAGGGGAGGGGGGCCAAAGTTTCACCGCTCGAGTCCCAAACCCCCCCCAAATCCTGTTTGACCCGCCCCCCCCAAAACTCCAGATTCGCAGGCCCCGGAGCCCTTTTCAGCAAGCTGAGGGGGCGTTGGTCTTTTGCAGCGGGGCCCCCCCTCGAGGGGATGAGGTTGTCCCAGGGTGGGGGAGCTCGCGAGCGGGCCCGGGGGGGTCCCCCGGCAGTTTATCAAGGGGGGGGCCGTCGGCCCCCCAGTTTTTAAAAAACCCCGCCGCTGAAAGGGGTTTTTGGGGCCCCCCTTTTTTGCTCCGTGCATGCCGGGCGCCATCCCCCCCCAAGCCCGGCGTATAGGGACAAATCCCGGGGCTTCCCCCAAAATGTGGCCCTTTCAGCAAAGGGGGAGAGCTCCCTGAGGGTCGAGGGGCTGGCCCTTGGGAACAAGCTTTCCCCCCCCCCGAAAAAATCGAGAGGTGTCCGTCCCCAAAACAAGGCGCCCCCGGGGCCAAGTCCCAAACGACGACCCGGGTTTGGGGGAACCCCTGTCGCGTCTTCCCCCCCCCCCGGGTAAACAATCGGGCTTGGGACGGTGACGTCGGGCTCGGGGGTCAGCGGTCACCGAGGTTGGGCGCTACGACAGGGGACGAAGACCAGTGGGTTTTTTGGGAGCTGCCCGGGGCCCGGTCTTGGGGAAAACCATTTTGGGGGGCCCCCCTGCCCGCCGTTTTTCCCTCCCCCCCCCCACCTGGTCAAGTACAAAGGTTTAAAAAACCAAAACCGAGCTTTGGGGTTCCCCCACCCCGGTAGATGTCAAAAAGGGGGGGGCCAAAAAAGACCCGTTACTTTGGGAAAAACCCCCCCTTTTTTCCTCCTTTCCAAACCCGCTCGCAATGGCTCGAGGAGCTGCCCCGGGGCTTGACCCCAAAACTGGCCCCACCTGGTTAGGATCTTCGAGGGCCCTTTAAAAAGGGCCCCACGAGCGACCCCCGGGAAAACCCCCCGGGACCTTTACCGTGCAAGTAAAGAAAAAGGAGACCCTCCCCCGCCTTCCCCACCGATTTTGGGCGCGCCGCTTTACCCCCATCTGACCCGAGGTCCACCCGGGGTTCTCGGGGAAAAAACCCGCAAGGAGTTGGTGCGGGGAAAACTGGGGGAAAAAAACCCCCCCGCCCCAACGCTAGGACATTATCGCCAACTTGCAGGTTGCGAAGGGGCCCCTTTGGGGCGTTCTTCCGATTCCCCCAGGGGGGGGGAAAGGCAAGGGGGAGAGCCGGGGGTTTTGGCGGGGGGGCCCCCCAAAAAAAACAAAGGGGCCCCCAAAAAAAAACAACGACGGCAAAGGCGGGCCCCGGGAAAAAAAGAAGAAGGAAAGAAGAAGAAGAAACCCCCAAAACCGGGGCCCAGAAACGACGACCCCCAAAGTCGGGAAAGACGACGAGCTCGCGCCCTTTTTCGCTGCGGGGAGCAAGAAGAAGCCTCGGGGGCCCCCCCCCGACCCGGGGGGGTTCTTCGAAAAGATGTAAAAGGGGGCCTTTCCCCCTTTATAGGGGGGGCCGGGGCCCAAAACCCCCGCCTGGGATGCCGCCCCTGCCCCCAAAAACTTCGTCCCCCCCTTTCTTCAGGGAGTTTTAGGGAAAAAAAAAAAAAACCCCCCTGTGACGCCCACGTCAGGGGCCTTTTCAAAAAAGGGAGGGTTCCCCGAAGTCCCGACTTGGTACTAATTTCGGGGGGCCCCCCAACCGCCTCACCCGGGCCCCCAAGAGGGGGCGTCAAAAATTTTTTTTTTTTCGAGCCCGGCTCCCGGTCCCCCGTGGCCCCCATACGCCCCCATCCCCCTTCGACAGGGCGACCACCCCGGCACAACCCCCAAAGCAGGGGTTTCCCCCCCCGTCGTCGGCCCGATCATCCTAACCCCCCGTCACCAAGGGGACCCCTTTGGATGGGGGGGGCAGCCCCCAAAAATCATCTCGCCCAGAACCCCCCCACCCCCCGGGGGTTTCCCCAGGACCATGCTGGCCCAGCCGGGGGGGGTTCCCCCCGGGAAACCGGGGGGAAAAAAGGGGCCCCGATCGGCCCCTCAAGTTACCCTTTTTCGGGTCCCCCGAAATTTTGAAAGGAAGAGCTTTACCTTCGAGGTGGGTTTAATTTGAAAAGGGGGCCCACCACCCTACGGGAAAAACCGGGGTACCCAATTCATGGGGGGCCCGAAAAACCCCCTACCCCCCAAATCAAGTTTTCGGGGCCCTCGGGGGGCAAACACCCTCGAAAACCCTTCCACGATCGTGCGCTCGAAGCCTTTGGGGAAAGAAGGGGGCCCCCCCGGGGTTCGGCAAACCCCCAAACCCTCGAGACTTTTCGGGGGGGATCCCCACCCCAAGCGACAGTAAAAATTAAGGCCCGGGGGGACACAAAACCCTCCCCCTCGGGCCCCCCGGGCCCCGGAGAGGAAGGCTGCGATCACGCCCCCCTCGAGCCCAAAAAAAGGGAAAAGGGGGCTCGTCGATTTCTCCGTGGAAAGCCCAAGTGTTGCCCTTTGGAAATCCCCCGGTAGCCAAAGGGATTTCCCAGGGAGGTCGGCGACATCCTTTTTGCATCCCAGCCCGGGGGCCCAAAAAGGGGGGAAGCAACGCCTGCCCGCTTCGCGGGAGAAACCCCGGGGTATCGGGGGGGGGTCGGGCAAGCTTTTAAGGCCGGATTTTCAAGGGGTGCATATCCCGAGTGGGGTTTTTTAATCCCCTTTCTTTAAAAAAAGAAAAAGGAAAAGGGGGGGATTGTGTTTGCTACACTGTTTAAAAAGCAGTCCCAAGGTTTTTCCCTTTTCCCCTTTTTTTCCCCAAAAAAGATAAATTTGTGGGGTTCCCTTCGGATTTAAACCCCCTTTCCTTTATGGGGTATTTGGTACCACCAAAAAAGATGAAAGGGGTCCGTTAGCTCGCGGGCCCCTTCTTTTTTCCCTTCGGCCTTTTTTTGCTACCCAACCTGCCCTTCGGGGGGCGAAAAGCCGGGGGGCCCCCTACCAAAATGCAGGGGCCCCCCTCCCTTGGGAAGCACTAGGGCCCCCACCCCGAGGCCTACGTCATGACACGTGGTCAAGTCCCCAAAAATGGAAAACCCGGTTTTTAGCCTAAGAACGCGTTTTTGGGGGGCCCCCGGGGTAAAGCTAAAAATTTTAACCCGGGGAATTTTTTGGCTTCGGGGTCCCCCGAGGCCCTGCTTTAGGGACATAGGTTTTTTTCCCCGGGGGGTCGGGCCAATCCCCCCAAGGTAACCACCCCTCACGAGGATGGGGGCCCCATTTAAAGCCTAAGACGTGCAAAGGGGGCACTGGGTGCCCCGCCACCCTAGTGGGTTATTGGGTTTTGGGGGGGGAAGGCCCCTACCCCTTTACCCCCCCCCCGAAGAAACGGAACACTTTGCGTGGACCGCCCAACCCGGGGGGAATCGCTCTCGGGGCCCAAAGGCCTTGCTCCCTCGCCCCCCGGGGTTTTGGGACCCCGAGCCCGGGCCGAGCCCCTTTGCTTTTGTCGCAGCAAAAAAACCCGGTAGTCCCCCCGGTCATAGGGGGATCGAGAGGGGGGGGAAAGGGCAGCCCTCCCCGGGTTTAGAGGCCCTTTTTACTTGTGAGGGGTCCTTTCCAAGACCAAGACGGGGCCCCCCCACATCCCGAACCCCGCTGTTTTGCGATCGTCCCCCCGGGTAAGCTTTTAAAAAACCCATTTTTCCCCCGGCCACCCCGGGTTTTTGTTGTCTTATCTTTCCCCCCCGGGGAGTTTAACCAAAAACCGGGAGGGGGGTTTTGGGAAGGAAGGGCCCAAAGGGGGGGCCCAGTCATGGGGGGGACCCTTTTTTTCCTTTGGGCCCCCGGAAAACCCTCAAAATTGGGGATGGGGAGATTTTGTTTTTTGAATGGGGGCCCAACCCCCCTTTCCCCCGGCAGGTTTAAGGGAGTTGGACCCCTTTTCGAGGGCGTTTTTGGGAAAACGGGGGGGCGCCCCCGGGGGGTGTTCCTATCCCCCTCAGGGGGCCCTATTTCGCTATGTAAACCCCCTCCACTTCCCCCCCTCCAACAACGTGCCCCGGGACGAGGCCCCCGTCACGGCTTCCATCGCCATCGGCTCGGGGTTTGAGCCCCGACGGCGAGGGGACTTTCCCCGTTGGGGGACGACCCAAATGTTTAAAAAACTCGGTGCCACGACCCCAAAACCTGGGGCTTGTACGGGGACGGCCGGGCTTATGACTAGCCCGTCGGGTTATTCAACCTGCCTCCCCCGGGGGAAGGGGGGCGTTCTGAAAGATTACCTGGGGGGTTGTGGCCCCCGCGGCGCCGAGAACGCGGGGGAAAGTGCCTTTGAAAGGCTTTACCCCCCACAGCCGTCAAACGCCACCAACTCGTTCGATCCTCAAGGGGTGCCAATTTACCCCAGGAGACCCACCTACCGCCCAACTTTCAGATGATATCTAACCGGGCCCCGTTCGCATTGGGGGCTCGACAGGTCGCCCCCTGAAAAAAACCAAAGGGGGCCATACTCACCTCCTCGTGGTATCAAAAAGTTCTCGAAGGGGATCGGGGCTGCCCCATCCCCAAACACCCATCCGACAAGCCGTGTATTTTCACCGACCTCCACCGCTTCGGGGTCCCCAAGTATCTCCCCGAAAACGGACGCATTTCCCCGGGCCCAAAAGTTTAAATTCTTGACCTCCCCACATCGGGTGAACGGGTCCACAGTCACCCACCTGGAATAAGGGCGGGGTCGAGCGTGCCAAGGGGTTTTTTTTCCCCGGGCTCAACAAGGTTTTGATCGGTGAACAGGCAGGCAGGAGATGGGTCGTGAGCTCCCCTGGAGGGTTTTAAACGACACCAAGTGGGCCCCGGGGGTTCTCCCCCTTCTTTTGGTTTGGGTCCGGGGTCCCCCCCACCGACCTCGAGTACGGGTCCCCTCGACTGAAACCTACGCAGCAACCCAAACCGGTAGCCCCAGGGATCCCCCGACCACTGGGGGAACCCCCGGACAGGGCCCCCCTTCAATCGGCACGGCCCCAGCGACCTGGGGCCCTACCCATAAAAAGGCGAAAAGGGGGACCTCAACGTCGGGGACCTCGTTCTGCCCGTCGAAAAAGCAACAAGGGGCCCCCAATTGACGCCCCGGGGGGGGGACCCTTCTCGGGGGAAAAGTGCTGAACCCGGGGGCCTTACAAGCAAGAAAAAAAAAGGGGGCGAGATTTAACCAACGTGGAAATCAACACTACGCGTTTCCCCTTGGGGCCTCGGGCCCTGTACATTTTGCCTTTGTAAAAAATCTTCAAATGAAAAAAATTTTCTCGAAAAAAATTTCACATTCGTTCTAAAAACCCAAAAGGGTCCGACTTTCCCCGGAAAAAATCGGCTCCCCCGGGGGCGACAGGGGGCGCCCCCCCCCAAGTCCCCAAAAAAAACCCCAAATTTTTTTTTAAACGTTTTTTTAAACCCGACTTTCCCTCTCGTTTTTCCCTCGATTTTAATTGAAAAGTAAAGACCTAAACTCCTTAAGGATCGGGGGTGTCGTCGAGCCGGGACCCCCTACCCCCCGGGTGGTATCCCCGCTCGCCCCCCCCTTCCAAGGATAGAGCGTGGCGAATACTTTTTCACAAGCGCGCCTTTGGGGGCAAAAAAAGAGGGGGCTCGAAAAAAAAAAATAATGAGACCCCCGCTACAGCACAAGGGGTCCCCTCGATTTTGCCCACAAAGCGGCCCCCTCGGGGCTAATAGGGGGGGCCCCCCCTCCTAAGACCCCAAAAAAACTCAAATTTTTTCGAAACTGGGTTTTTCCCTCTCTTCTTTCCCCTTGGGTTCCCTCGGGAAGGGGCAAGGGGCCCCCTCGAACTCCCTAAGGGTCCGGTTTTCCGCCCCGGGGGACTCCCCTCCCCCCCGGGCTAGGTATCCCCCCGACTCCCCTTCCCAAAGGGATACGACGGGTCGAATACTTAATTCTAAGCGTCGCTTAGGAAAAAAAAAAGCGGGAAGCTCAAAAACAAAAAAAACTAGTCACCTCGATCAAAATGCTATAAAAAAAAAAACCCCCGGGGGGCTCGCTTGTATTTTTTCAAAAACCCAAAAATTTTAATGGCCCTCCTGCCAGTTGGCTCGCAGGCCCCGGGGGACTACTCATGGGGGGCCCCGCCTCATTCATCACCCCTTCCGGGGCCTACTCGGCGCCTTTTCCCCCCACCGGGGGTACCTCGGGCTCGAAGAGCTTCCCGCTCGCCCCGGCCCCCTCCGCGGTCCATAAAACTCGGGGCCCCCTCGGTCGTTCTTTTCCCGGTACCCCTCGGGTGGTGGCAAACCCGTCGACAACAGGTTGGGGGTCACTTGTGCGGGGGGACGAGCTTTGGGGGCCCCTTTTCCCACCCCCATGCGGGGGGGCCGGGACTGCTCCGTCCCCCTCGTCATGGAGTAAAGGGGCGCAGCGGGGTCCCCTCGAGCGTCGCCCTAACCCCCGGGCCCCCGGTTCCCCGGGGGGGTCGGCAAAGGTGTTGTGACATCCCAACCCGCTTTTGGGTTCCCTCACCCCCGAGGGGCCCTGAAGTTTTTTTCAGGTCCTCGGGGGCGGGCATTATCCGGCGGCTCTGCCAAAAAAAGCAACACACCCCAAAACCCAAAAGAGAGAAAGGGGGTAAGGGGTAGGACAGTTCTCAGCACCTCGAAAACACCCCTTGGGATGGTGTCCGGGGGGAGTGGGCCGTCTCCCTGATGGCGGTAAAATCGACAAGGTCGGGGGACTGCCCCCGCCCTTGGCCTCGGGCCCCCGAGGTTTTTGCCCGTCATCGGGGGCCCTCTTTAGGTTCTCGCCCCCGCCCGGGAGGGGAAGGGCCGCGCCCTTCTCCTCCGGGGCGGCCAGCGTGTCGCCCCCCGGGGGGAAGCGTCGAGGTCTCCCCGGACCCCGGATCCCCCCCGTCCCCCGGGGCCCCTTCCTCCTTCGCCCCGGGGGTTCCCCCGGGCCCTTTTCGTTTGGTTCGAGGGAGCGCCCCCTTCCCCCCCGACCGTGATGGTCGATGAAGGGTAGCCCCGGGCCCCTTTCGCTGTCCCAAGGGGGCCCCCCAGGCCCTTCGCACGCCCCCAACCGGCCCCCGCATGGGAAATTTTTGATCGGTCCCCCGGGCGGCCGCCGTTCAGCCCCCGGCCGGGAAAACCCACCTCCCCCACCCAGGGGGTGCGAAGGGTCAGGAGTTGCTCCTGACCCAAGGTGCTGGGACTTTTCTAACCTTCCCCAGTGCCTGACGAGGAAAAAAGGGAAAAGACCTCGAAAACAACAATCAGACAAACCAAGGGAATCAAGGGAGAGCAAAAACCCCCCCCCTCCCCGGGGGTATGTCCGGCGGCGACCTCGGCGGGCCTGACGTCCGGTGCTAAAAAAAGGCCCAAATTTCCCCGACGGGCCCCCCGTCGGAGCCGGCCCATCTCGAGCAAAGGGGGGCTCCGGGTCTTGAGGGTCGCCGTCGGAAATCCTGGCCCTGGCCCCCACTGCGGGCGGCGACCCCTTTTTTTCGACCCCCGCTAACCCCCCTGGCGCCGGCGGGGGAAAACCCCCCCCCCGCTCGCCTCCTCCCCGCCAAGCAGAAAGGGGGGGGAACTCCCCCGCCTATCCCTCCCGTCCTCGGGCCACCCCAAAAAGAGAACGTCGGGCCCCCGCCGGGTCGCCACCAGGGGAAGGAACCCCGGGCCGTGAAAAAGGGCCCCGGGGGTGAAAACCAAAAAAATTACACCCAGCAACGAAAACCCACTGCGCCCCGGGAAATCGAAGTAGGCTTACCTCGAGCAAGGCCCCCCACCCGAGGGGGGGCCCCCGGGCCCCCCCGGGTCCGCCCAGGGCCCCCCCCGGTGGCTTCCGCTGAGCCCACCAGCCGGCCACCCTCCCCACTTCGTCGGGGGGACTCCACACACCCCCCCCTGCCCGGGCGGGGGTTCCCCTTGGGCCCCTCGAGGACCCCCCCCTCGGCCCCGCCGTGAAGGGCCCTGGGCGCGGCAGCATCTGCCCCGCGTCGACCGGAGCGGCCCCCAAAAAGGCTAGGCCCTCGGCCACCCCCCGGCTTGGGTGGCCGGAGCCCCCCCCTCTTTCCCGGGGGGCCTGGACCCGCCACGCCAACTCCTCGGCCGCCGCCGTCGTCGCAAAGCGCCGCGGCCCCCGGGGGGCGCGGCGGGCTTTTTCCCGCGCCCCCCGGCGCCGCGCCGCGCTTGGGCGACCCCGCCCCCCTCGGGGCCCCCTCGGGGGGGGGGCGGACGGGCCCGTCTCCCCTGCCAGTGGGGCGGACCCCAAGGCCCCTGCCCCCCCCCCCGCCCAAATCGCCCCCCGGGCCTTGACCCCCCGGGGGCCCTGGGGTGAGGTCAAAGGGGGGCAGCGGGACCCCTCGGCGTCGCCCCGATGGCACCCCCCCCTTAATTTTTTGGCGGGGGCAAGGACGGTTCCCTGGGGGTTTTGACCTAAAAAAAAACCCCCTGCACAGCAATGAGAAGGCATTATCAAAAAAAAAAAAAATCGAACAACACCCTCAAGGCGACTTACCCCCGGGGGCCCGGCGTTTCTCCCGGCACCGTCGGGCGGGTCGAACTCTTGAACCCCACGCCCGGGGGGGGGGGCGAGGCGGCCCTCAGCCCCGCCCCCTGGGGGGGGGGCCGACAGCACCACCGTCCCCCCCTTGCGGGTCTCCTTTTGCGCCGAGGGCCCGCGCCCTTGCGCTCAACCGGCAGGCCCCGGGGCTCGCTCAAACCCGCCCCCCCCGAGGGGATCGCGATACTGCCCCCGTCTCCGGAAAAACTTTTTCCCCAAAAACCCCCGGGCCCCTCCCCCCGTGGCCAGTTCCCGGTAGGGGGGACCTCAGGTCCCCCTTCCCCCTCCCCCGGGTTCCGAGGGCCCCCCGTTTCGGCCCCCTGTTCCCCCTCGCCCGTTCCCCTCTTCGTCCTCCTCATCCTCCTCTTTCGGGGGCGAAACTCCTCGGGGGGGCCCCTCCCCCCTTTGCGGCCCGGCCTTTTCCCTCGCCTCTCTCTCCCCCCCCTTAGCGTGCCGCCCTTTGGGTTTTTGTCCTTGTCCCCTTTTGCTTCTCCCCTGGCCCCGCCTCCCTGCCCCCCCCGGCCCCTGGTCCTCCTTCCCGGGCGGGGGCGGGGCCGGAAAGGGACTTTCCCCTGGGAAAAACCGACGGGTCAGAACCAAGAAAAAGAGAGGAAAAAGGAAACACGGGACTCTAAAAGAGGGGGGCCTTCCACCGAAAAAAGCCACGGGGTTTCATCGGATCTTCCCCGGTTCTTGACGGGAAACGAGCCCGCGAAAAAGCGGACCGGCGGACCCCCATCCGGGGCCATTTGTCCTGGCGAGGCGAACCCCAAGAGGTCCCCCCCGGCCCCCCATCCCCCTTGAGGGAGGGGCGGCCTCTTTAAAGGGACCCCCGCCGGGGAACCCGGCGGCGATCTCTCCGTGGTCCCCCTTTTTTCAAAGCCTACGTGCTAGAGGTTGTCGAACGGTCCCCTTTTTGTGGGACGCCCTACTTCCGGGGTTGGGGCACCGATCTTTCCCCCCTTTTCGCCGGAAAAAAAGGTTTTTTGGGTTTTCCCCGGTAGAACCCCCCGGGGGGTGCCACCGGGTGGCCGACGAAAAATTCCCCGGGCCCCCACTCCGCCCTTTAGGAGATGCAGCAACCCCGGGCCCCGACCCCGGGGTTCCCCTTGCCGCCAGCAGGAAAATGTCCGCCTTAAGGTGGACCCCCTTCCCGGGGGGCCCCCCGAGGTAGCCTTCCACACCGGGCAAGCCGCCCCTGGGAAAACCCCTTTGGGGGGGTTTGGAGCTCCGCCGTAGTGGTGGGAAATGGCGCAAAAGCGGCTGGGGGGGCCCTAGTCCCCCCGGGGAAAATTCCCAACTCACACTCCCCCTCCGGGGGGTTGGGTGGGAAGGTCTGACGATGGGGGGACCCACCCCCGGTCCTCCGCCGGGTACGGGGGGAGGAGGCCGCTCTCCCCCCAAAGCCCCTCAGGGCGAGGCGGTCACCGGGATCGGGCCAGTCATCGGGGCCGACAAGGCAAATTTGGGCCCGGGGGCGGGTAAATTGCCTCGGGGTCGGGCCAAGGTTTTTCCCCTTTTTCCCCTTTCTTTCTCTCTCCCCGCTTGCGCGAGTTCCGACTCCGGACCCTAAGGGAATGGGGGGGGGAGGAGGCGGGAAAGAGAAGGGGAGGAGGGAAGGAAGGGAAATGTCGGAAAGAAACCCCGCCTCCTACCTTCGTACTTAAGCGGGGGCCAACGGCGAATCGGCGAAACGGCAAAAAATCTTTGCATTTAATGCCCTTACCCCCCTTCCTGTTTTTCCCCGGAAAGGGGGGTTCCGCCCCCTCGTGGGGCCCCCGCCCCACTCCCCCCCCGAAAAACCGCCCCTTTCCCAAGGACATCGCCTAAAAAGGCCGCGGCCAGAAGTTTATCTTCGGGGGTAAGGGAAACTTTAGGCAGCGAGGTAGCCCGGGGAAAGGCGCACACCCTCGGTACCCGGGGCCAAATGACCTCGGTTGGACTTGGGGCCCCCCCCCAAAATCTGAGGGGCAAAAGGGCCGGCCAGAAGGGCTCGAAACCCCCCCCGAGTCCCGAGGTGGAAAAAACCTGGGTCGTCGACTCCAGTTCTTTCCACACCTCGAAGGAAAAGGGGTGGCCCCTTCGGGGGTTCGATACCTCTTCACGCCCCCAACCCCGGGGGGCAAAAAACACAGGTTGCCCCCAAGTTAATTTTTTTCCCATTCTTCCCCCCCCGGCTTTCCAAAGGGGACCCCCCCCCTGGGTAGGTGGAGACGAACCTCCGCAAATTTGGGGGGAGCGAGGCGGCCCTTACATGGGTTCGACACCCCCTCGGTCCCCTGAGGTCAGGAAGGACCCATGGTTAACGGACTCCGGTCCACCCCAAATCTTGAGGGAGCGAAGGCTGGCTCCACGAACGGAGTTCGACAGCCGCCCTCGAGTACGCGAGTCAGGGATTTGTCCCGAGGAGGCCAGGCGCGTGCCCCTAGCTCGAGAACGAACTTCGAGGCTCCCTGGGACATATCCGAGGCATAACCCAGGAATACCTAAGGATCCCTCTGCTGGGAGGCATCGAGCCACCAACTCCTATCGAATGGGGTTGGCACCTTGGTAATCCACGTAGTCGTGCTTAGTAAGCCGTACGGCTTACTTAAAAATGAGAACGCCTCCGGGCCACTAGTCGACCCCTATCGAATGGGGCACGAGTTCTCACTCGGATTTTTACCCGTACTGGGCACCATTTCTAATGGACTCATGCCCGAGAACAGCTCACCGAGGACTTTGGGCTCGTCCTAACGAGGATGCCGATGCTCTTCACCCCACAATCCGAACGCAAGGATCCATGGGAAGGACACTATGAGGTAGTGAAGGCTTAGCCATTCGAGGGCTCGAGGGCCCGACTACCACGACACCCCTCGACGAAAGAGGGTCGAAAAACTCGTGACCTGGCAGACAGAGACGACCTCTCGGGCGGGGTGCTCTGACTTCAGTTGTGCTCGAGGGAGCGAAGGTGGCCCTCGGTAGGGTTCGACAGCCCCCCTCGAAACACTTCTCTTTTCAGGGAAAGGAATGGAATCGACCCCTCGACAGGGGTGCCAGCCTCCAGGTACCCTTAAAAAAACCCCTCGATACAACATATTATAGCCCCCAGAGGAGTTCTAAATCAGTCCTCTGGGGCCTCGGGGCCTACCCCGCGGGGTGCGCTCGCGCGCACCCCACCGGAGAATCGAACCTCTCACTAACCCTGCAGGCCAAGGACAAAACCTCCGGGTAATCCTTCCTCCCTCCAAGAAAGCGTGTATCATAGCCCCCAGAGGAGTTTCTAATCACTCCTCTGGGGCCTCGGGGGCTACTGTCGGGTACGAAGGTAAGGGGTACCCTAAACCCTTCGATAAATTAACGCTAAAACATAGCAACTATTTTTTAAGGCAGGGACCAGCCCACTACTAAGTAAGGCTCGGCCCATCGCTCGAGGGCCCCCTCTACACCAGCTGTGGCGACAAGTCATGGGCCGGCCCACCTCGACGCCGAATGACGGACGAGGGGTCGTTCGAACGACCCCCCGACCCCCACCTCGACGTCAAAAAGACGGACCGAGGGGGTGAACGAACGACCCCTCGGCTCCTACCTCGACGATTAAATGATGGACCGAGGGGGGCGAGCGAAACGACCCCCCGGCTCCTACCTCGACGATAAATGATGGACCGAGGGGGCGATGCGAACGAACTCCCAGCCCCTACCTCGACGATAAATGACAGACCGAGGGGGCGAGCGAACGACCCCCCGGCCCCCACCTCGACGAACGAAGGACGGACGAGGGGGTCGAACGAACGACCCCCCGACCTCTACCTTGACCTCTCCGACCCCGTCTCTGCTCCGACCCTACCTCGACGATGATCGACGGACTAGGGGTCGAACGGACGACCCCCCGGACGAGAGGCTCGATTAACCCAAATGCTCCCGGCATGGGTTAAAGTGAAACCACATAACGACATGGGCGCCCGCGTCCGCTGTCAAATCCGCCAACTCCCCATCAAGTCCCCGATTCCTGTCAATTGTGTCGTCACTGTCGCCACTACGCGAGTACGGAATCCAAGCAGTACCCCTCGGAAAGTGAACAGTGCGGCCCTCGACGCGACTTCGGGAATGCGACAGAGCCACGTAGGGCTCGACCCCTCCCTCGACGAGGGGGGCTCGACCTCTCTCTCCGACAACTCCAGTATGGGGCCTATCCCATCCGCCCCGTCTCCCCTCAGCCGTGGGATTCGTTGCCCGTCTGCGGACGCTGTGCCGCGGCGAACTTCTACTGCCACCACGACGGGGGACACCAGAAGGACGGGAAGACCATGCCAGCACAGTGAACGTCGTCCCTCCGCCAACACTGTGCGAGAACACGCCACCCATATCTGCCACAGTTAGGGTCCTGTACCCTCGGACCTCCCCTTGGTCTATAAAAGGGGACGCCGAGGTAGAGAAAAGGGGATTCGGACGGCTGAATCCTGAAATCTCCGAGAATTCAGTTCAGACTCCCACACTCCACGCTATACACACCCCGCCACTCGATCGACCCCTCGGGTGGCAAACCCCGTGTAACAACAGCTTGTACCCCCCCTGTACGAGCACGTTTTGGGTGCGAGATAATACAAGTCATCCCCCCCCCCCCCGCTGGACGTAGGGTCTTCTTTGCCCGAACCAGGATAAACCTTGTGTACATCTTGCATCACGTCTGAGAGAGGGAGCACGCGATATACAAATTTACTCGTTGGTGGTCTTGACCCCCGGGTCATAACACCGACAGTGCTTTAAACCATTCAGCCATGGATGCTTACAGGGATCATCGTACATCGTAAATAAACCAATTTTCATATAGAAAGGCATTTCATAGAAAAATGAAATCGAAAATATTCGGAGATGGCAAATATTCAGAGATGACTATGAAAAACACCTCTCCGATCCTCGAATTGAAGAGAGATTGAGAGGGATCAAGAATCCTAATTCTCGCTATTTGGAATGGATCCAATTCTATTGAATCTGACCTATAGTGATCATTTCTCTTTAGAAAGAATGACCTTGGTTATCAAAGGATTGAACAACCGAGATCCATTTACTTATGATACCTAGTTGACATTGCTAACAAGGATCTAATGAATTATGATTTTAATAGATCCTCTTTAGCAGAAAGACGTATATTTCCTTGCTCATTATCAGACAATCACTTATTCCCAAACCTCGTGTGGGGCTAATCGTTTTCATTTACCATCTCATGGAAAACCCTTTTCGTTCCGCTTAGCCCTATCAGGTATTTTAGTGATAGGTTCTATAGGAACTGGACGATCCTATTTGGTCCAAGCAGATTAAAGAGGGTGATTCGAATTTATTTCTGGTTATATTTATCATAAAAAGGGAGAGGTGCAAGAGACTGATTCGGACTTCTTGCAGAGTGGAACAATGCAGTACCAGACACGAGATATATCTTTCAAAGAAGAAGGCTTTTTTCGAATAAGCCAATTGATTTGGGACCTTCGGATCCATTCTTTTTCCTATTCAAAGATCAGGCCTTTGTCTCTGTGTTTTTCACGTCGAGAATTCTTTGCAGATGAAGATGAAGAGATGGCAAAGCGGCTTAGTACCAGTACCTGGAGAAAAAAGGCTCCTAAACATATGGCTAGCAACGGGTTCACCAGGAGTACGCAAGAAAGGGCAAAAGCACTACGAATTAGTGATTTAGGAATGGGAATGGGCTAGAAACCCTGGGTTCTTCCTTATATAATTAATGGTCTTTTCATTCTAATACTCTATCCGAGAGTTCTCAGTATTTAGCAAGTTGTTCCTATCTAACGGCAGGCTCCTGGATCAAATGACAAAGACATTGTTTGTGGAGAAAGATGTGGCTTTTCCCGGATGAAATGAAACATTTCATTTGTGTAACAGGAGAAAGATTTCCCACTCCTTAGCCGTAAAGATATGTGGCCATGAAAAAGGGAGGGGATTTAGTGGAACAAGATTGGCCGGGCGGTAGAGTCGTGGAAACACTTGTTGATTCCTATTTTGGACCCTAGCTCCATGGAACAATATGCTACTGCGGAAACATGGAAGAATTGTAATCTTAGATCAAAAAACTATGTATGGGATGATATGAACTACCTAAATAAGAATTCTTGAGCGTCGAATAACCTGAGTACTAACTACATCAAACAATTTGCATTAATGAAACTGTGTAAATCCACCGGATAATCAAAAATA
>CM039131.1:46004071-46006571 GCA_022036555.1 Microstegium vimineum | reverse complement strand
CCTCCAAGCCGTACATACGACTTTCATCGAATACGGCTTTCCACAGAATTCTATAGGGATCTATGAGATCGAGTATGGAATTATGTTTACTCACTTTAAATTGAGTATCCGTTTCCCTCCTTTTCCCGCTAGGACCAGAAATCCTGTATTTTCCATATCCATATGATCGAGTCCTTAGGTTTCCGAAATAGTGTAATGGAAAAAGAAGTGCTTCGAATCATTACTATTTGACTCGGACCTATTCTGAAAAAGTCGAGGTATTTCGAATTGTTTGTTGACACGGACAAAGTAAGGGAAAACCTCTGAAAGAATTTCCATATTGACCTTGGACATATAAGAGTTCCGAATCGAATCTCTTTAGAAAGAAGATCTTTTGTCTCATGGTAGCCTGCTCCAGTCCCCTTATGAAACTTTCATTATTGGGTTAGCCATACACTTCACATGTTTCTAGCTATTCACATGGCATCATCAAATGATACAAGTCTTGGATAAGAATCTACAACGCACTAGAACGCCCTTGTTGATGATTCTTTACTGCGACAACATCTAGGGTTCCTCGAATAATGCGATATCTCACACCGGGTAAATCCTTAACCCTTCCTCCTCTTACTAATACTACAGAATGTTCTTGTTAATTATGGCCAATACCAGGTTATACAAGCAGTGATTTCAAATCCAGAGGTTAATCGTAAGGCAGAGTTGGGTTTTTTGGGGTTGATAGTGGAAAAGTCGGCAGATAAGTCATCCTTACTGTCCCTCTACAGAACCGTACATGAGATTTTCACCTCATACGGCTCCTCGTTCAATTCTTTCGAAGGGATCCTTTTCCTCATTCGAGAGTCTCCGCCCTTCTTCCACTCCGTCCCGAAGACTAACTAAGACCAATTGAGTCACGTTTTCATGTTCTAATTGAACACTTTCCATTTATGATTAAAGGAGAAAATTGTTCTTTTACCAAACATATGCGGATCAAATCACGTCTTATAATAAGAAGAAATCTTTCTCGGTATCAATCCCCTTGCCCCTCATTCTTTGAGAATCAGAAGGATCCTTTTCGAGTTTCCATTTCTTCATTTTGAATCTGGGCTCTTCTATCTTCGACTTATTTTTTTGGCTTTATTCTTTATTTATTTCATTTCGATTTTTCCCTCTTCCTCTATCCCTATCCTCTAGGTACAACGTTTGCATCAATAGAGAACTTTTTCCTCTGTATGAATTGATATTATTCCATTCCAATTTCTTCCCGAAACTTCCCAAGAAAAAATCCCGAATTGGATCCAAAATTGACGGGTTAATGTGAGCTTATCCATGCGGTTAGGCACTCTTCAAATAGGAATCCATTTCTAACTGGCTTTTGTGCTTTGGTGAGTCGTCCGAGATCCTTTCGATGACCTATGTTGTGTTGAAGGGATATCTATATGATCCGATCGATTGCATAAGACCCGCGGGTAGCAATAGAACGGGGGAAAGTATACAGAAAAGACAGTTCTTTTCAATTTCGATTATCTATATATTAGTTCGTTTCTATTTCTAGATATCTATTTCTATATATCTATATATTAATATTAATATCTATATATTAGTATTAGTTATCTATATATTAGTATTAGTTAGCGATCCCGGCTTTGTGAGTTCTTTCTTCCGTGATGAACTGTCGGCACCAGTCCTACATTTTTTCTCTGTGGACCCAGGAGAAAGGGGGCTCAACAGGAAGAGGATTGTACCATGAGAGAAGCACAGAGGTCAACCCGCTTCAAATATGGAACATGGATTCTGGCAATGCAACAGAGTTGGGTCCTCATATCGATCCGAATGAATCAGTCTTTCTACAGAGGTCAATCTTTGCCAATTAGGCAAGAGGATAGCAAGTTCGAAATTCTGTCTCGGTAGGACATGGATTTCTATTACTATGAAATTCATAAATTAGTTAAGGGGAGGGCTACCATTATCCTTTTTCTTGTATGTGTTCCTAAGAGAAGGAATTTGTCCATTTCATGTTTCGAGGTCTCAAAAAAGGGTGTGGAAACAGATAGAAACTCTTGAATGGAAATTGAAAAGAAATGTAGCCCCAGTTCCTTCAGAAATGGTGAGATCTTTGGCGCAAGAAGAAGGGGTGATCCATATCATCTTGACTTGGTTCTGCTTCCCCTCTTTTTTTAAGAATACCGAGTCAGGTTCTTCTCTACCAGTATCGAATAGAACATGTTGAATAAGATCTTCTTCATGGAAACCCACTCGATTTAGATCGGGAAAATCGTACAGATTTTATGAAACCATGTGCTATGGCTCGAATCCATAGTCAATCCTATTTTCGATAGGACCGGTTGACAATTGAATCCAATTTTTCCCATTATTTGATTGTCCATAATAGTGTGGAAAGAAAGCCCGGAGGAAGAGTGGCCTGGCCTTGCGTTTCTCGCCCCTTTGCCTTAGGATTCGTTAATTCTCTTTCTCGATGGGACGGGGAAGGGATGTAACTCAGCGGTAGAGTGTCACCTTG
>CM039131.1:45879071-45994071 GCA_022036555.1 Microstegium vimineum | reverse complement strand
TCGATCCATGGGCCTCAACGAGCAGCGAGCGCCGCCGCTACGGCCTCGACGCACCGGCGGCCCAGGGACGAGCACTACCCTCGCCTCGAGACACGGTGTGCGAGGGGGTGGGCACAGCTGTCGCCTCAACGCATGCATGATGGCCGAGGGGTAGCACCATCGCTACCTGGAATCCGAGATCTGGCATGGTTGCACGGTTCACTGTGGTCTTGCACCTGCAACTCCCAACTCCAGGTACGATTCAATGTGGCCGCCTCTTTCCATGTTCTCATTGTTTTTTTTTTTTTGTGTTGAGTTTGATTTAGAGACGCCAAAGAATGTGTCGTTGACTCGTTGCTCACCATGTTAGGTACGTGGACCGTCTCCTCCACTAATCCACTCGAGTGCATCCTTGCATCTTTTGGTCCATATAGTTAGTTGTCCTCGCAAATCAGGAAGGCATGTTGCAAGTGATGCTGCTCAATAGCCATGTGAATTATGTTTGACATTTAATTACCAAGAAATTAAAGTTAGCCACAGGCAGTCACACCTCTCTGTGTGTGCTACCATATTCTGTATAATAGCTAATCAATTGACTAGGCTGCTTATATATGCTACATTTTTCATATTGCTTGATATGCTTTGCCCTGCTACAAGTTGCCAGACTTTCCATACAATGGATAAAAAAGCTATTCTCTGCACATAATTAGTGGGAACTTTGCAGATGTGTGAATGAGTTCTATCTATTTTCAGAAGTTTAACATTAGCAGTTAGAAACACTGATAAGCTGAGAAAATTCAGTAGTTAGTACTCTGTCCATTCCATATTATAGTCGTTCATGGCCGAGCATTGCAATAGGGGAGAAATAATTTCATGATAATTTGAGTTTCAATATGGATAATTAACAAAAGCTTGAACTACAATGACAAATTGAGAAATTCAGTGTTATTACACTCTCTCATGCTTCTTGATTGGACATAGTTACCTAGAATATGTTCAGTGCCTAAAAGAGAGATTACATACATTATTTCTTAATTTCATTTCTCAAATTCTCATCTGAAATGGTGATGCTCGTATGTAGAGTATGACATCCAATGGGAGCTACACGTCTACAATTCTGTCTTGAGCACATCAAGGTTTCTAGAATCGTGTCATCGTCTGCCATCTTGTGCCAGTGACTTAGGTAACTTAGTTTCCGCAAGAATCACCAATATGAGGCCCTTTTGTTTGCTTTGCCACCTCTTGTGCCAGTGACTCAAGTATTGATATGTGCCAACTCAAAGGTATTGAATTGCAAGTGAATACCTATTTTGTTTAGTTTCCAGGGATATGATATTTGTGAAATGTCAGAGCTTATATGTTTGTGCAAAAAAATAGAAGCTCCTAACAAAGAAGAAATCCATAGTGTGTGCACTACTTATTATTTATTGTGCAAAAACAAGATACCCCAAAAGGTCTTGATTATTTATATTTGAGGATAGTGTGCTCTAGACAATATATGTGCCTTTTGTTAATGAATCTGAGTGACAACTCATTTTTTTCTGATGAAGGTGGCTAATGGTTTTCTTTCCATGGAGATTGTTGAAGAAAAGCTGAGAGAACTAGCTACAAGCCGCATCCAGGAGTGACAAGGGAAGCAAAAAGTGTTGCAATCATACAAATACATGGCTCGCAGGTTATTGTGTGATCTACTCTGCTGCAATCATACACTTAGGATTTTGGTTTCGTGTACTTGTGAATGCTGCTAGGATGAACAAACATTGGAAAAAGCATGGATTTAAAAGTAAGAACCTGAAATTTGGATTTTCCAAGCAAATGAATTCAGTGCCAATGAATGTAATAAGAAAAACTATACTTCCCGGGCTATTTGACACAAAATCATTTGGTAGGGCTATTTGACAAAAGGTAACATGCGTATTTATGCGAATACAGACACGCAGCAGCAGGAGAGACAGAGATTGAAAAAACAAAATTCAAATACAGGCAAATACCAATTTGATTATATGGATACAAAAGCTCCCCCACCATATATCAGTCGCTTTCTTTCTTGCTTACGATTCATTGGTTTTTCTTCATTATCGTTCTGTGATTGTCTTTTGAAAAGTATGTGATCGATTATGGGTGTGATGTGATGGTAAAAAAGTGTTGAGTTCGTTATTCTTTTTGTTGCAAATTAGTTCTGTGTTTTGTTTTTTTGAAGAGTGTGTCAAATCATGGGGGAGAAAGTGGGTTCTTTTGTCATGGATCTGTTCTCGGAGTTGTTTTTGTTAGGTTCATTTCTTTTTACCTCTCCGTTCATCCACTTCTGAACTACATCGAGGATAAGGTCGCAGAAGCATTGGGGTTGCTCGGTACCCTGCTGCCTCCCCTGAGTGCCAGCAGAGAAGTGGCCGAACTAGCGACCGAGATCCTCACCATACAGAACGAGATCTGTCACGAGAGCAACCCAGATAAAGTTCTGTCAGTTCTTCTTCTAATTCGCGCTGCCTATGACATTTCTCAGCTCTGCATGGAGTCAGCAACGTTCATGCAGACGCAACGTTTTTCAGCCCTTTTTTTTTTTTGTTAAGAAGGCAAATGCAACAAGCCAACAACGCTTGATTGGGGGCGACAACACTCATTACTGATGGCAACTGCGACGACGGTAGGAAAATGAATCTCCAGAGAAACAGTACTGGGCAACTGTTCTGCTTGTCTTTATTGGATTCGTTCAGTTTATATTACTCATTCATCATCACAATTCAACACACACACGTAGAGAATGAGTAGTTGGTAATTTTGCGACAGCTGGGGAGCTCGCTCGCTCATGTGCAAAAATCTGTAAATAAATAAATCGAAATGCCTCACACTGCCACCTATGCATGCATGCATGCATGCATGGATTCCTTTTCGTGGCTGTTTACTGAATCTCTCATCATCGAAATCAGTAGCTTCAGACTCCAGCCGCGCGCCCGTAACTGTCTTGTATATATATCCCTGCAAATCTCAACGAGCGCAGGAGCCCGAGCACGGGGGACGCGTGGGGCGGAATCAGAATCAACAACTGATCAATCAGGGACGCAACTTGCATCGATCGATCGGACGGTCAAACACCAGCATGCACGCTGATGATGCTGTTGAGCGCTAGCTAAGCACCCGATGATTATTTGCTTTATTTAGGTGCATCGCCGTTCCGGCCCAGCCCAGCCCAGCCCGAAATCTGCAGTGGCCAATGCAACGCAATATTTCAGCGCGCGACGAACGCGACTACTGTACCACCCACCTACCGCTGGTGAGCCTGCCTATATCTGGGCTAGCTATAGCTACAGGCGAGCGCCTGCCCGCCGGTCGACCTCGCCGGACGGACGGCGACAAGGAAAGCGCTGCTGCGCCAATGCAAGCAGTGAAGCACGCAGCGCGGGTTGTAGTACTGGCTGTGATGATAGATGCGCATGCGCGGCGCGCGGGGTGTACTTCGGTGCGCGCTCGCGCCGCTGGCCATGTGACGGGGTCGCCGGACGGCCCCGGCGCGCGCCTACGTACGTGTCAAACTGTGAGGTGAGGCGAGGCGAGACGACGGACGGATCCCATGCCAAGAAACCTCGCCGCGCTGCGCTTGTGGAATATACCCCGACGACAGGCCACGCCACTCCAGGCCAGCCAGCCAGCCAGCCAAGTGCGCCGGTAACGTACGTACTGGCGTGCCGCGGATCCTGGCTCGCTCGGCACCTACCCTAACGCCGATTGGCCCGCGCGCTCCCTGTCCCGGGCTTGTCAGATCCGCGGCCCCCAGCAGTTGGCGCGCGGAAGGGGACAAGGGAGGGAATAGTATCTCGCACTCTGGCATGGAGGAATGCAGGAATGGAACTTTCTGTGCGGCTTCGCTCGCGTTTCTTGTTTTTTCCTCGCGTGCGCCGGATTATTACGAGTGGTGTTTTGTGTTTCCAGCAGCAGCTGTACCGTGTAGTACTAACCTCGTAGGGACAACGTGGAGTCTGTACCGGAGTTCAGTATAGTACTCGTACGTACTACTAGGCTACTAGCTGTAGTAACCTGCAGAGAGGGGAGCAAGTGAGTCCAGTTGGCGTGATAAGTTTATTTTTTCTTTTAGAAAAAAAAAGCACTTCGACTTTTTTGCCGGAACAACGACGCAGCAGCGGCAGCAAACGGGAGCGTTGCGAACTGGAGCTGTCCAGTGAGAATCTGCGCAACGTTAACATGCCAACATGGATCTTTCTCTCGCTGCTGCTTTCGCCGGCCCGCTCGGGCCCTAAAACGACCTCCGAACAGAAGGGCAGATCGCCACTAATAGTAACAGCTCACCCGAACTATTATATATTTTTTTCTTCTGTTCTTTTTTTAAAAAAAGATCAACAATAATAATACACTATCACTGTTGATGCGAAATGCAACCATCTACTACTAGAAAATAACTGCGATTTGCAAATGCATCGGACTGCTTGCTATCAGTCGACGTCTCTAATAGTCCTCACAACTGATACAGAAAGAAAGAAGAACACACGCCGGGGCATGCAGCTGCTCCATGCCCATGCCCATGCCCAAATCAAGCACAGGCAAATACAGTACTAGGGGTAATTTATAACAACAGTAATAATCATACTGTGTGTCTGGTGGTTTTCCGTCTTCTTTTCTTGGAAAAAAAAATCCATATACTTCACTGCTAGTAGTAGTAGTACTGTGGTAGTAGTAACTACTCGGCCCACAGGAGCGGCTCATGCATCCCGACGACGTCGCAGCCGTCGTACTCCTCGGCGGCCATTACCGCCGCCGCCGGCCACTCCGGTGGCCACCACAGCCCGTCCCTCAGGTCGAGGAGGAGGTCCGGCAGGTCGAACAGCGCGTTCTCCTGGCCCTGCCCGCCGCCCCCGTCGCCGTGCGTCGTCGTCGTCGTCTCCGCCTCGGTGCAGCAGGTAGCAGCAGCCGGCTCCGGCGACGCGTCTTCGGCCGCGGGGGACGACGGCAGCGGCACCAGCAGCTCGGCCGACGACGACGAAGGCGACGGCGGCGCGTCGCACTGTACTTCCGCGGCCGCCTGCGCCGCTGCGGCCTGGATGTCGGCGGGGGAGGTGGACGCCGGCCGGGGTAGCTCGTGGGCGCGGTCCGGGAAGTTGAGGTGCGCGGCGCGGCCCTTGATGGCCAGCGCGGCCACGTCGTGCGCGCGCGCCGCCATCTCCGCCGTCGGGAACGTGCCCAGCCAGATGCGCGACTTCTTGCGGGGCTCCCGGATCTCGGACACCCACTTGCCCCAGCTCCGGCGCCGCACGCCACGGTACGACGGGTGCTTGTACCCGCTCCGGCTGCTTCTGGTGGTGGTGGCGCCGGTGGCTACTGCCGCCTCTTCGGCCTGCTTGTCGCCGACGACGCTCGCCTCGTTCTCGTCTGTGCTGCAGCAGCAGCTGCTGCTCTCCTCGCCTTGGTGCCCATTATTGGTGCTGCCGTTGTTGTTGGCTTCTACTTCTTGGGAGTCCGCCGGCGAAGAGGCTCTCTTCCTCTTGTTCTTCGTCGTGCCTTTGGAGTAGTTCTTGGGAACCTCATCTTGCGGCGCGTCGTTGACGACTGAGGAGGAGGATGTAGAGGACGAAGAAGAGCAAGATGTGGTGGCTGCATTGCTTGTGTCTACTGCCATGGCTCGTTCAGCTGTAGCTTCCATGGCTTAGGCTAGGAGCACTAGGAGAGGGCAGTGCCGAGTGCGGGACGGGGAGGTAGAGGTTGAGCCCGGGGGCTATAAATAGTGGTAGCCTAGTACCTTTGCTCCGTGAACTGGTGGGGCCTCAGTTATTTCTGAATTTAACCCTTTTTTTATTTATTTATGTGGTCACGTAGGATACCCTCAGCAATAAAATCAAGATCGTATGAATTTTGGAAAACAAAAATAGAGTAACCTAACATGTTAATATAGAAAAATATATGAATATAAACACAAATCATAGGAAAGTGTGTGAACTTATTAATTATTCTTATCGTTTCTTACTCAAAAAATTATTTATGAGCTAACTCTTTTAAAATAGTTGGAGCTGCCCGTAAGACGAGGATCAACTCCATTTTCATTTGTTTATAAAAAACTCATTTCACTACACGGTAGAAATTTTTCTAAACCTAACATGTTTTACTAAATGATTTAGAAATTTCATCAGAGACAACAAACCTTACAAGGAGGGCCAAATTCACCCCTAAAACAGTAAAATGCCTCAAAATGGAATAGCCCGATCCAAATAAATTAATATATTTAATTAAGATCATGTTAAATTAACGTACCTACGTGGCACTGCTTATTAACAAGACGCAAATGGTAGGTTGAGAGAGCATCCACGCCGTGTTGTGTGGCCTTTCAGCTTTCACCATGGCCCGCTACGCAAGGGGGCTGACTCAATCTTCACACTCGTAGCTTGGGAGCTATGGAAGGAGAGAAATGTGCGCTGCTTCCGTGGAGCTACCACTCAAATAACAGAACTGCTTCAGCATATGAAGCACGAGGTAGACACTTGGGTGCAGGCGGGCGCGCGAAACCTTGGTTGTCTGATGACGCGAGTAATCGATCGAGCATGGGTTCAGGTGGCCATGGGCTTTATGTTTATCCTAGGTCGCCACCTCATGTAACCTACTTTGTATTCAAGCTCTTCTCGCTTAATACAAAAACGCGTAAATTTTTTGCGTGATCGAGAAAAAAAAACATCTCTTTTGTCAAGTTTCGGTTCGGAGTGATTGAAACGTAACCATACCATGGTGAAATTTCCAGAGATATTTTCTAAAACATCCTGAAATTTGTTGAAGGATAGAAGTTCAAAAAAAACTTGATGAAGGACAGACCATTTACCTTTGCTAGCATGGCATTATTTAGGTCACGCGTTTGCCCCCAAGAAATTTATATTGTATAAAAGCAAATGTACCATCAAAAGTCCAAACTAGAGGTTCTTACAAGACTAGAGAATTGCATAAATTTTTAGTAGCATATGAAAGCAAATTTGGTTTTATAATTAATTAGTTAAAGTATAGCTTTCAAAAAAGTCCTTGCAAAGTACACCATTCATGTGCATATGCTACTAACGTAAACATTTGTTTTTCCTTTAAAACACAATTTTTTTCTTGTTCACAACATTAAGGAACATTTATTTATCCATTGCACCTGATTTCTTTATAGAAGATTCTAGGCATTGACATACTAGTAAATACTGGACGGGCTTAGTCTAGCCAACCGTCTCTCATGGTCCTGAAAAACAAAGGTTCTGCAATCAATAGGTTCTTCTGACCTGCCGTAAGCTGAGCAGTAAGTTTTTGATCCATAGATCTTATTCGCCTCCAGTTGCTGTTAACTAGTTAGACGACGATGAAGTCAATTCAATCTTCTTCTGGACAATTTTTTTAAAAAAAATACCAATAGAATAACTGCGAACACATGGTGGATAAGTATCCATGTATGTTCAGTTTTGTGATAAGTGATTGCCCAACACTTGAGCGTTTCAGTTTGAGTGGCTTACTACTAATCTTTGCGAAAGCAAATGTGTGCCTGTCTATCGGCTTGTGGTATGCAGGTACTATGCCTAGTGACAGTGGTCAATGGCGTGGAGAAGGTCGAGTAAGGGCTTACCGTGCCGATGGACTGAGAGCGGTGAAGGGCGAAAGCGGGGCTCGGACTGAGGGACCATGGACGCCGGCGGACTAGCTGTGGTGGCTAGTACTTGGCACCGGCGAGCGTGACAATACATGGAGGTAGACCATGTTGGCCAAGTCAAGACGGTCAGCGAGCAAGTCGAGCAGGAGGCTCAGGGGACTCGGAGCTGGGCCGGGCGAGGACGAGGCAGCACGAGTCGAGTGGTTTGGTGGTTTGGGCCTCAAAACCATTCGCGTCGGTTTCCGAGTTTGGGCCGCAAAACTCGGGGTTCGGTAGCTGAGCCCAAAGCTACCAGTGGCGGGTTTCCTGGGTTTGGGCCTCAAAAGCTAGGCGGAGCTTCCGAGGAAGCGGGGATGGCACGTGGCGGAATCCTGGAGGTTGCGTCGAGGCGACGGCAAGTCCTGGCAGGAAGCGGGGCTGTCCATTCAAATTGAGGGAGATATTTACCAGAGCTTGGACTGCAATGCTTAGGCTAGGTAGTTCACTCATTGTATCTAGGGGGGTCTTTGGGAAATAGCCAAAGCCTCTGATAAATAGAGGATGAAGGGGTATCCTCATCCCATCTCTTGAACCCTAATCATTTTGTCCCAAGTCTCTCTCTCTCTACCCTTTCTCTAGTTCATGAGATCCCTAGATTGATTTCACCAACCTCTGTAAGAACTTGAGTTTGTTGTGAGGAATCGGAGGCCGTAACCTCCGTAAGCCATGGTGGCTTCGACTTCTTGATCGTGTCCCCGTTTTGCTTGTGTTTTTCGCGTTTTGCTTTTGCTTCCTCTTTTTCCCGAGATGATTTCTCTTTGTAGGGAGTAGCTCTTGCAAATCCGTTTAAACCAAGTTGTTCGTATTCGTGAGGAGCATCTTTGCACCGAAGGAATTCCCCTCAAACCTCACGAGTGCGTAGATCGGACAATTTCTTTGTGGTGTTCTTCGTTCTTGCCCCTTCTCCCCCAAATCCTCGTTTCCCTTTATTTCTCACCAAATTGAGCGATGATTTCATAGGATTAGCTCCCCAACTGTACAAGGATCATGCCTACAAAGTTTGGTTGCAGTTGGAGTTCATTTAATTGAGTTTTAGGAAGATTTGGAGGAGAGAAAATGATTTTCGGGTTCACTGTGCAGTTTTTGGGAGCGTCGGACGCTCCGAGGGTTTTGCGTCGGACGCTGGGGCATGCTGATGTCAGCGTCCGTCGCCCTCTGTCAGCGTCCTTCGCTAGCGTCCGTCGCCCTTCCAGTAGGGGCTAATTTTTCTGGGTGCGTTGGACTCTGCCAACGGACCGTCCGTCGCCCAACGGACCGTCCATCGCCCAGCGTCCATCGCTGCAATGGACTTTGGCAATGGACCGTCCATCGCCCAACGGACCGTCCATCGCCAGCGTCCGTCGGCCTTCCAGTAAGGTTTTTCAGGATTTTCTTCGTCGCTGTTTTGGTCGTTTCTCCCTCATCCGGACTCCAAATTGAGTTCTGTTTGTTGTGTTGGTTTCGTAATCACGCAGGAAACTTGATGAAACACTTTTGAGACCAGTTCTCATAAGTATTTTTGGGAGAGCTCTCTTCTCTTCTTCATAGGGTTTGAGAGCCTCACTATCGGTGTCACGGTTTGAGTTCTTGGTTTCTGGAAGATTCGCTGTACCTCTTGGTCATTACCAAAGGTATCCACCCTATCTAGGGTCGTGATCTTGCAGGTGGAGTAAGCTTGCCTTCTGGGGTTGTTTTTGGGAAGAGTGGCCCGAATATTTCCGAGTGAAATTTGAGGCTCCCATTCACCCCCCCCCACTCTGGTCGCCGTTCTCGGTCCTTCAATTGGTATCAGAGCCGGTTAAGGATCATTCCACCTTAAACGGTTCTTGATCCACGAAGGCAACATGGAGCGAGGTGTTGACAAACCTCCGTTTTTCGATGGAACGAACTTCTCCTACTGGAAGGTGCGCATGTCCGCCTATCTACAAGGAGTTGATTCGAACATATGGGAGATCTGTGAGAATGAGGGCTATCGTGTTCTTGCGGCTCGTGTTGACCAACTCCAAATCACTCAACACAACGCAAACAGTCGAGCACGGAGTATCCTCTTCTCGATTTTGTCACTTCCTGAGTTTGAGCGAGTCTCGAATCTCACTACGACGCGAGAGATCTGGCAAACACTTGTGCGATATCATGAGGGTAATCCTCAGATCAAGTCCAGACTCTTCGACACATACCGTAGGGAGTACGAGAACTTCGTACAGTTGGCCGGCGAATCTATTGACGGGATGTTCACTCGCTTCCAATCTATCGTCAACAAGATGTGTGCTAATCGAGCCAACTTGCCCTATGATGATCATGAGATGGCTATCAAACTTTTGCATGCTCTTGATCGGAGGGTGTGGGAGAAGAAGGTGGCTGCCATTCAGGAGTCACCAGGATATGATGCCCTGACCGTGGACGAACTGTTCAGCAAGCTCAAGTCCTCGGAGATTGACCATCAGACCCGGGCCAAGCTTGAGAACCCGTCGAACCCATCCATGGTGTTGGTTTCCGACCCCGGCGGTGTGTCTTATTCTTCCTCTAACCCTTCACATTCTTCGTTCGCTTTGTCTTTGATGTCTGTGATAGAGGAACAAGTGGAGGCGCTTGGAGATGATGAGCTGGCCTTGGTGATCACTAAGTTCTCACGGTTTTACAACAACCGTTTGAACCGACGACGTGGTGGCTCGGCCAAGGGGTGCTACCGTTGCGGTGATGAGGATCACTTCATCGCAAACAGCCCCAAGAAAGCTGCGGGTGACTTCACCAAATGCAAGGACAAGCGCGAGCACCGCTTCGAGGACAAGCACAAGGTCAAGGGTGGCTACAACCGGAGATCCTCGAAGAAGGTGATTGACAAGGTGAAGGCCAAGCACCGAGCCTTCCTCGCCTCCCTCAGCGACATCGATGCCTCCTCCGACGGGGGCTCTTCCTCAAGCAACGATGAGTCAAAGGGAAAGGTTGAGGACAAGCTCAACGGCCTCTGCTTCTAAGCCGACGCCAAGCACGGTGGCTTTTGCACCATGACGATTGAAGAAGGCAAGGTCGGGAAGCGCAAGGATGGCCCCGACTACGACTCCGACACACCCGAGGTATCACCCACCATCGAATCCCTCTCTCTCGAGCTTGAGTCTCTGAACGATATCTTGCTTAGTCAGGATGCTTTGCTCAAGTGTGCCGCTTGTGAGAGGAACAATTTTAAGGCAAAGTACCTTAGCACGCTTCATGAGCTAGAGTTTGCTAAGGCACAAGTGGTGGTTACCGAGGAGGTGGAGTGTGATGCTTGCACCATTCACATGTCTGATCTTGTCACTCTCTAGGATAAGTATAGCACTCTACTTGAGGAGGTCAGTGAGCTGAAGGCTAGGCCTAGCTTACTTGGTGCGTGCAAGTCTTGCTTAGGCTTGCGTTCTGAGCTGGCATAGAAGGATGTTAGGATCGCTGTGTTAGAGAAGGTCAGCTCAGATAGCACTAGAGAGTCGGGTCGCTTTGAGGCTTTGGAGCTTGAGATCACGTCGTGCAGACACGACAAGATGCATATCGAGGAAGAAAACACATACCTTCGGTCCATCTTGAGCTGGGTGTCTTGCCGAGAGCCGCAGTTGGGGATGATGCTTAGCCAATGTAAGCGAGCTGGCAGCACGGGAGTAGACTTTTCTATAGGTGGGAAGGACGATAGCATGTTCGGTAAGATCGGTGAGTGCAGTAGTTTGAGCGAGAATGAGAAATCCACCACAACACCCAAGCTTACCAAGATCACTCCACCTAAGCCTACCGACCCCTACAAGTTTCCTGTGAGAGATGGTGTGTTTGAAGAGCCACCCAAAACCACTCCACAGAAGCAAGTGTGGATTGCCAAACCAAACCACCTTCACAACCCACTTGACACAATGTCAGATATCTCTAGTGACCCCTTCCTAAGAAAACTAGAGCCACTCAACCCAACAAGAGAGTACCTACCAAAAGTGTGGTGGGGTACCATTGTGACTATTGTGAGAGGGATGGGCACTTGGCTGAGTTCTGTTTTAGGAGGAAGAGAGATGATCGAAGGCAGGTTGAGTTGAACAACCGGGACATGTACCACCCACCAGTTGGGGTGCATGAACCGGAAGTTCGGAGGGGCACTACTAGGCCTAGAGGTACAATGCCTCAAGGTGCTAGGCCTCAGGAGGCGAGACCACGTGGTGGTCGTGCCCGGCGGAGTACCGGTCGTGACCCATACGACTACGGGCCTCGTGGCGGTGGCTTTACTCCTCCCTTCGTTAGCGGACCACGTTTTCCCTATCGTGGTGATCGCTATTCCCCCGTGGGGCAGGAGATGTTTGGTTTTTCTCCTAACCCATTCTTTGGGCAAGTGGCACAACACTGGTATCCTTCACAGTTTACTAACCCCGGTGTTGGTCCGTTTGCTCACCCTATGTCTTTTTATTGATGTAGGAAGGAGGACTGGAGGAGACTTGGCTTGTGGATTCTGGATGTTCACGTCATATGACCGGAAGTGCCAAGTGGTTCTCCAGCCTCGACCCCGTGCGCCACACCGAGTACATCACTTTCGAGGACAAGAGTAAAGGTAAGGTTGTCTCCCGGGGGTCCATCCGAGTCAGTTTGTCTTTTGTCCTCAAGGATATTGCTTTGGTTGCGAATTTGCATTTTAACCTTCTATCGGTTTCGCAACTCCTTGAAAACGGTTTTGAGGTGAGCTTTAAGCCAAACTTTTCTCGGATTTTGGACTCTCGTGGTGAGCTTGTTTGCCGGATTTTACCCTTGGGAAGGTTTTTCGTGCGGATTTTTCTATCTCTTCCGGACCTTCTCGTTGTCTTCTTGCCGGTTCTTCTTCCGAGCTTTGGAAGTGGCATAGGAGATTGGGACATCTGAGTTTTGACATGCTTGCAAGGCTTAGCCCAATGGACCTTATCCAAGGATTGCCAAAGCTGAAGTTCGAGAAAGATTTGGTTTGCCATCCTTGCAGACATGGCAAGATGGTTGCTGCTTCCCATCCTCCTGTAACTCAAATTATGACCTCACAACCCAACGAGCTCTTACACATAGACACAATTGGTCCAACTCGGGTTAGGTCAGAAGGAGGGAAGTGGTATGTGGTTGTAGTCGTTGATGACTACTCGAGGTACTCTTGGGTGTTCTTTTTGGAGAGTAAGGATGAGGCTTTTATGCATGTGCGTGATCTGATTTTGAGATTGCAAAATGAGCTACCTAAGCATGCCATGAGAGCTATTCACAGTGACAATGGCACAGAATTCAAGAATGCTCAATTTGCATCTCTTTGCTCTTCTTTGGGTCTCGATCACCAGTTTTCCTCTCCTTACACTCCCCAGCAGAATGGTGTTGTTGAGCGCAAGAATCGGACCCTTGTTGAGATGGCCAGGATGATGCTCGATGAGCATAGGACTCCTAGGCGGTATTGGGCCGAAGCGATTAATTCTTCTTGCTATGTTTCCGATCGCATTTTTCTCCAGGCTTTCAAGAAGAAGACTTCTTATGAGTTGCGATTTGGGAGACCACCCAAGGTAAGTCACCTACGGGTGTTTGGGTGCAAGTGTTTCATCCTCAAAAAGGGCGGTAAGTTGGAAAAATTTGAATCACGGTCTTCTGATGGTATCTTTCTTGGTTATTCTACTCACTCTCGTGCTTATCGAGCTCTTAACCTTGAAACTAACCGAGTGATGGAGACTTGTGAGATTACTTTCGATGAGACCATGCCTTATAGTTCCACTGCTTTTGAGCTTGCAGGTGATGATGAGGTGAACACTAGCATCTTTGTGGAGGAGGAGAAGGACGATGCCGATTGGGGTGATCCCGAGCCGACTCCACCGGCTGCCCCCGTCGACCCTGCGACGTCCACTTCGGCTCATAGCCCCAACCCCTCTACTTCTTCGACTTGGGGACCGTTCGAGCAGCTTCCTCAGTCCATGCCCGTTGCACCAGAGGGAGCTCCAGCTACTGTCGAGGGGGAGGCGACTTCTTCACGTGAGGCGCCACTACACATTCAGCATCGCCATCCTCCTCAGACTATGATCGGCGACATCAACGAGCATACCACATGCTCCAGGTCATATCGTATCTCTCATTTTTCTCATTCGGCTTTTGTCGCGTCTTTTGAGCCCCGAGATGTTGGACACGCATTGATGGATCCGGATTGGGTTAATGCCATGCATGAGGAGTTAGAGAACTTTGAGCGAAACCGCGTTTGGGTCTTAGTGCCACCACCACCAAGTTGCCACCCTATAGGAACCAAGTGGGTTTTCAAAAATAAACAAAGTGAAGATGGGGTGGTAGTGCGCAACAAGGCTAGGTTGGTAGCGCAAGGCTTTCGTCAAAAGGAGGGGATAGACTATGAGGAAACCTTTGCTCTCGTAGCTCATTTAGAAGCCATTAGAATCCTTCTAGCTTTTGCGGCTTTCAAGGGTTTTAAACTTTTTCAAATGGATGTTAAAAGTGCTTTCCTAAACGGCTACATAGAGGAGGAAGTTTATGTTAAACAACCTCTCGGTTTCGAAAATCCCAAGTTTCCAACCATGTTTTTAAACTTCACAAAGCTTTGTATGGTTTGAAACAAGCCCCTAGAGCATGGTATGATAGGTTGAAAACGTTTTTGCTTGCTAAGGGTTTTAAAATGGGATCAGTAAATAAAACGTTGTTTCTCCTCAAGCAAGGCAAAGACACTCTCCTTGTTCAAATATACGTGGATGATATCATCTTTGGTGGTTCTTCTCATGCTCTTGTTGCCAAGTTTGCAGATCTTATGAGCAGGAAATTTGAGATGAGCATGATGGGAGAGCTGACCTTCTTTCTCGGGTTGCAAATCAAGCAAACCCGAGAAGGGATGTTTGTGCACCAAGGCAAGTACACGAAGGATATCTTGAAGAAGTTTGACATGGGCGAGGCAAAGCCCCTCTCGACGCCTATGTCAACTACTACTGCCTTGGATGAGGATGAGGAAGGAGAAGCGATGGACCAGACGGAGTACCGCAGCATGATCGGGTCGCTTCTGTACCTGACGGCGACCCGGCCGGACATTCAGTTCGTCGTCTGCCTGTGTGCTCGCTTTCAGGCGTCCCCGCGGACATCGCACAAGCAGGCAGTAAAACGCATCATGAGGTATTTGCGCTTCACTCCCGAATTTGGTCTTTGGTTTTCCGCCTCCTCCTCTCTTGTGCTTTGTGGTTATTCTGACGCCGATTTCGCCGGTTGCCGTCTTGATCGGAAGTCCACTTCTGGGACTTGCCAGTTTCTTGGGTCTTCTCTTGTGTCTTGGTCTTCTCGCAAACAGTCTAGCGTGGCACAGTCGACGTGCGAAGCTAAGTACGTTGCCGCGGCTAGCTGTTGCTCTCAGTTGCTTTGGATGATTGCAACTTTGAAGGACTTTGGTCTTGAGCTTACTAGGGTGCCTCTGTTGTGTGATAGCACGAGTGCCATTAGTGTGGCCAAAAACCCTGTGCTCCATTCTAAGATCAAGCACATTGATGTTCGCTTCCACTTTCTGAGAGATCACTATGAGAAGGGCGACATTGACCTTCGGCATGTCGAGACCCAAAACCAGCTTGCGGATATTCTCACAAAACCTCTCGATCAAGCTGCGTTTTCTCGTCTTCGGGGCGAGTTGGGTGTTTGCTTTCCTTTTTAGAGGAGGAAAGCTTTGTGTATCTTAGTTCTTTTGGTTCTTATTTGCCTTTTCTTTCTCTTTCTTTTAATTGGTGTCTTTTTAGTTGTTAATTGGTGTCATTGCATTTTGCATCTCATTTGCATTTGTGACATAGTTCATTTTAAGCTTCATACCTATAGCCGATATAATGAATCTATGCTATGTTTGAGGTGCTTTATGTGTCTATGGTGTTGCCTAACTTAGACTCTCTTTGATCTCTTGATATGCAATAGAGCTAAGTTAGAAAAGCTTTAAAACTGAATTTAATTCCCCATATCACCTCTGAAATGGCACTAGCATGTGTAGGCTTTTGAAGATCCTTCTTGGCTGCCTTATATATAGCTTGTAACTATGACTCTTCATTGTTCCATTCACTTCCATTGAGCACCATGCTTAAAATTAATCTAAAATGAAATTGCTCTTTGTTTTGTGAATTGGAAAGATTGAGTTGGGTTTGCATTGTTAGCACTTCACCTGTGTGTTCGAGACTACTTCCCATATGGGTTGATACTTGAGCGGTGTCGTGTATGACCAAAACCGGTGTGTTAAGTCCTTTGACTTCGCCCGGTTGGTAAGCAGTGGCATCACTTTGCTTACAACCACTCGCATACAACTTAAATGTGCCTAAAACTGAAATTTGGCTGCAAAACTCTGAAATTTGAAAAATTCATTCAGTTGGGTCATTGGCTTGTTGTATGAACTTTGCTAGGGATAGTTTTACTTGTTATACATGAAATTTCTTTGAGATAGGTCCTATCTTGTTTGCCATGTTTAGTTGTCTCTAGGAGGTGATACCCATTCCTTACTCACACATGTAATCTTCTCTATTTTAGCTTCTAAAGTGATCTTTAGCTCAACCTGAGTCTTTGTTGGGCACGTAGAGCTTTTCCTATTCTCACAGGATCACATCACTTAGAGCATCTATTCATTGTCTTGGCTCTAAGTATGAAGCTTGTTGCACTCATTTCGCTTATCATAACATTTGTGGCCGTTTCTTGAGTGCTGAGTTTTGATGAGCTACATGTGTCAACAAGGGGGAGAGATGTGCATTTCACTCCATCTACACTTAAGGGGGAGAGTTGTGCATTGTGGGAAGAAAGCATGGGGAGAGATATGTGATCAAGGGGAAGAAAATGTGCATTTTGTGAAAATCTTGCATTTTTGACTCTTTTCACCTTTTCTCGGTATCTTGAGTATGTCTTCGCCCAGGGGGAGCTTTTGCTAGATGTGTTGAGCCTTTGCCTCTTCTGGAGGGTCTAGCTTGTGTTTTGGCTCCGACAGGTTTCGATTGGCATTTTGAGTTTCATGTGCGTTAATTGGTATCTTGAAGAATTTCTTGTCTTAAGGTGTTTGGTATCTTTGGATTGCTAGCGGTGTTGAGCCCGTTTCTGCCTCTTCTTGAGGGCTAGCCTTGTTTTGCTTGGTTGCGTTGAGTCGTTGCACATGTCTTTGGGAACCAAGTTTTGGATGCGTTTTGCTTCACTCAAGTGACCCCGTTTTGACTTTCTTAGCTTTTGGTCATTTGGAGAGCTTTACCTTGTGGCTCAAATCTAAAATGCACTTGTGTTGACAATGCACTGATCAAGGGAGAGATTGCGAACACATGGTGGATAAGTACCCATGTATGTTCAGTTTTGTGATGAGTGATTGTCCAACACTTGAGCGTTTCAGTTTGAGTGGCTTACTACTAATCTTTGCGAAAGCAAATGTGTGCCTCTCTATCGGCTTATGGTGTGCAGGTACTATGCCTAGTGACAGTGGTCAATGGCATGGAGAAGGTCGAGTAAGGGCTTGCCGTGCCGATGGACTGAGAGCGGTGAAGGGCGGAAGCGGGGCTCGGACTGAGGGACCATGGATGTCGGCGGACTAGCTGTGGTGGCTAGTACTTGGCACCGACGAGCGCGACAAGATATGGAGGTAGACCGTGTTGGCCAAGTCAAGACGGTCAGCAAGCAAGTCGAGCAGGAGGCTCAGGGGACTCGGAGCTGGGCCAGGCGAGGACGAGGCGGCACGAGTCGAGTGGTTTGGTGGTTTGGACCTCAAAACCATCCGCGTCGGTTTCCGAGTTTGGGCCGTAAAACTCGGGGTTCGGTAGTTGAGCCCAAAGCTACCGGTGGCGGGTTTCCTGGGTTTGGGCCTCAAAACCTAGGCGGAGCTTCCGAGGAAGCGGGGATGGCACGTGGCGGAATCCTGGAGGTTGCGTCGAGGCGACGGCAAGTCCTGGCAGGAAGTGGGGTTGTCCATTCAAATCGAGGGAGATATTTACCAGAGCTTGGACTGCAATGCTTAGGCTAGATAGTTCACTCATTGTATCTAGGGGGTCTTTGGGAAATAGCCAAAACCTCTGATAAATAGAGGATGAAGGGGTATCCTCATCCCATCTCTTGAACCCTAATCATTTTGCCCCAACTCTCTCTCTCTCTCTCTACCCTCTCTCTAGTTCATGAGATCCCTAGATTGATTTCACCAACCTCTGTAAGAACTTGAGTTTGTTGTGAGGAATCGGAGGCCGTAACCTCCGTAAGCCATGGTGGCTTCGACTTCTTGATCGTGTCCCCGTTTTGCTTGTGTTTTTCGCGTTTTGCTTTTGCTCCCTCTTTTTCCCGAGATGATTTCTCTTTGTAGGGAGTAGCTCTTGCAAATCCGTTTAAACCAAGTTGTTCATATTCGTGAGGAGCATCTTTGCACCGAAGGAATTCCCCTCAAACCTCACGAGTGCGTAGATCGGACGATTTCTTTGTGGTGTTCTTCGTTCTTGCCCCTTCTCCCCCAAATCCTCGTTTCCCTTTATTTCTCACCAAATTGAGCGATGATTTCTTAGGATTAGCTCCCCAACTGTACAAGGATCATGCCTACAAAGTTTGGTTGCAGTTGGAGTTCATTTGATTGAGTTTTAGGAAGATTTGGAAGAGAGAAAATGATTTTCGGGTTCACTGTGCATTTTTCGGGAGCGTCGGACGCTGGGGCGTGCTGACGTCAGCGTCCGTCGCCCTTCCAGTAGGGGCTAATTTTTCTGGGTGCGTTGGACTCTGCCAACGGACCGTCCATCGCCAGCGTCCATCGCTGCAACAGACTCTGGCAACGGACCGTCCATCGCCCAACGGACCGTCCATCGCCAGCGTCCGTCGGCGTTCCAACAAGGTTTTTCAGGATTTTCTTCGTCGCTGTTTTGGCCGTTTCTCCCTCATCCGGACTCCAAATTAAGTTCCATTTGTTGCGTTGGTCAGGGTTTTCAAAACCGACCGCTCGCCGGTAACCGACCCCAAACCGAACGGTTCGCATTTTGAATTCAAACGTCGTAGTTCAAACGGTTTTAGGGTCGGTAATCGGTCGGTTTGGGCCGGTTGCCGTCCGGTTTGGGCCGGTTACCGACGGTATCGCCCCAAACCGCCCCAAACCAAATTTTAAATTTGAAAAAAAAATCGAAAATGCTGAAAAAATTCCTAAAAATAGTTCATGATTTATAGAGTCGAATGGTGCAAATTTTTTTCAAATTGGAGTTCGTTTGCTATTTATTTTGACGCGTACAAGTTTGAAAAAAAATAAAAAAGATCATTTTTCTTTTTTTTTCAAACTTGTACACGTCAAAATAAATAGCAAACGAACTCCAATTTGAAAAATTTGTACACCATTCGACTCTATAAATCATGAACTATTTTTAGGAATTTTTTCAGCATTTTCGATTTTTTTTTCAAATTTGAAATTTAAATTCAAACCGGAACCGAAACCGAACCGCCCGGGGGCGGTTTGTCGGTAACCGGTCGGTACCGGTTTTGAAAACCCTGGCGTTGGTTTCGTAATCACGCAGGGAACTTGATGAAACACTTTTGAGACCAGTTCTCCCTGGCGTTGGTTTCGTAATCACGCAGGGAACTTGATGAAACACTTTTGAGACCAGTTCTCATAAGTATTTTTGGGAGAGCTCTCTTCTCTTCTCCATAGGGTTTGAGAGCCTCACTATCGGTGTCACGGTTTGAGTTCTTGGTTTCCGGAAGATTCGTTGTACCTCTTGGTCATTACCAAAGGTATCCACCCTATCTAGGGTCGTGATCTTACTGGTAGAGTAAGCTTGTTTGCTGGGGTTGTTTTTGGGAAGAGTGACCCGAATATTTCCGAGTGAAATTTGATGCTCCATTCACCCCCCTCTGATCGCCGTTCTCGGTCCTTCAATAACCCATCCAAATGCATACATTATTTGTAAACCGATGAATTGCGAGATGATATCAACATAATAATGCAATCGGGAGATCAACAGAGCAACACATTTTGTTTATATTATACCGAATTGTTTATAGGTTCTATCATTCTAGGCTAGAAGCCTAGAAGCATGCTGACCTGCTGAAGAAGGCTGAACGGTAAGCTTTTGATCCGTCATTCTTATTCGTCTCCGGTTGGTTTTAACTAGCACAGTTCGGTCTTCTTCCGGTCCGGAATAAAGTATCTGTCAACCGATCAATAAACGTGATACTAATAGCATAATCATGCAATGGGAGAGAGCGAGAGCGGCCAAGTGGCGCTGATACCCGCATACAAAAAAATAAAATGCGATGGCAGATCAAGCAGCGCGGCCAAGTGGTGGCGGTGGCGCTTGCGTACAGAATGCGGATGCCGTGCTGTGCAGGCGGAATTGCCAAAAAAAATATGCTCGGCGACAGATCGTGGGTGCAAGACTGCCGGCCGGCGCAATGCCCGGGCCGAGTGGCCGGGCGCCCAACCAGACGACAAACGGAGGCGTCGGGGTGGACAAATCTCGGCCAGCATTTCGCCGGAATCCATCAGTCCCCGACTTGTTTCCCGCGAGCGAGTCATCAGGAAAGCAGAAAGCTCAACCCAATTTGGCTTCGTTTTGTCCGGTCTCGCCTTTGACTTGCCTTCCCTGGCTTTCTGTCAATTCCTGGAGTTACTCCTGCTTCTGAGGTCTGATGGCCGGACCGGACGGACGGCGGATGAGGTTGGAAAGAAAGATGAAGCTAGTTAGGCCAGGGCGCACCCATCACTGCCGAATTTCAGTTCTGGTTTCATTGGAATGTATCATCAGGAGGATTGAAATGTGGTCTCATTGAGGCAACCTCAAGACGGACCTCGGTGCAGGTCAAAACCTGCCTTCTTCAGGGCTTGGTTTCTCATATTTCTTCGCTTCTTTCGTTTGAGGGTTTGTACCCAGCCGTTTTGTACACTACAGTATTTTTTTTTGTTCTTATATTATTCTCTAATATAACAAGCAGCTATCGTAGTGAATTTATTACTTTTTTTAATTAAACAGGGAAGAAGATCCTCTGCACGCACTGGTAAAAGATTCCTTGGACGCATTCGTGTTACCATTCTTGGCAGGGCAACACGATGCACGGCCCCGTACGTGCTGGCCGCAGCTGTTGCTGTGCGTGTGCGTGCGGTTAGCCTCGTGCACCGGTACGCCTAGTATATATAGTGACTGCACAGTGTAGTAGCAGTAGCAGTATTTGTTTAGAAGCATCGGTAAGAGTACTTATCGGTACACATCCCTAACGAAAACTGTACTCGCCGCATTAGAGCCTAGCTAAGCCCTTGAGTGGACGCATCGGTACGTACAGTAGCACGTGCACCGCCCTGAAAACCTAGCCCCGTTCCCGTTTTCAACCAGTCATTGTTAGAGCATCTTCAAGAGATTAGCCAAACTGATTAGCTAAATTTAGTGATTTTGTTGCTCTCTAAAATGAATAATATGATAATACTCCAATAGACTCTGTAAAACTAAAAGTTAGATAGCTAGTGAGGTAGACTATCTAAAAGTAGAGAACGAATTAGGTGGGATAGAGAATCACTAAATTTGGAGAGTCATTTAGATAGTCTGTTGGAGACGTTTTTTTCTTTAGCAATAGCTAAATTTAACTTTAAAAAAGATTTAGCTAGTTTCTTGGAGATTTCTTATTGTTGTTGTTGTTAACACGCATTTTCAACGCCTCCAGGGCGAGCCGTGTGGTTACCGCATCCCACGGACATGGACGCTGTTTCCAGCAAGCTACAGTGGTCGTGCATCATCACGTTCCGTTTGACCCACGGGCGCACACCAGACAGGCGCGGCTGCAACTGCAAGCGTCAGCGATGGAGCGAGAGCACCGGCCGTGTGCCGCCGCCGCTTGGTCCGCGTACCCGTGGTTGCGAGCCCTGCAATCCTACGCGATCGTCGATATATGATGCGGGTGGGACGCGACGGGTTTCCCTTTCCCATCATGAGTTCACGATCGATGCGCTAGGTGAAACGAGACTGTTGTAGTATGTACCCGCCCCGGTTGAGGTGGGTGATCCCAGTCGGGCGTCGGATCTGTCAGATTTTGCTGCTACTACGGAGTACGGAGTACTACACCACGGTGTAGTATGTATGTGGACCTGACCGACCTGCGACTGTAGCTAATATAAGCGTGCGTTGTGGATGTACCGAACCAGAGCGAGCAAATCGGCGTGCGGGCGGTACACACGTACTGTCTGTCTGTGTCGCGGCACGCATTACTTTGTAGTACGTCATCACTACATGGAGCCGCTTGTCCAACGCAACGCATGCATTTACTGCTGCTACTGCTCCTCTACCCTGAACCGGTATAGTCCAGCGACCAACGGTGGTAGATGCTCCTAATTGCAAGTAACAATTCGCCGTCCAAGTTGGCCCGTGCGTGCATCCATCCATTCCAAACCCAACAACCAACGCTTCCGTTCCGTATCATCAGCTTCGATCGATCTCATCGGGTCGGGGTCACTGGGTTAGAGATCCAGTAAAGCCGGGCTAATAAGCCTTGTAGTTTGGCATTGATCGATACTGCAACAACATGGATAACATAACGGCCAGAAATGTACAACGTACAGATTTACGGAATTGCACCACTGTAGTGCCTGCCTACGTATCGTATCGCGCATGGTGGACGGTCTCAGCTCGACGTGTCTTTTCGCCGTCAAAGTTGGCTGGTGCGTGTACCCCATTCCATTCCAGCTACTAACTTCCGTAGTAGGTAGTTCCGGCTTCAACTTCACCGAGTCGGTCAGAGCAGTAATTACACACTAATTAGGCGCTGTTGCTGCTGCGACAGGCCGATAGGACTTTAATTTGGGAGTGAACCAGTCGTAACAAGCGTAGTACACTGTACGGAACTGCGCTGATATACTGCTACTAGGTTTTTTTAGATAATGATAAAATATCCGGCTTCATCTATCAGAAGATAGACTCAGGCCAACTATTATAAGACTCCAGTCCAACCCAAACTTACAAATATAGCACGATTTAAACAAGACAATAAACCTTCAAAGAAAAGCAACTAAAGATAAACACTTGACTAGATGTGACTAATGTTTCTTGAAGTAAGTCATCCAGAGAATCTAAAGAACTGCAAAGATAATGCCTCCAGATGTTGAGCAATCAGAACAAGCTGTTTTCTTTGCTCATCATGCCGCTATAACTTTGTTCACTGACGCAGCCAGTGAGTACCTCGGAATAGAACCTGCAAAAAAGATTTTGGAGCACATCTGTCAAAAATCACCTTATTCCTTGTTAGTCAAATCGTCCAACAGAATGCGGATGCTGTAGTTAATAATAACCGGTTTTGCTTTTTACGATATACTGCTACTAGCTAGTAGTATAACACTGTATATATACAGTATACTATCCTAGTATATGATACTTTGCTTGTATATTGTATTGGTGAAATACTCTGACGACTGTCGAGAGAGAGCAAATATACAAATCTCATCTCGCACTGTTACCGTGGTTACGGCAAGTTAAACATAAACATCACCCCCAGGTCGCGCGATGTGGCCCAGATGCCAACGGCAGGGCCATCAATGCTGCTACTGCTACAAGTTCTAACAGCAGAGCAAAGCGAAAACAGAGGGGGGGAGTCAAATGCGTTGTGTTGGGCTGTTGGCTACAAGGACAAACAACGGCCGGCTCCCGAGATGCTAGTGCTACTGTTTATATTACTCCTATCTCCGATGATGTAACTAAGCTGAGCGTCTGAGACGGGATCAGTGCGCTGTCAACGCAACAGGCTGTAACGGCTCTAGTTTAAGCTGGCGTCGGGGGCCGATGCGATGCCGAAATGCAGATAGATCGATGCCGTCATCGGTCATTGTTTTTTTTTTAATCGCTGCCGGCAAGCAAAAGGGGAAGGAAACGCAGAGCACAGCTTGACATGACCAATTTAATGGAGCCTTTAAACCGTAACCGACTTCTCCCCCTCTTGAACCCTACCCAACTTTAGGCTCAGGCTCAGGCCGACAGGCACTAAACACTGCTACTACAGTAGTAGTTTGTCCACACGCAACAACAGCGTCAAATTTCTGGGCTGGTTATTCGGATAAATGGAAAGGTGACGAGTCATCGTTCAGGTCTTGATGCTGTCAGTACTACGGCGCAGTCTCGGTGCAGCAACAGATGCAGATGCGTGGCTGCGCTGTTCCTGTTTGTAGTATGCTTCTTCCTCCAACAAGTTGGCGCCGACCCCAATGACAATGGCATCAGCGAGCACACGGCCAAATGCCGCCCGTAGTTACTACTGAGACTGAACAGAACCTGCTAGATTGGCAGTCAAAACTGGAGAAAATTTTCAGGAAAACGTGCCTGGCAACAGAGGAGTCAATAGTGACGGAAGCAAACGGCGGAGCTCCATTTCTTGTAATAATATGCACAAGCAGCTGGACACAGCACATAGGATTTGTTTTGCAGTGCATGCGTGGCATGTGCCTAGAAGCGCCCCAGTTGGGATTCCAGCTAATTTAGGAATCAGGTATGAAAATGTCAATGATCTTAAGGCAGTGAAAGTAACCGTTAACGGAACAGAAAGCCACGTACTATAACTACTGCTGACTGCATCATGATCTGCGAGGTCCCGGAACTTTGACTTCACGTCTTCATAGTTCAGAAAAAGGGAACAGAGGGTGGTTTCCATTATACGATCAACAGCAGGCAGCTCGTTTCTTGAATTCTGCCCAACCTTCACAGAGACTTCTTAGCTACCAACCACAAAATCAGATTACAGCATAAAAGCCTGTTGCGCATGAACTTTATTGACTGTTTCACCGTATACATAGTCCATTTTCAGATTCTCACATCTCAAACACTCACATGACAGTTTCAGATTATCACATCTCAAATGTCCCAGGCGACCAGCATTCTGTTGGGCCAAGGATAGCACCAATGATAAGTTTAACAAACCATATTCCCATGTCCTAGGTCCTAGCCAAGCCGTTATTATCACCATATGTTTACACAGAAACTACTAATCTACTAGTATATTTGCCCGTGCTAACGCTACGGCATAATTTTAAAAATTCACATAAAAACAACAAAATGACTCGGTAACAATATTTGCCCGTGCTAATCCTACAATATGATTCGGTAACAACTATCTTCTATCGAAGTATTAAATTTGAAAAAAAAAAATAAGAACAATCATCGGATTCACAAATCACCTCAGTAGTGTCCTGCAGGCTGCAGCAGTCCCTTCGGCTTGCAAAGTTGCGCTGACGCCTGCCTGCTGCCTGCTGGAGTGCTGGTCGTGGCCGCTGAACGCCGGTTGCCGGCCAAGGGTGGAGCGGGCGGGAGCAGCAAGCCGGCAGCCGGAGCAGACGCGCGACAGGTTGGCAGGTGGAGCGGGCGGGGTTGCGGGGGCGGATCAGCGGGTGGCGGCGGAGCGAGGCCGAATCCATCCCCTCTCTTCCCGACTTCCCGTCTTCCATAGTTCGCACTCTCCTCTTCTCTCGTCTCTCTCCTGATTCCCGAAGACGGAAGACCGCGGCGCCCTCGCTCCCCTCCGTGGAGTCCACGCCCCCGGCGCCCCCGCTCCCCTCCAGCCCCGCGGCGTCTCATCTCTCTACCGAAGACGAAAGACCGGCGTACCGGCGTCCCGCACGGCCGCACTCCCGCACGGGCACGCCGCCCAACCCACCGCCCCGGCGCTCCCGCTCCCCTCCACGGAGTCCGCGCCCCGGTGCCCCCGCTCCCTCCAGCCCTGCGGCGTCGCGGGATCCCAACAGCCCCGCGGCTTCGTCGGACACTCGGACCTCGTCAGCCCCGCGGGTCGCGCCTCCACAGTCCGCCAAATCCGCTGCCCCGCGCCTCCATCGGCCAAATCCGTTGCCCCGCGCCTCCCCACTCCGAAGGCAAGGCTAATAAAAAAAGCGGGGGTAGAGCTCGGCCAGCGTTGCCCCGCCCTGGCGTCCGCGCCCGCGCCCCGCCCGCGCTGACGAGCGCGCTCGCTCCGCCATGGCCGGCGCGGGGGTGGAACTCGGCCCGCGTCACCCCACTCTGGCGTCCGCGTCCGCGCCCGGCCCCGACGTCCGCGCTCGCGCCCCGCCCCGGCGTCAGCTTCCGTGCCCGCCCCCCGCCCGCGCCGACGAGCACGCTCGCTCCGCCATGGCCGGCGCGGGGGGTGGAGCTCGGCCCGCGTCGCCCAGCCCCGGCGTCCGCGTCCGTGCCCCGCCCTGGAGTCCGCGAGCATATAAAAAGACGAATCCAAAAAAAAAGAGTGGTGAATAAAGGAGGAAAAGAAGGCAGGTGAGGAATCGAACCCGCGACCTCCTGAGACCGTGGGCATGGCGTGGAAGGGTAAGACGGCTTCTAACTTTTTAATCTCAGCCGTTGGATACGTGGTAGGTGTGCTGTGTGTCGTTGATTTTGAAGGAGGGAAGTGGCCTGGAGAAGTTTTCAATTATAAGGGAAACTGTACATACAAACCAGTACAAATGCCTACCTCGCAACTGCTTTTCTATCCCTACATGACTGACAATAAGTGTAACACATATACCATTTAAATTTTTCATGCACAAACTCCACAAATCGGTGCGGATTATTATCACTTATGTCGATAAAGCATGCGTGAAACACGCTCTTCACGTCTTACTGCTGGGCACACTGTACTCTCGGGCCAGCATCCTCCTCGTCTTCGTTGTAAGTTTCCTGCCGCCTTTGGTGCTTCCTGCGCCTCATCTCCTCTTCGATGTTGACATCATGCATGATGGTCTCCTCGCACTGATCCACCTCCATGTCTGACATTGAGCCTTGGGCCTCTGTGGCAAGGCCTTCTCGAGCGCCCGGCATTGGTCAGGCGAGAGGGCGCCAGATTCTGGGCATACCCTCATCATTTATGGCCTTGTGTTGACCTTGCTTTTGAACAGAGTGAATGAGCCGAATCATCTTCGAAAGTCAAACTCAATAGAATTTACAGACCAAAGCAGACTTAGGTGTCAAACCCAAAACAATACTATCTAGATTGTACAAGTGGGAACATACCAGGCTTAGTAATTTCACCAGGATTGGACTTCATTAGAAGCTGCCTACCATCAAGATGGGTCAGAATGAACTGGAATCCACATAAAGCCTCTGTCAGAGAGATTGTGTGCTCGATGAACAGGTCGTCATATTTCCTCTTGAAACTCGAGTGTTCTTTAACTTACAAGAAAACAATGTCTCGTGACACTGTGTCAGGTTGCAACAACATGGACGGCATATTGCAATATTAATAACTTAATGGATGTGTATGCGCCTGCATCTAATGGCTACAGGAAAGGGGTGAATTAAGCTCACAGCTTGATCAGCGTCACCCTAGAACACAATCTCTTGGCCATGCTGCATTCCTTTCTCAATATGAACCTCAAGAACCTTCCTCTCCTGAACAACTTTGCTGGCTCTGCAGCTTGGGCAGCTATCCCTTTCACTTATGATTTCACCTGATCAAGGATACATGATTACAATCGCAAGATTGGCTCAAGCAAAACACATTTTGCAGGAAGATACACTCAAATGTAATCAGAGTAGCATATCTGACCCTCTACATTCAGGACAAACAGTGTGCATCTATTAGATCATGCCTAATCCTTATAGTCCTCATTCCTACACCATGACATTCGTAGCATGTTCCACGTGCTCCAGACTTAGTTCCTTTACTGGAAATAGGGAATAGAAGCAACAAAAAATGTGAAACGTCATTAGTCTTGTATGTGGAAGATCATTCCTTCCTCTTCAGATAGAAACAACAAAATACAGTGTACAAAGATAATATTATCATGATACAACTTCAAAGGCCTATCGAACAGTGGTTAAAATGAGTGAAATAAACAAGTTAGTCTTTTCACATCAGTTAAAAAGCTGGGGCTGTTGCCCTTGAACTCTAAAAAATAAACAAGTTAGTTCTCACTGTCAAAAGGGGAGCCGATAAGTTGGTTTGAACAAGTTAGGCTGGGGCTTCAACAGGACAACCCCGTACATCAGCATGTGCAAGCTGTGCTTATGGTCTGGGCCTCTGTTTTTTTAGGGCCTCCAAATTTAGTACATACACGAACTAGCAACTAGAAATTAAATGATGAAATTCCTTAAATGATTAATCAGTACATACACTTAGTATTTTTTTTAATGTTTTGGCATCAAGATTGATATGCTCTAAGTGCTGTAAGAACAAAGTATATTTGAAACTTTATAATGAAGTAAAATTATGATTTTGTTATATTATTTCCTTACAAATTTTAAGGCCACATCATGGCGTTCCGTCCAGGGTCTTCCAAATCATAGATATGGCCCTGAACAGGATAGTGACAGGATAATTTGTATGGGGTTGATTTCATTATGGTTTAAAGGGGAGCCGATAAGTTGGTTAGATTCACTAAATATTCAGTGTAACACGTTTATATTGACAGTGACGAACCAAACTGGCAGTGAAAACATGATTCAACAAAATACAAGCCCTACCCTAGCTTAACAAAGAGACACAAAAAAGACTCAAGATCAATAGATGGAAGTCAGTTGGGGTTGGATGATAGGTAGTGGATAATCCATGGGACATGATGAATTGATGATTGATGCATGATTGTGGATTTTTATTTGGTTATTAGGCGCATCAGACTTGTTTACATTTTAATGGGAAATCCTTTTTTTTTCTCGAAAACGCAAGAGAGTTGCACATCATTATATTAAGAAGATAATAAAATGGGATAAGAACCCAGACAACACAACACACACAACTCTACACACACTCATACTCCACTGCTGCTGCAGCAAGCTGCTAGGAAACTAACGTGCCTGTGACATAAGGATCACGACCAAGGTAGACAGGGCTCTAACCACCCAGAGGAGGGCTGTCCGTTGGATTAGTTTTTTTATATAGCATAAATTTAAATAGAAAAGTTCTAGCAAATTTATTTTTTTTAACGTATGCTTGCAGACATCCACCTGAATACTATTAACGCAATGTGATGATCCTGTATACAATTTAATACCTGCATTGGAACATGTTTCCTTAGTGTTGAAAGAAATCCTTGTTGTGCCAAACTAAAAGTTTCAATAGCTGAAAATTGTCTGCGTCATTCTCTTCATATTGTGAACTTTCAAAAACAAAAGTAGTTCACTTAAAAAAAAAGACCACCCTACGGTTGCCGGCAGTTTCAGAGGTTTCATCAAGGGATCACATTCTCTTTCTGGATAACAAAAGCATGTTGCCACTAGTAACTTCGTGGCTGCACACAACATGGATTACAAGGAAGGGACTCAAATGAAACAACCACGTGGAATTTACAGGATGTGAACAGCCCACTGGATTGGTATCAAAACAAACATGAAAAGTACAAGTAGGATCATAAACAGCTGAAACAGATGTGTTGGTAAATGTGGAAAGAGTAAATCTAAATCAAGATGCAACGTGATCACAAATGCAGTTTCAAGCCTATACTCTCTTTACGAATATGTCAGTGGTTATATTGAGTTGCATGCGCCGACCTATTCAACCCTAAAGCTTAAGTTGATAGGAGAGAGGTAGGCAATTCACTTATACTTAAACACTCCCCACCCACCCACATGGAGGCTCCCTCAGGCCTCAGGCATGGAATAGGAGTGAGTAACAATTATTTTATTTAATTATGCTAGCCAAGATTGGGAGAGGTAGACAATTCAGTTATACTTCGACAGGTTGCAAATATCATCCTACAAGCCAACAAGAAGTCCAGCACATGTTGACGAGTAGTTAACCTTAGTGTGTATTTTGAAAAGTTCTATTTATCATGAGTGCATGATAAACAGTATCCTGTTATACATGGTGACATCATCTTAAATAATAAACGGAATTTTAGCAGGTTAAATAAATATCACAATACCACAGAAATAGATGACCCAAAATTTCCATAACCTGTTGACTTTTGACTTTTTTGCATTTATGATTATAATATATGAATTTCTCTGATTTCCACCAGATTCAATCAGATGAAAATAGCTTTCAGCAACTCAAATGCTCAGTAGATAGTGGACAACATAACTTGAAACTGAACAAGGATTGATTGCACATATGACCATAGGTGTCCCTCTGGTAAGTGGGGCCGGAGAAGACTTACCCCTTGCATGTTGAGCAGAGAACATTCCGTGATAACGATAATTTCTTGGTAGCCCCATTGTACACATCTTCTAAAGAAACCTTCCATGAATGCAGCACATCTTCACCATGTTTTTTGCCTGCGTACTCTTGAGACCCTTTGAATCATATATCCTCGTGTAATTACAAAAATTTAGGGGAAAAGTATTGAGAAACTTAAGACAGATAATTTGCATTACCCCCAAAGGCACCACCTCCAAAAAAACTGCTCAAATATATCAAACGGATTATGGTAATCACTGCCTCCTCCCATTCCCTCCTTGAGACCATCCTTCCCATATTGATCATACATATCACTCTTTTCTGGTCACTAAGAACCTCATAAGCTTGAGATAATTCTTTAAACTGTTTTATCCATGAAACAAAAATCGTCAGAACAACTAAACAGTCCAAATTCAAGCAAATAAGCATTGTGTATTCTCAATTCCTCATACCTTTTCTGGGTCTCCACCCTTGTCAGGGTGGCTCTTTATAGCAGCCTTCCGGTACGCCTTTTTTAACTCGTCCTGGCTTGCGTTATTGGAGACACCAAGGACCTCATAGTACTTGGTGTTGTTGCTCCTCGGAGCACGCCCAAACATGTCTTTCAATCATAGGAAAATCTCCCTACAATTCTGAAAAGAAGAAGAAAAGCTCAACTGAATCAACTAAAGAAAAGTAGCTTAAAAAATCACGAATCCAAACAATCATTTTTATAGCAGGACTTGAAAGATGAATAATTTTATAATATCATAAATGTGGACGCTTTATAAGCATTCAGGAACAACTAAATGAATTGTAAGCAGGGATGGACCCATTATGGAAATACAGACATGCATCAGAACTCAATCTATGGACCAAAAATAAAACACTATATCTGGATGATTTCACAGAACAACAAGTAATACAACTATAAGAGGATTTTTAAATATTACGATAGTTTGGATATTATGGTGCCTAGCTAATTGAGAGATTATTCAGGCCGCAGTAGAATAGCACAACGTTTTCAAGCACAGAAGAACAGTTCACTTACTCTTTATCTGCCGCAAGCTTGACTCTGCTCACCAGGCCAACAACCACCACTTTAACAGCATTCAGCTGCAACCAGAGCAACATCGCTGAGTAGAGAATTGATTCTACATCATTTCCACAGTTCTACGTACACAAATACAATATTGAATGTGGAAGTCCAAAGTGAACAAAAATCCTTTATTTGAACTCTTCAGAATGCTACTTCCCCAAAAACATTGTCAAACAGTGAATTATTGTACACTTCAAAAACATAAGCTAATACGTTTCTCCAGTTGAACACCTACATTATCCACAAGACACAAAGAAAAGAAGTGTAGATTGCGACCATCCACTAAATTAATAGCGTTAAAGAAAATAGAATCACAGATAGCTACTCACACACAGATATTTTCAGGTAAAAAAACTGATTATGCACTTGAAACAATTGCAACTCATTTTTACTGAAATCCTAGAGACAATGTGGTCCGAACCAATGGAAAAGAACGACTTAGGGGGTGCTTGGTTACAACCCCCTAAACTTTAGTAGCTAAACTAGGTGATTTTAAGCCCTAAACTACCAAACACCCCCCTAAAGTGCCCCCTAAACTTTAGTTGATGCACTAAACTTTAGGGGGGTAAACCAAACACCCCCTTAGAACTATGGGTAGCTACAAAGCATGATATTTTACATGTACATTTTTTTTTTCAAAATGGAGAAAGGCCTAGACCTTGCTGCCGTCCTCCTTGGTATTGGGGTCGTGAAAGAGAAGAACATGAGGAAGAAGCCAGCGCGAAGCTAACCAAGTCAGACATATCCACAGGAATCAGCTGCGTTAGATCTCCGTCTCTGTCTAGCTATCTAGATTGACCGATTATTCAAGGTCGGAGCACGGGGCGGGTTACTGGTGAGTGGTGACTGACCTCTTGATGGAGCGAGTCGGCGGCGGCAGGGAGGCGTATGCGTTCGACGAAGTCGTATGAGTCGGGGCATCCGGGGAGGGCGAGGCGCCCTCGGCCACCAGCGCTGCCAATCCAAAATCTAACGGTTCACCTCATGAGCACGCCCGATCCAACGGTTACCAAGCTATCGGGTGACGTGGACCGATTCACCGCCCGTGAAGATGGTACCACTTACCTTAGTTTCCTATGTGTTTGGAACGCAACAGTAATCAGTTCAATTTCACAGGAAAACCGCATTCCAAACAGGCACATTTTACTCAAAGTTTCCTACCGGTTTAGGGAAATAAGAAATATACCTTTAGTGCATAAAATGTGCAGTTATTCGTTAGTTCTGAAAAAATAAATGTTAGTAAGCACATGATTAGATACTAGTGCAATAAAAACTATGAAGACAATGAGCCGCTAATGGAGATTAGTATAGTATCACCGATTGCCGTGTTTGGGGTGGCATGGCATGAAGAAAGAATGGTGGGCTATGGTTGTGCTTGTGTGAAGAAAAATGCTTGACATGTCATGTTGCACGGCATGATGTGCTTTGCATGTCTAAAATTCATGATCCAAATCGGCACGAAGCACGAGAGGGTAGGACTACTAACTCCCACCTTTAGTAGTACAGTAAGTAGCATAATATCCTAGGGCTCTTTAGTTTTTTCGTACCTCCAATTTTCCAGTTTAATTCCTTTGTTCTATAGAAAACAAACACATGTCAAAGTTTAAGAGTCACTTTGAAACGTAGGAATAAAAAAAAGCATGAATTGAATGTCCTAAAACATAAAATTAAAAGATCAAACGTTTGGATGAAGTGTTTCAGGAGTGCATGAAACACACACACACACAAAAAAGTGACAAAGGTTCCATGAGGTCCAACCTCTTTGTAGGATTCCTCCAATATTTCTATGAAACAAGGCATTTCATGTGAATTGTATAGGATTTGTACTAACCTAGTCCTTTGTTTCAAAGGGTTTCATACCAAATTTAGTTATAGGATTCCAATCCTCTAGTTTTTTTTTCTATTTTTAGTTTGTTCTGAAGGAGGCGTCAGAGTTTCATCATCTAGAACAATTTGTATCAGTCAAGCTAGGCTGCTGTACAATGAGAACTCAAAATCGAAAATTATTGAGTCTTATGATGATCCTTTTTACTTATTCCTGACTCATGTGAGTAGCCGCGCATCTCACTTCTTAAGTAAACAATTGGAAGCCACACCGTCAATTTTAGACCAAGGATTCAATAATTCTTGAAACAACGAACTTCATTTCCTTGTGAGATATACTTTTCTTTTTCTTCATAGTCCAGAAAATATAGTAGAGAGTAAGAATATCTTCAGCACTCCCCCTTTTCTAGCTCCCAATGAGAATTTTTTTTGTCATTTTAGAAATTTTGTAGCTCCAGCAGTTCCCAAAACCACTTCCAGTGAGATTTTTTTTTTTGTAAACCCTCGAATCATAGCTTCCCACACCTCAAATAAAAGAGAAGACCTTTAAAATTCCAAAACACTTTTCATGTCTCCGTTAATAACTAGTATTTTGGTCCACAAATGGCACTAACACTGTTACATAACACTCCAGATTATACTTACTGCACATGCTATACTTCTTGCATCTCTGAAAATTGATACGACCTTACAGCATACTAAGCTTTACATACATGTGATTAATACTTAATGCATCTTGCAACTATGGGCACAAGCATAAAGCATTGCAATTTCCATGTCCAAGCAAGGCCCAAATTTGAAGTCAGTTGGCTGCAACCTACAAGGCTACAAACTCTCAATAGCCGCTAGTACTGGTCAGAATCGTCAGAACAGGCAAATGCACAACCTGAAAAGAAGGATCAATGGCAAGTTCGGCAACCACGACGACACTCGTCGATAAGAAAGGCCAATAGCCCAATCTCAGAATCCAGAGCTCGTCGCAGGCGGTGACAGTGGCGGCGGCGGCGGCAGCTGATCAAGGGAGTCGAACATGTCCGGCGGCAGGTCGTCGAAGAAGTTATCAGGCGCCGCGTCCGGAAGCTCGGCCTTGACGCCGCCATGCGGGTACTCCGTGCCGAAGAACATCATCATTGGAGCGGGTTGCGTCACCGGGAGCAGCTCCTGGAAGGCGAGATGGTCCATAGTGCCGGCGTTGGCGAACCCAGCTGGAGCCATGTTCCAGCCCGCCTGTAGCCCTGGGAAGTCGAGCATAGGGTACGGAGGCTGGTCGAACGGCAGCAGTGGTGGCAGTGCGGCAGCGTTTGACGACGAGCACCCGTGGCTGTCGGAGGCCAGCAGCGGCAGTGCTCCGTCGAAACTGACAAGCCCGGAGCTTGCCCAATCGTACGGGGCTAGTGCAGCACTCTGCGCGACCATGAATGGTGGTGTTGCTGCGCTGCATGGGTGAACACCGGAGGAGCTGCCCTCCAATGAGGGAAGTGGAACTTGATCCAGGCAGGGAACCTGCTGACGACGCATCAGGGATTATCATGTTAAAAAAAAGAGAGAATGTCATCAAATTCAAACTGCAATATCACTTTTGAAAAATTATATCAGTGAATAATAGCGAGGGACAAGACTTGTTAAACAAGTAGCCAAGAAAGAGGAGCGGGCAATGCGTGTTGCAACTTGCGAGGGCTTTAGGCTTTACCACGGCGGCGGGTCGCAACTCCAGAGAGGAAGCAACAGGCGCCTTAGCCTTGGCGCTCCTGCTCCTGCTCCTGCTGGACCGGCCACGGAGAGGCGTTCCCAGGAGCCTGGCGAGCCGCTTCTGGCGGGTGCTCCAGAAGTTCTTGACGTCGTTGTCCGTCCTGCCCGGCAAGTAGGTGGAGATCCTCGCCCACTTGTTTCCGAACTGCGCCTGCAGCTCCAACACCACCCGCTCCTCCTCTGCAGAGAACTTGCAGCCACTGTTGCGAGGCCGCCCGATCAGGCGATCACCATGGTGAATTCCGTGCACAAAATGCAGACCACACAACAAACAAATCAAACGCAGTGCAGAGAAGAGAGTAGGAGGGATGGTTTGGGATCAGTGCAGCCCTAAACCCCAAGCAAAACGAAATTCTGACAACTAGAACCGCATCAATCCTAACAATGCAAATGCAGTTAAGAACTCACAGTGCGCGTGCGCTCAAACTAAGCAGAGAGAAGGAGAAATGAATCAATCAGAGGGGAGAAAACAAAGGGAGGGGTGGGCGTTTGTCGCGTACGTACGTCTTGAGGTCTGGCCTGAGCTTGTTCACCCAGCGGAGGCGGCAGGACTTGCCGGTGCGCGGCAGGAAGCCTTTGGATCGAATGGAGCTCCAGTCCCGGGGACCGTGCGCGCGCACGTGCTCCATCAGCACCGCGTCCTCCTCCGCCGTCCAGTGCCCCTTCCGTACCGCCTCGCCCCCGCCCGCCGCGTCCCTCCTCCTGCCGCTGCCTCCGCCTCCGCTCCGCCGGCGTGCGCCGCCGGGTGCTCGAGCCATTACTTGCCTCCACGCTAAGCGATCTCGCAGGCAGTAGAAAGTGTTCCGGGAGAGTGCTGCGGCGTCGTGCTCCTTATGGGGCCCGGGCGGGGGCGAGCGAGTGGAGCACGTGGCGCTCTGGGGGCCGTCCGGCTGCGATCCGACGGGCGGGTTTGATTCCCAAGGGGCGCTGCCCGCGACGGAGCGGGCGCACGAACGCGGGCGGGTAACCGCTCCTTCTGGGCTTCTACCCCCACGATCTCCGATTTCCGCGGCCCAAGTATACTCACTCCGTGTCTAGCCTCCGACACATGGTGCGGGAAAACGTTCATTTTGTTTTGTTGTTGCAACCTGGCAAAAAAAAAAAATAAAATCCAGGCGTTCTATTGCCGTCCGATCAGGAACTTAGAATTGCCATCCTTCCAACGCTACCATCTATCCGGTAAAAGTCGATTTCAGCTAGTTTGCATTGTTTTTTTTTTCATCAGAACAGAAAATCAAACAAAGGATGCAGAGTAACTTCGGAAGTTCGGAGTATCTGCTGTATGGTGGAAATAAATTTTGAGGGATCAAAAATAAGCTTGTGATACAGTACAAGGTACAACAGCGATCTTATCGCTCCTCTGCATATTCTGCATTCTGAATTCAGAACGACACACACGCTTAGCTCTGAAACGTGAAGCAATCCACCCTCAGCATTCTGAAGTTTCCTAGCAGGGCAGAGGAATCCTCAGATCACAGTTGCAGTGTGCTGGTTAGTCACCACTACCTCCCGCTCGGCGAGGAGGAGCTCTCATCCACCGCCGGATGCTCGCGCCCACGCTCTTCATCTCCTCCACCTGCAGATATACACGCACCGGATGTCCAGATCAGCCAGAATTTGAGCAGCGAAATCGTTCGCCGTACGGGAACGGAAGCTTCGATTAGACGCCTCACCGATCCGACGCCAGCGGCAAGCACCCCAGCGCCGACGGCGGTGGCGCCGGCGCCGACGAAGAGGGAGGCGATGGCGAATGCCCTGAGCGGCATCGCCACCGCCGTTCCGCCCCTGCCCCGTCGGAACCACGCGACTCCGGCCGCGGCCTGAGCCGCGCTCGCCGCCGCCCACCACGGCCACCTCTCGGCCTCCCCGCCGCCGCCGCCTCGGTCGTCCATCCCCGCCGCCGTCACTAGGGTAATCTCGGTTCAGCTTGAGATGCTGGAATGACACCCTAGTACCATACACAAGCCCGAAACTGACCGACATGTGGAGCCCGCATGGAAGTATCCAATACCCAGCCCACTGACATGCGGGACAGGTCCCCATCGAAGCGCCTGTATGAGCAGGTCACGGTAAGCTTACCCCTCAGGCACCGGCGGACCGCGGCCAGTCCGCCCCTGCATCCAGTTCCAGTCCTCAATCGCGACGCCCGCTTCCATGGATTCCTTGAGGCGGAGCTCCGTGCGGCTTCTCATAGGGCTCCTGCTAATTCGGTTCAACTGGTGCTCGGTGAGCGTAGATCCAAATCGATTCGGTCTCTGGAGTTTGTATTCGTTTGTTACATCATTGATGATGGATTTGGATTGTTGGGGGGTTTTGGGTGCAAAAAATCAGGCGGTGGGCGACAAAGGCGCGGGGAAAGTTGGCGTGGCTTTCCCGGTGGTGGTGAGCACCTGGCCGTTCCGGGAGGCGGTCAGAGCGGCGTGGAAGGTGGTTTCGACCGGTGAAGGAGGGGGTTCGGCCGTCGATGCTGTCGTCGCTGGCTGCTCCGCTTGCGAGGAGCTCCGCTGCGATGGCACAGGTCGGTCCCTGCTAGTCTGCTCCCTTGCATGTGTCGTTCTTCCTATGTCAATCGAACAAGGCCGAACTTGGGTGGCAAAAGCCATGCTGCTCTCTGAAGTATATTGATGCATCAGCATTATCACATTGATTCGAAACATGATGCAACATCAGGGACTACAATAGAAATGGGTTGTTAAAGTTGTGGTTTGTATCAGGATTATCTGTAGCTGTATGCCAACATTGTTGCTTTCATCTGTAGTTCTGCAGCAGTGAAGTACAGTGTCAGTATTGCATATGTTGTTCAATGCCTGATGCCAGACGCACCTGTAGAGCTATTTTTTCCCCATTGTGCCATCATAGGCTGACACATGAAACTGATTCAAAATTTGATTGGATTTGGATTTCTCTACAGAATACATGTGCTTCCATGCTGTCATAATTTAACATTCAAACATGCAGCCAAAATATTTCTCATAGACCATTGGTCCCATTTGAATTCCCTAGTGGTACATTGAACCAATTTTTCTCCATCCATTTGATACAGTAAATGGATAAACAATGGTTGCAGAGCTTAAATTGGATCTTTTTCAGCCATGTGGCCTTCTTATGTTGGCAATACTAAAAGATTATAATAATGTGCCTGCTTGCATAATTCTTAGTGTTTTGCTTTACTTTGAGTTGTGAAACAAAATAATGGTGAGTCTGAGGTGTTAATCTTAATGCAAAGAAACATTTGTGGTGTTACATTGCCTAATTATTTTTCTCTTATATGAAGTTACAAAGGTAAAACAATTGATGCACAAAAAAAATCCTTAAATGGATAGCAGTGCAGTGTGAGGATAACATGAATTGCAACTGCTTTTACATGTTGTTCTAATGCAGTGTGAGGGCTGCTTGAGTATTACTGTCCATAAATGGATTAGGAGTCCTGCTTCTTGTTTTTGACTTATAATTTGAATAACTTTCCTATTTTTAGCATGCATCTTGAATCTATCAACAATGTCAATGTCATGCAGTTGGTCCAGGTGGAAGTCCAGATGAGAACGGTGAAACCACATTAGATGCTCTTGTCATGAATGGGGTAACATCTGCTTTACTTACTCATGCAGCAGTTCAGGTTGATATTTTATATTGTTCCATTATTCATAGTGGATGCATATTGCATTATTTTCGCTTAAGGAAACTGTCAGGCAACAATGGAAATTGGAGCTGTGGCAGCCATGAGATATGTGAAGGATGGAATCAAGGCAGCAAAGCTAGTCATGGAGCACAGCGAGCATACTCTTCTCGTTGGAGAGAAAGCAACAGCATTTGCAATTTCAATGGGTCTTCCAGGACCAACTAACCTCAGTTCACCAGAGTCAATTGAGAAATGGGAAAATTGGAAACATAACTACTGCCAACCAAACTTCTGGAAAAATGTTATTCCTGTCGGTAAGTGTGGTCCATACCGTCCTATCAATTTAGCCTCTGTTGAAGTGGAGGACTCTGTAAAGAATGAGGTAGAGGGGAGGCAAGGTGGTCTCTGCCAGGGGTATTTTGAAAATGATAATTTACTGGAGCCAATAAAGTCCCATTCAAAGGTTGTTAATCGCCACAACCATGACACAATTTCTATGGCTGTGATTGACAAGGTAGCTATCACATTCAACGTTATCTGACTCTTTCTGTTGTTGTGAAACTAATATCTGTGTTGTTTTCTATAAGATGGGTCACATAGCAGTTGGGACATCAACCAATGGTGCTACATTTAAAATTCCAGGAAGGTGAGCACTTTGAGTCTTTGACTAATGTTGGAGTGTTGGGTGACTTCACATCACATCCCAACCAGCTTATCATAATTTTAACTAATCATGGACACTAAATATACTAGTTTCTGTTGATGCTAATTAAAACTATGGCCAGCTGTTTGGGCCTGGTTTCACTCAAATCGTTTAGCTAGTAGCTGTCTTAGCTAAGTGTTTTTATTTTCCTGTATCTCGGGCATTTTACTCACCACCTTTTTTGTATCTAATTCCTTTGTACCATGAGATCTTACCATTTTATGGATATTCCTTTTTTGAGTGTGGTATCTAGTCACTGTATGAATCAGTCAGATCCTCTAGTATTGTTATACTGGAGCAGTACTTTATACTCCCTCCGTATCAGTATTAAAAGTCATTCTGGAGAATCACGGGTGGGAACCAAAAGGAGTCGTTCTGGGCTGAGCGGTAAACCTGTGACAACACTGCCCCTCCGCCTCGCCTCCAGCGCGCGCAGCAAAAAAATATCTACTGGGCGCAAGGACTCGAACCGTCGACCGCCTGGCTCAGGCCGCCCAGCACAAGCCAATCAGGCTACGCGTCGCTTTTGTTGAAAATACAACCGCAACCCTATTTAATAAGGGCAAACATGGAAAATTACCCCCAATTAATCACTCCTTGGCACACCTTGGTAATCACAATCATGTCCTAAACGACCTTTTTTACCAGTATGGAGGGAGTATTTGAATCTCTCTGTATTGGATAATGATGTAAATCTGCCAGCTGTATTCTTTTTCCATGTACCAACTGTGTTATGCATTTTGCATTCTTGTTGCATGTTCTTAAACCATTTTTGCTAATTGCTATATATATGATGAAAGAAACATGTCAGGCTAGAGCTCCTTTCTGTAAGACAGTGTCATCCATTGTTCCCCTAGAAACCTAAATGTTGCCCATTGAACTGGGACTCTTTGTTTGGCATGGTACCCACTTATTCATTTTGTAAGCATCTAACTCATAGAAAAATCTAGATGAATTCATCTTTCTGCGAGAGGCCAATCGAGTTCTAAAATCCTCAATATTTTTGATAACTGGACGAACTTGGTGAAGTATTCTCAATTTCTTTCTTTATAGCTAGTACTGAGTACCGACCAATCATTCGATTCCAGGGTAGGTGATGGACCAATACCAGGATCTTCTTCATACGGTGATGATGAAGTTGGGGCTTGTGGAGCAACTGGTGATGGTGATATTATGATGCGCTTCCTTCCATGGTAATGAAAACATTGTGTTAAAAATGACATTTGAAAAAAGATGGCTCAGTGTGATGTCTAGCTTCTCAATTAGAACCGGATTAGTTGCTCCAAGCTGTGATTTTCTTTGAAAGAAAAAGAGCTGACAGAGTTGTGCTCTGGTTATTATGAACTTCTTTTCCCATCATGTTTTTTTTTCAAGTGTAGCATCCTAATATATGGTGGTATGTAATTGCTATCATCTTTGGGCATTCAATTTTAAAGAGTCCCTGCATATCCAAATGTAAACACTAATGCTGGTAACAGCTTATGCTAGTTGTTTTCTCTATCCCAATTTTATCGACTCATGCACTTCATGCTTATCTTATTATGAATTCTTTTGTAGCTATCAAGTGGTAGAGAGCATGCGACAAGGGATGAATCCTCAAGACGCTGCCAAAGATGCTATATTGAGAATTGCCCACAAATACCCAGATTTCATTGGTGCTGTATTTGCAGTCAACAAGGAAGGAGTGCATGCCGGGGCATGCCACGGATGGACATTCCAATACTCTGTACGGAATTCCAGCGTGCAGGATGTGGAGATCATTACAGTATATCCTTAGCATTCGCAATTCACCCAAAACAAAAGTTTGCTTTACCAGCAGGTAGAATATTTACTCGTGGTTATGAACATTATTTTTTTCATAACCACCCTGTTGATGTTTTGAAACTAGTAGTACTATATGTACCAGTTTGACCTTAGTTGTTTTTTTCCCTTCTAAAGGGTGTTGAATGTCTTCCAAACCTCTTCCATTGGATCTGCCCTATTTCGGAGCTGATGATTGTACATAAGTTGGACTTGCATATAGTCAACTTCGTAGAAACCAACTATCATGTTTATATATCGTATAGTAGTAATAGTTAATAAAAGTTGAAGCTGCACTGGTCATTTTAGACATTAGCGGTTCCCCTGCTTAAGAGGACTATGGTGCTCCAGCTCTCAAGATTCCTGAATGCTGAGGGCGGTCTCTGCTTGCTGCTTTGCTTTTGTTTTTGCATACAGCTTCTTTTTGTTTGTTTGTCGTCCGAGTTAGTTTATAGTATTAACAAAAGAATACTGATATTTTTTGTTATTTCTTTATGAATACACTCTAGTAGTACTAGTAGTGCATTACACACTTTGGTCAATAGTTTTATTCATTCTTTTATCATCTACGAAAGTATAAGCCAATTGCACGTCTTGCCTAACGGCCTATCAGGCCGTATAAATGTTTCTTTTTTCTTCGATTAGAATTTGTTGTGGTCAACGATGCCTATTGTCGACAATTATAGCAGTTTCACCTTTCGTTATCTTTCCTTTTCTTGTACGCTTGTAGAATTCTGCAACCACGTTAGCACGACATGAATGTGCGTTATCCACACAATTATTTTTCTTCCCGAAATAAATAGCCAAAGAATGTGCTGTCACGTCTTGCGCTACTGGCTTCTGTAGACGTTTGAGCTCCGCGCTCTTATGATTGCCCCCCAAGTTTCCCCAAGAGCCATTTGTCTGTATTACAGATACATATTATCAATCAAGGTCAATATCAACGGAATTTTCGTTCTCCTATATTAATACTTGACATATCAGCAAATTTGCTCAGGTGGCAGGATAATTATGAATATAGATAGAGAGAATTTCAGAGTCTAATCTAGATGGAGCTCATTATCATAATTACTAACAGAAAAGCTAACGTTACAGTTAGTTTAGTAACTGCATTTTGAAAACTTCTTATTGAGGCTAGCCTAACTACATATAGTATTAATAAACTGGAGTAAAATTTGAAGAATCTTGAAACAAATGGTTGCAGTAATTCTCATCAATCTTTTGCGCTGTCCATGATTTAAATGGCAAGCAGCGTCGAGGGTAAGGTAGCCCGTGAACAGCGGATTTTTTTTTTTTGAAACAATGGACGGTAGAATGGTTGACAAATGGTTTTCCGTTGTTTCCGGACCCGGGAGAACCAGTACTCTGTCACCGTACTACCGTAGGAAGCATCCTTATTTTAGTATAAAGTGGTTACTTGTGTTGGAAGCATATTTCCCACTACAGTTAGTAAAGATTATGAGGATGTTTGGAACTGTTCCGCTTTATATTTTTTAGTTTTGTTCTATATTTTTTTTTCAAACGGTTTCAACTTATGAGATCTAAGGAGGTGATTCACAAACTCTTTATGTGAACTACTTCAGGATGAAGTTTGTGAAGCAGTCTCAAACACCCTCTATATAAATGATATTTTTACAAAAATAAGCAAATGATGGTTCTACTCCTTGCAAGGGGCAAGGACATAGACGAAAGCTCTGATGCCAACAACATATTTGGTGCAAGCTGGACAGGATAGGTGCTAATTAAAGAAGAAGGTCAAACGAATAGTGGTGTCTTGGGTCCAAAATATGTACTCCATCATGAAAAGAATGTAATTCTTACTATAAGACTAAGTTAAATCATATTCAGTTTGACTATTTCTAGAATAATTAATATTTATTACATTAAATAAATATAATTAGATTCATCATAGGATATATGTGACTTATTTACTAATAATTAATAACATTTGATACTATCTTGATAAATTTAATAAAAAATTAACGTAGTTTGATGATCATCTAAATTTGTACTTATAATTTTTTTTTTTGAACTTGAGAGTGAGGCGGTGCACGCAATAGCAAATACATATTCATCCAAAACGTCAAAAAATACCGAGAAGTTATGCCCAAATCATTGCACCACGTACGACGAATTGTGATGAAACCCTCCAACGGCAACGATGCCGTCACGTCAAGTGGACCTGCAGATACACAGTACACCCCCCGACAGTACTGTACATGCCCCGTTGTCTAACATGGGCGGAGCACAGTCGGTTTGATTCGAGTGGATAGGAGACACCAAAATTAGTCGCCGCGTCAGAGAATAATAACCTTGATTTGATAAATAGAGCATCCAACGCTAGGATAATGAAGAGCTATATAGCTTCACCAGGGGCGTAGCTAAAGGGACGGACCACCCTAGAATTTTGGAAAGAGTACATAAATATTTAGATTTTAATTAATTTTTTTTAAAAAAATACTTGTAAGACTTTTAAAATATATTTGTCTTATGTTTCATTAAATTATATTTTTGCATGATATGTTTAGACCTTATTTGATAGATTTTTGTTCGATTTCGGTGTCAGCTCCTTCGTACACTAGAATAAGAAACTATTTTTTATTTTAAAATAAATTAAGATTTATCAGAATCACTATTTTTGTTTCATTGGTTCTAGCTTATCTGTGTGTTGTAGCCAAAAAAATCAAAAATGTTTCTTAACGTGTTAACGAAAATATATTATTAATAAAAAATTATTGAACTGGACCATCCTACGTTAAAATCCTGACTACGCCAAGCTAAGCTTGAGGCCGCCGGTTATATATATCCCAGCAAGCAACTCTCCGGCTACAAGGCAAAGCAGCACCTTGGTGGTGAAGGAAGCGGCCGGCTTGACACCCCTTGTAGTGGCTGTGGTCGAAGGTCAGGAAGGTTAGGCAGCAGCAGAGCCCAGAGGAGAGGAGCTCGGAGGTCGGAGGAAATCCCCGAAGAAGCCTGCAGCGAGGAAGAAAGAATTAATCAAGCCGCCGCCGACGACGACGATGCTGATCCTGGAGCTGGGGATCTGGATCATCCCGGTGACGCTCGTGTTCGTGCCGTGCCGGCGGCTGGTGGTCCTGGTGGCGAAGCTGCAGGAGCTGGAGGAGTGCATCAGGCGGCCGCGGCCGCCGCCGCCGCTCATGGACCCGTGGGCGTGGGGCCGCGTCGGCGGCCTGCACACCATGAGCATGAGCATGGTGATGTGAGGTGGGGGTGGGGATTCAGGCACGGGTACGTGCTCCTGCTGCTGCGGCGGAGGCGAATCAAGGTTCGAGTTCGACCCTGCAACAAGCTGCAATGGAGGTGAGGTGGCCTCAGTTTTTACATAGGAGGTGGAAGCTTCTTCTTCGATCCGGCTGGTAACTCTAGCTCGTCGCCCAGTTCATATTCTGTGCGTATGGATGGATGTACTCCGATCCTCCTGTCAATCTTTCTTCTAGCTTCTTTTTCTTTTCCTGAATGTGTTATTGTGCAAGCAATAATGTTGGTCTTATATGTAATGTAAGAAAATGTAGATAACTATTCACAAAAAAAAAATTTAGATACCTGCCTGCAGTCCTGTAAACATGTCATTCAGACATTGATTCCACTTTTATTATATTTCGCTGGGCTCCATTCAGAAACGGAGCACATGGCTCCCGTTGTATTGTATGTACCTGAAAACTTCATTCACAAATCACACCGCATGTCCATTGGCCATGATTCGCTTGAGCTTCCCCCTCTCACTCTCAGTGCATAAAAAGTCAGTTCGCTGGCACTGACGCTAAACAACAGAGCTGAATTTGCCGTCGCAATCCGACAACAGGAGAGACCACATGTGCTATGCGTAGTACGTACTACAGGCTACAGAAGCAGTACGGTGGCTGCGCGATTCCGATCTCGGGGAGGAGATCGGTCCTCCACCTGATTCCGATCTGGTCGTTCGTCCCTTGCTCCGGTGGGGGCAATCGCAATCAGAGCACGCCAATCACACTCACACACACCCCGCCCGTTCCCCGCGTCGTCGGCCAGCTTCTTCCGCTGAGATGGAAATTCAAAAATATCTCCACGCAGGCAGTGGAGCCTGAAGAGTGGGGCATCCAAAAGCGAGCGGGCGGTGCGGCTGACGCGACATTTGTTTTCTTTTGTTTTGAAAGAGACGCCGCGTTTTAGTATATTTCGTCAATTGCAGTGGTGACTAGTGTTGTCCCATGGCCATCCTGCTTTGGTGGTAAATGGGCATTATTTTCGTGTGCATAGTATGTCGTGGTGTAGCCTAGTTGGTGTTGAATAACAGTCTTCTCTCTCCTCAGCTTTTAAAATACATTGTTTTCGCACCATGAACGGTTATTGGTGACATCATATTAAGCGTACTATGTGGGTCGGATTTATGTTTATTGTTGAGTCACTTGAACTATACCTAAGCTTGTTATGATATATAATTAGAGCGGAACGAGATCACCTGACTTCACGTGAAACGACTGCAGAATGCAGTCATGCCATCTGTGCCATCAATTTTGGATCGAACATCGACGCTCCTCTATTTGGCGTCGTCTTTTTCTTTTTGGCGTGAGTTCCGTGTGCTTTTCCCGCGAGCCAGTTGAGGCGTCGGCCTTGGCCATCAGCTTTTCTGCGAGCGCGAGAGTGAGGCTATCTTATGCTCCTTGCCTGCTTGTGGTGTATCACCAGGAACATGTTCGCATGTATGTAGGTCTGCATTCTCTCTTGACGTGTGTTTGATTGCATCAATATTCTTCTTATTGGTTTGCATCCTCTACTACCTCAGTTCGTGTTGGAGTTGATTAAATAAACATCAACTTGCATTCAGAATATATGAGATGGAAGAAAAGAGGTGTGTAACACATGTTTGTTTCTTTCTCCCCACACAGTTAGACATATTTTAGTTGCTTATTATACCACCACCAAATTAAATATTTCATTTGCTTTAGGGATGGGTTTTCTACTAGTTTCTTGCCTCAAGTCGGCATGGAATTTAGTAGTACAGACGAGGCTCGAATGTTTTGGGTTACCTATATGGTGGTCAAAAAGGTTTTGAGGTTAGAAAAAGGTACTCAAATGACAAAATAAAATCAGATGGAAAGGTTAGATCGTGAAGATTTGTTTGTGTGAACGAGGATCACAGATTGAAAGTTAAAAGGGATCATTTAATAAAGTGCCCAAGAGCCGAAACTAGAATTGATTGTCAAGTTCGCATGGGTTTCATACTAGACCGAGATAAGAAAAATTATAAAGTCATTGAGCTGATTTTGGAACACAATCACACCCTTCTGTTGCCACAAACCTCACATTTGTTGGTGTCTCAAAGGAAAATTTCAGAGTTACAATGTTTTAAAATTGAGACGGCTGATGATGTAGGGATTGGGCACATGAGTTGGCTTCAATCCAAGTTTGGTGGCCCACTTAATCTCGGTTATACTCTTCGAGACCACAAAAACTATTTAAGGGCCAAGCGCCAACGTGAGATGGCATATGGTCAAGCTGGAAGCATGCTTATGTATTTTTTAAAAAAAAATGCCAAGAACCCATCATTCTAATATGCATTGCAAATGGATCGGGAAAGAACAAATAACTAACATTTCAGTGCATGCGTGTATGAGTATGAAGATGAAGCAACATTTCAAGAAGCATTTGACATCATGAGGACAAAGGCCAGCAAGCAAACTTGGTTGGATAGTATATATAAGGTAAGAGAAAAATGGGTTGAATGTTATATGACTAATGTGTACACATTAGGGATGAGGAGTACACAATTGAGTGAGAGTTTAAACAGTGACTTGAAGCGACATTTCAAATTAGATTTTGATTTCTTAAGCATTTTGAAAGGGTTGTGTAATATAAAAAAAATGAATTACATGCTGAATTTGAATCAAGGAAAAAATTACCAAGGCTCAAAATAAGGACACCTATGTTAATCCAAACTAGCAAGTTGTACACACCAACTATTTTTGAAGCATTTCAATGTGAATTTGAGAGGTCCATGGCAGTATGCACCATGACATTCGAAGACAAAAATGAATATCTTATAGCAATTGGGAGTCTTGATGAAAACTTTATACTTGAGAAGGAGTACAAAATTACTAGTGATCCTGCAGACCAAACTAGCACATGCAATTGTTGACAGTTCAATAGAATCGGAATATTATGTGGCCATGCTCTAAAAATTCTTGATTTGATGAACATCAAGTCACTCCCAGAGCAATATATATTGAAGAGGTGGACACGAGAAGCACGCAGTGGGATAGTACAAGATAACTAAGGCCGAAACATAATAGATGACCCAAAATTAGATAATATGCTTTGCTAAAAAAAATATGACTCGCAAATTTCTCGATTTGACACAACGAGCTGTGAGTCATCCACGATGTGCTTTACTAGTAAACAATGCACTTGACATGCTTAGCAAGCAAGTCGAGTTTCTTCTGGTGCAACGGATCCGGTCAATGTTCCCACATAGAGGTGTCCCCCAATTGATTTCCTGAGTACAGCAAGCCTAAAGAAAAAAGAAGTGGAAACTAAAACCTTAAAGCGCAAAAGAAACTTGGCTTGAAAGACACAAAGTTGCAAAGAAGGGATGCAAGAAAAAGAAAAATGGTTCAAAAGTATGGGATAACACAAAATGTACTTAATTCTCTTTCACCGTGTTAAATAAGAACATGTTCAGTTTTATTTCTTTACTTGAAGGAACAAGAACAATACAAGAAACAATAGTAGTACAAGATACTACAGCAGTGCAGTCTACCTCCAAGCAGAACCGTCATCGTGTACCTCCAAGTGAAGCCGTCAAAGGGGAAGAATGGCGTGGACCATAGTTGAGAGCACTTAGCCATGGCTGTGGCGCGGACCACGGAAGCGAGCACTCACTGAGTAGCGAAGTAGCGCACGGCGGCTAGCGACGGCATGGCGCACGGTGGCGCGCAGCGGCTAGCGACGGCGCTGCGGTAGACGCCGCCTGCACCTTAGCAACTCAGCCACTCAGGGGTTGTGACTCCACGAGCTGTGGGGATGGGCTATAGCTGGGCCGGACAAGCAGGCCGTGGGCACATAAAATATTGGCCTATGCGTAGTCGTCCGATCTTCAGCTGAGGGGCGCAAATGGCCTGACTGCATTCTGCAGTCGTTTGACATGAAGTTAGACGATGTCGTTCCAATTAGAGCATATGTACTCAAAGTTGTATGTCTTAAACACACTGAATTATTAATATTTCAAGTTGTAAGTGGATATCCAAATTGACAACACCAAAATCGGTACTCAATGTAACTTATATTTTTTTCTTTTGTTGTTTAATCATTATTGGTCTTTATGCAGGATTCCGGTCTGCATTTTCAGTTGCCAAGGAGGAGAACAATTCATCAATAGGGAGAGGCTGCTAAACCATCAACCGTGAGAGGGCAATCTTTGATGTCAATTGTTTCGTGGGAAGAGAGTAAAACCTCTCTCCCACAACAAGTTAATTGAACATGTACTTGATGCAGTACCTGTTTGGAGAATTAGGTGACATAACTGGCAGAATTGCAGATACAAGGATGCCAAGTAACGCCAGGTTCTTACAAAAGAAAAGGTCACGCGCCCTGCAGAAGGTTTCATTGGACACTAAGCCCGTAGCCGTGTAGATGAGGCGGATCACGTGTGGGCCGTTGGCACGATGGCATCCTTCCTGACATCAAGTGAGTAATAATCTTTTAATAATGAATCTGCAGGGCAACCTCAGGCCGGACAGCATGGCCACGTTGTCCACTTTTCTAGGTCGTCCGATCGGGCACTTGGACGACACAGATCATGCGAGCCAATTTACTTTGCCAAAAAGTCCTTTAACTTTAGCGAAATCAACCCACAGTCTAACCTCAACTCTTAGGTTGTTTTTCAAAAAACTCCTCGAACTTTACCAAATCAACCCGCAATCTAGGCCTTTTATGGACATTTTGCCTTCTTCTCCCTAGGCATTATAATTCGGCTCAACTCTCTTTTTCTTTATTTAATAATCTTTTTTATGAATAAATTTGAAGGAACTTTAAAATATCTAATAAAACACCAAAAAACCATAAAATAGAAAATCAGTTTGTTTCGAAATTCTCTTGAATATATCTATGCAATGTATCCATAATAGAACATGTTTTAGCATAAAGTTTTAAAACTTTACAAGATTCTCCGTCACATCGAATCGTTGGACACATGCATAGAGTATTAAATATAAGTAAAAAATAACTAATTATACAGTTTGTCTGTAATTTGCGAGACGAATCTTTTAAGTCTGGTTACTTTATGGTTAGACAATAATTATCAAATACAAACAAAACGGTATTGTACTTTACATAGTAAAGTTTTTGAATCTCAACAAGGGGTTACTTTACGTACCGTTTTTTGCCCCCTCAATTTACATCTTGTGTATTGATATGTGTTGGACCAGGTTGACCAGATATCGTTTAAATCCCAGTTTACATGTTATTATATACTCCGTATTCATAAAATGTGACTGTGAATACATAGGGAAAACAGTAAATGTATCTGAATTTTGAAGGGGCGACTTGAATTTTTTGGGTAGGATCGGTCAATCAAGTTCAGAGGCTAAAAATAAAGGAATCTTCTAAACACGAATCTGCAGGAGAACCGCGGTTAGTGGATAGGGCCACGTCCCCCGCAAATCCGATAGCCGTTAGATCAAGCTTTCAATTGATCTGGTTCGTCCGTTTGCGGGTCGGTTCGGGCATAGACCCGTCAGTAGCCCGTTAAGCTGGAGAACCGGGCACTCGCGAACCTTCGCGAGGCAATGACCGCCGCCTTCGCCTCCCGCACGCCCTCACGTACGTGCGCGCCCGCCGCAACGGGTGGGTCCACCAGCCAGCGCGAGCGGGCCTGTCGGTGGCCGCTGTCGCGCCGGGAGCAGCACGTCCCGCGGCACCAATCGCGTGCGGCCGTCCTTCTAGGTCCGACGCCCGCGTGGGTGAATCGAGCGCAGTGTGGCTCGGGCGCCTCCCCGCGGACCAACCGGACGCGGCCGCAAACCAAAGGCACAGGCGCCACCCACAGGCGAAGCGGCGCGATGAGTTGGGTCGAATAGCGCTGTTGTCCCCGCCGTAGCCGCACTGCTGTTTAGTTACCCTGCCGCGGCCGCACGTTGCGGGACCCCCACCGGCCGCGACTGGCCGAGCTACCGTCGCCCATGCATACAGTCGAGTCCGCCACTGCCCCGCACAAAGCACTCACTGTCGCCGGCGGTCCGCCGTGCCAAATCGGCCGAGCCCCAACGCTCTCCCGCCCTCTACAATCTACTCACTGGGAAGACATGCAACTGCAGCAGGCGACGACAGCGCATGCGAGGGGCAAGACCCAGCAGCGAGAGGAGGACACGGCCGACGGTGCTGCGGACGATGCAGGGTAGTGGTTAGTGCCCTGCCCCTGCTGTTGCTGGCGCTCGCTAGGCCATGCCGGTGGCGGTCTGCCTTCGTAGCGCTGCTCCCGGCTCCCGAGCTCCAAGGTATGCAATAGCTTGTGCTCCACCTGTTTGCTCAAATGTCTGTGGGAGATGGAAATCAGTTTTGAACTATGTGTAGCACGATGTACTGTTGTAGAATCCAGGAATCCAGCATAGACTTATCCCTAGATTCTGACTTGGCGATGCAGGAAGTGCCTACTAATGTATCCATGCTAATTGTAGCTGTAGTGAATGGTAATTAGCACATGTGTGAAGTATATAGACTGAGCATACCGATCGAGCAATAGAGTAAATTCTCAGTGTTAACTATGCTTCAAAATCCAACAAACTTGGAAGAAATTGTTTATATGCAAATTTATTCTTATTGCAATCTGAAATACATCGACTTATAACATGCTCCAAGTACAATGAATGGCTTTTAAAATTCCATGATCCTAATAGGATTTATATAAAATATATAACTCATGAATCATGATATACCATTGATTTTTTCTTTTGGTGACAAAATCAGTTTTAACTAAAAGAACACATAAGCAAATGGAGAAACTTCTGAAATCCATACAACAGTACAATTAGATACAATTTAACAAAGTTTTAAAAACGATACTCATATAAATTAACATTTTCTGTCAGGATTTCAGCCATCAAGAGTACTGACACTATTGATCCTTGCTTCTCAGTAACCCTGATTAAAACTAACCATATAAAACAATCAGTTATACCATCTATAAAATGTACCATAAGAGGGTTACCATAAGGAGCATCATCTTGTATCACAAAAGATAGAGATCTACCTCCAAAAAATTTGAAGACCCCATGCATCATTTGTTTTTCATATACCATTTTTCCACCTTCCCCTTTTCCTTTGTTTGGTTAAGCCAAATACTCATATATACCACCATCTTCAATGATACACACTGCTAGGATCATAAAATAATTTCACTTTTGTAGCTCCTGTTTATGAGACTACAAAAAACTCTGTATCAATTTTAATAAGCACGACACAAATTGATTGCATTCAAATTTGTGTTTTTAAGTAAAGCAGTTGCTAGTAGAGAATCTTCTCTATATTCTGAAGCACTTTTTTTGTATGATTTCCCTATTGTTAAAAAAACTTCTTCATATTAAACAATAACTTCTTCATATGATTTCCCTATCATTGCCAAATATTTGTTGACAACAAACCAAAGCAAAGAAACAACGCTACTCAACCAAAGGTGATCTGGAGATAAATAAGGTTTTTATGATCACTATATACATGCAACATATTAAACAAAATATAAAAACATCATTTCCTACTGTTCATTTTAGGGATTGTAAAAAAAAGAAACTTCCTTTTTACTTACCATTCTGAGTGGGCCCTTTTGCATCAAAGCCCTTGCTCTTTTATTGCATCAATAGTATCATAAGTTAGCCCTTTTGCAATATACAAGTATATAGATATTAGTTACACTCTTTTGCATTAACTTATAATGTAACTAGTTGTAGATACGCAAATCCACAAGCAGCACTAGCATCTACAGTGTATGTTCTATTAGGACATGCATATACAAAATTAAGCAACAACTACAAGTCATACTGGCTAGGTGCTAAATTGACAGCGCGGCAAAGCCGCGCCCGGTTTTCAAGTGTTCTCTATTTCTTTTTCTGAGTGGGCTTTCGTCACAAGGAAGGCCGACAGTCGGTGGCAACTTTAGGCCTTTGAGCTACTACTTCGGTTGCGCTGGGCTGAAGAGTCCATGGTAAGGCTTCTTGTGGTGCTTGTGCAGTCACGTGTGCTATTCTATTATATGGGCTGTGAGGCCTACAACGAGTCGGCGCTTGCCACACGCCGTAGGCCCATGACTCTGCTGCATCTCGGGCTCGGCCCAGCCACCCAACCGCACGGAACGGCTGCCTGCACAGTGCACACCACTACTTCCGCTGTATTACCCCACTTCAAAAAAAAAAAAACACTTCCGCTGTAGGACCAGCAACACGCTTACGCAATGCACGTCAAGAGCTCGTCTGCCACTGCCAGCCATGTCGGGGAGTGAGAGTGACTGGGACAACGTAATGCCGCACATCCCGTCGTTCAACGCGGCCATGATCACTCCCTCAGGCGGTCAGGCCTCAGGGGAAACTACCTACTACAGTATAGCTCTCCCGGGCATGCAGGGCGGCAGGCAGGCAGGCTGCCAACATCATGATGCCATTGTGAAACTTCGGCGCCCCTTTATAATCAATTAGCTTTCCACGGCTCATCAGATTTCATGAGGTGACCAGTGACCACCGAGAGCGCGAGCCAGCAGGGAGCACCAGACAGACATCACCTGCACAGGGCAATCCGTGCGCGCGCGGCACGGTTCCTCATCTCATCTGCGCTACTCGGCTGCGTGTCGTGGCAATGATATGATGATCCCGGGCCAGCGCCATGATGAGGAAGCGTGCATGATGGCACGCACAGCTGCGGCAACCCGGTGACGGTGCGCGCGAGTATGTAGTAATCAATCTGAATTTTGAAGCACAACAAGTGTCAGGCCGACACGACAGGGCTCTCGCCTTGCTCTCCACTCGTTCGAGATTGGCGTTGCCGCCTGATGCACTTATGGTGAGACACAGTTGCTGCTGCCTTCCTGCTGCAGCTCAGCGCGCTAGCTAGTCGTCGTCATCGTTGGTATAGTACTACCCAGCAGCTTTCGGATCCGATGGTTCTCGATCGATCGGCCCCGAGTGATAACTGGTAGTAAATTGAAAGCCTTCACTGTCAGCTCAGCTGAGAGCCTGAGACTTGTTCAGTGCGTTCTTGAGTGCAAAAGTTACAGCATGCACTCACTGCACTCGTTGTGCAGTCATCGATCAGGTCGAGCTGGCCATCTAGCTACTACTTGGCTCTGCCTGAATGGCCTGCGCGCGGCGGCCATGATTCTGACGGTGACGGGGGCATGGTGGCGTATGACTGGCAGTCTGGCATGCATGCGCGCGCGCATGATCTTGACCCCCGGCCCGCAGCCGCAGGTGTTTATTTCAGCATGGCTGCTTGCCAATAAGGGCCTCTCTGCTGCGTGCGCCTGCGACCCGGCCGAAGCGGGGATTCAGGCTTCCTTCTATAGTGCGTCAATGATGCAACGACGACACATCATCCGCCTGGCGTTTTATCACCCTAGCTAGACCACCTGGATGTACCAGTCTAGTCGTCGTCTCTTCGCTTCTACGCCACTGAACCTGGATGGATGTGCGGGCGGGGCGGTGAAAACACACACAGGCACGCGTGACACGCCCTGCCTGCGCGCGGACACAGCGGTGAAAGTAGTAGTGCGTGTCTGGTAACTTTTCGCCATCGATGGAGCTTCCTCTTGTTGCCGTACTTTCGGGCCCAAGCAAGTGCCAATGATCGACGATCTGCCTGCCTGCCTGCCATGCGCTTCGCTTAGCTCGTGGTCAACCAACCCTGTCCACATTCTCCGGCCGTCGGAACAAGATCGGAAATTGATATCCGTTTCCTCCTTTACTGACAAGGATCATATCGGATGAGCGACACAGAGGTAAGGTAGTAGCCTCCTGCCTCCCATCCTCATCCTGTTTGCAACCGTTCGTCTCAATCCAGGTTCAAAGCAGGTTGGTACCGGGGATCGGATGCCTAAACGTGCTGACGTGACTGAAAGCCCAATAGATCGACGAGCACACGAGCTAGGACCGCCCGGGTTTCGCATGCATCCAGGAACTTTTTTGAGGCCCCTTGGGGTGTTGCTTTCGGCATTCCGAAAGAATCCACCCCAGGCCGGCCTGCAGGCTCGATCGAGCAGGCGTGAAATGCGACCTCATCCGGCCGCCACCGTTCAGAAATACCCACACACACACACACACAACACAGATCGAGAGACTAGGCAGCCGCGTGTCGTCGGCCAACCGTGGACGGCGGCGAGACGATATCTAGCGCGACGGCGAGATCGGGGCGACAATTGACCTGTTCGTTTGGCAGGATTATGTACTATTTCGGTAGGATTATTCACTGCTGGTTGATTTCTTGTGAAGAAAAACACTGTTCTGGCTGGATTTAAGCCGGCTGAAAAGCCAAGCGAAGAGGCTGAATCATCGGCACCGGCGTGCATGGGCCGTGCGATGCCTGCCGCCGAAGGCGACAGGACGACACACGCGTGAGGGCGGGGGGCCGGGTCGTGGTGGCGCCGCCTGCGGAGGAGGCGGATCGGAGCCAGCCACGGTGGTAGGGCCCGCCGTCACCTGGGCTTCTCGGGCCCCACCCCAAGCTTTCCCTTCTCGATCGCTTTGGCGCGCGCGGGCGAGACCGCGAGAGCGATCCGTCCGTCCGTCCCGACGCTGTTTTTCGGTGGGGGTGAGCGAGGCCGCGCGCCCACGTGCCGGCCCGCGCCCGTGTCGGACCAGGCCACGTGACGAGATCCCGCGGGATCGGCCCCGGTCCTCCTCCTGCTGCTGCTGCTTCCATCGAGCTGAGGATCCACACACCACGCCGCCGGCCGGGCCCGTCCGTCGTCGCGGTCGCGCCCCTCGTGTCCGGCTGGCTCCTTTTTTTTTCCCGCGTCGCTGTGTGAAGCAGCGATCGATGCTTTGTGCAGGGCGAGAGAATCTCCACCATAGGTAGACGGATTGTCGGCTCACAACGCACTTTCCTGTCAAGCAGGGAGGGAGGGTTTAATTTTTTGCGCTCGCTAGTACAGTACATATCTGCTGCATCTGCCGTATCACGACGTTTAATTATAGTTGGTACTGTAGTTTACCACTAAATATAAGCTTGATTTACACCCCTAGCTTGTGCACGGCCGGAGATGGTGGAATGTTTTATTATGGCGTTGATTATTATGTGCAGAAAAAATCGCACTCATGCTAGCTTGCTACTTAAAGGAACTATAATGGCCACCCATTCTCATATTTATGAAAACGTGACAGCAACCTGCTTAATTTGACCTTTGAATATATGCATGGTCCCACGATTAGCAAAAGGTATACAATTGTTGTATATGTTCCTCAAGTACGGGTATATTTTAAGAATTCTGCTAGATATCTTTCCCTGTGACGGATTTCTTAGAGGAATCCGTAGAATTTCAGACCTCGCGATTGCCAACGTGATTTGTGTTTCTTTGCTAACTTCCGATCAAGTCATAAACATAACTCCACTAAGGCATTTGAGTTAGCTAGGTTTAGTGATTTTATGGCCCATGATTGTGTATATGGGCGCAGTGGACCTACATGGGGGCGATAGTGGGCCATGCCCCCATTCCCCCTATATATATATGATTTTCTAAATTCACAAGTCTCTTCTGTTTTTTTATCGAATCCGCATGAGTATGCGTATCATTGTAATTAAGAAGGTAGAGTTTGAATTTACAAAGGTGCGAACACATGGTGGATAAGTATCCATGTATGTTCAGTTTTGTGATGAGTGATTGCCCAACACTTGAGCGTTTCAATTTGAGTGGCTTTCTACTGATCTTTGCGAAAGCAAATGTATGCCTGTCTATCGGCTTGTGGTGTGCAGGTACTATGCCTAGTGACAGTGGTCAATGGCGTGGAGAAGGTCGAGTAGAGGCTTGCCGTGCCGATGGACTGAGAGCGGTGAAGGGCGGAAGCGGGGCTCGGACTGAGGGACCATGGGCGCCGGCGGACTAGCTGTGGTGGCTAGTACTTGGCACCGACGAGTGCGAGAAGACATGGAGGTAGACCGAGTCGACCAAGTCAAGACGGTGGACGCGCGAGTCGAGCGGAGGCTTAGGGGACTCGGAGTCCAACCGGGCGAAGACAAGGTGGCTCGCGTCGAGTGGTTTGGTGGTTTGGGCCTCAAAACCATCCGCGTCGGTTTCCGAGTTTGGGCCGCAAAACTCGGGGTTCGGTAGTTGAGCCCAAAGCTACCGGTGGCGGGTTTCACGGGTTTGGGCCTCAAAACTCGGGCGGAGCTTCCGAGGAAGCGGGGATGGCACGTGGCGGAATCCTGGAGGTTGCGTCGAGGTGACGGCAACTCCTGGCAGGAAGCGGGGCCGTCCATTCAAATCGAGGGAGATATTTACCGGAGCTTGGACTGCAATGCTTAGGCTAGGTAGTTCACTCATTGTATCTAGGGGGGTCTTTGGGAAATAGCCAAAGCCTCTAATAAATAGAGGATGAAGGGGTATCCTCATCCTATCTCTTGAACCTTAATCATTTGCCCCAACTCTCTCTCTCTCTCTCTACCCTCTCTCTAGTTCATGAGATTCCTAGGTTGATTTCACCAACCTCTGTAAGAACTTGAGTTTGTTGTGAGGAATCGGAGGCCGTAACCTTCGTAAGCCATGGTTGGTTCAATTGCCTGATCGTGTCCCCGTTTTTGCTTGTGTTCTTCGCGTTTTGCTTTTGCTCTCTCTTTGTTCCCGAGATGATTTCTCTTTATAGGGAGTAGCTCTTGCAAATCCGTTTGAACCAAGTTGTTCGTATTCGAGAGGAGCATCTTTGCACCAAAGGATTCATCCTCAAACCTCTCGAGTACACAGATCGGGCGATTTCTTTGCGGTGTTCTTCGTTTTTGAGCTTTTCCCCAAATCTCATCTCCTCCCCTTGCTCTAAGCCAAATTGAGCGATGATTTCTTCGGGATAGCTCCCCAACTACACTAAGATCTCGCCTACAAAGTTTGGTTGCAGTTGGTGATCATTTGGTTGGGTTTTGAGAAGATTTGGCGGAGTGAAAATCGTTTTCGCGGGTTTCAGAGTTTCTGCTCGAGAGCGTCGGACGACTTTCCCTTAGCTCCGGACCATAGCAAGTGGTCTGGTGGTCTTGACCTCAGACGTGTCAAGCAGCGAAGGGCGTCGGACCAAGCTCCGGACTACTCGCCTTTGAGGCTCCGGACCATTCCCATTGGTCGGTGGTCTCTGTCTGAGAGTCTGCCAAGCGTCGGACCAGTTGGCTTAGTCCGACGGTGGTGGTCCGACGGGTGGTCCGGAGCAAAGGTGTTCACTGCATAGGAAGGTGAGCACTGGACCACTCTCCTTGGTCCGGAGGTGGCGTCGGACTAGTCCGGAGCAGGTAGCCCGGAGGTCGGGTGCTCTCTACTCGTTTTGGTCTCGGCTGGTGAGTGCGTCGGACCAGCCACCGGACCACTCGTCATTGGTCCGGTGGTCCTGGACTGGTCCGGAGCCTCTGTTGGTTTGCTGTTTTCGTCCGTTTTTGCCTAGGTTTTTGCCTCTTTTCCATAGAGGTTGAGAACTTGATCTTTGGGGTTTCCGGTGAGTTTTCCTCCACTGCCGGTGAGCTCTCATTTCTCCGTTTTCGTCTGAATCCCCGCTCGCGTTGCTCGGGGGAGGTTGAGCACCCAACAACTGGGTTTGGTTTCTGGGAAGAGTGGCCTAAATATTTTGAGAGAAATTTGAGGCTCCCATTTACTCTCCCCCTCTGGTCGCCGTTCTCGGTCCTTCAAAGGGTTGCCGACGTCGGTCACGCGAAACCCAAGGGATTACATCTTTAAAAGAGGACAAACTAAGGAGGACAGCAGGCGGTGGTGGAGTCTCTTCTGTTGTACCAGTCTCTATTCTTGTGCTATACTCCATTAATCTATGAATCACCGATTTAGCACAATTGGGCCTTGGACCGGCCAGTGGCCATGCCGGACTATACCACAATCGTGCACTGTCGGGCCAGTGGCCGGGCTCCCAAGGCTGCCAGCCTGCCACTCATAGGTAGTTTAGTATGTAAATCAATTTTTAACTCTTAATTAACACATATTCTGCCTTATTAATGCTGAAAAGATTTAGGAGCCAAGCTTTATTTGACTTTGCATGTCAAAAAAATCGTAGCTTGGTGTATAATATATATATATATATTTATGTGTGTACTTTACCACTGTTAAGTATATAACATATTTTCTCGTTCGGGCTCTCTAAAATTCCTGGCTTCGCCACTGCTCTCGCCGCTCGCCTGACTATATAACTAGGGGTAGATGGAAACTACCATAAGCCAAGTTTTTGCACAACCCAAGTTTTCACCTTAGAACCAAAACCACAATCCAAGTTTTTTGGGATGCATTCCAGTGGTTGATGGAAATTGCCATACCACTATTTTCCTCTCATTCAGTGGCGGAGCTTGGCCATGAACACGGAGGGGGACAATATATGATGTAAAATGCAAGAAGAGAAGGACATATTAATATTTCATTACCAACTAATTAATAAAATAGTAAAGCTAAGACATTCGTTAAGAATTGATTGAGCTTAATTAGGGGGAGGGGGCTAATGCGCTAGTGCTCTCGATCTTTCTAACTCTTAAACCCTAAGCTCATACGATATATAGTTTAGCATAATGAGGTTTATCACTTAATAACTAGGGTCTCGCCCAAACACACACATGCATGAGCCATGGCCCATGGGGGTGAGTATTGTGTACGCAACTCGTATGAACCGCTAGCTAGCTCCAGCGTATAAATGTGGATGGAGTAGATGATGGAAGACAAGCGCGTACGTTGACATGTCAAAAAGAATGGATGGATGGATGGATGGAAAGGCGGGGCGCGCGGCAGGCACGCAATGATGGGATGATGATGGGTGAGGAGATGATCGAGATAGGCGCCGGCGGGGGCCGCGTGGGGCCGCGGTGGGCCTAGCCGCCTAGGCGCGTGCCGGCGCAAAGCGGGACACCATGATTTGGGCCTGGTGGGGGAAAGGCCGTGCATGCGCCCCCGCCCCGCCCGCCCGGGCTCTCGCATCGCATGAATGAGCACTTGAACGAACTCGCTCTCGCCTCGTCTCTCCCGTCGTCGTCGTCGTCGTCGTCGTCCTGTGGTCTGTGGAGGCCGCTGCTGCCTGCTGGCGCTGGGGTGTGGCACCACTGCTGCCATGCCATGCCATGCCCTACTACCACCGGCCGGCCTACACCGTACCAATGCGAGCACGCCCTCTGCAATCATGCCGTCCATCCTCGATCGAACCGGCCGGGCCGGGGCAGCCTTAGCGTTTTTGGTTGGTACCAACTCGAAAAGCCAATCATTTCTTCATGCACTGCTCCTACGTGCTGCGATCATTGCATATATATGCTAGTATAACCAGCAGTACTTCTCGCCGGCCCAAAGCTAGCAACCAACAAGCTCCAGTACGTAGCCACTAGCTGCTAGCTGCTATAGCTTCGTGTAATGAGATATCCCGGACTAGCTAGCCTACGACCTCCATATTTGTCCACTGCAGTTTAAAACATGGGAAAGTAGCACTTCGATCAAAAGTAAGTACACAAAAAAATTTGACAGCGACTCCAAATTTATTTGCTGCACAATTCCAAAAGGGAGACCAACTAGCTAGCTAGCTACCTGTCCAAATAATACAATGCAGAATAAATATTAGGCGGACACACATTCTTAAATTTACATTTCTTCCTATTCCGTGTCTAAAATCTAAACATTTCAAACCAGACGCAAGTGGTCCCAGATCTGAAGCTTTAGAGAACGTACTGTACGTTGTACAGTACTATTTTATTTTATAGTACTGAATCTGTATATTTTGCGCCACGAATATATATATGACACAGCGAGTTGTTGTGAACTTTTTATATCAAACATTTATTTTTAAAACAGCTTAATTTATAGGTGAATTTTTTTTTCTTCTCTTCTCATAAAGAGGCGAGTTGGGATGAAACTAAAAAAGTATCTTATCTCCCAGCTCTATCTCTCATATTATAGTCATTTATTCATTTTTCTCTTTATATGAAGCTGTTTTGGCAAATAATTATTAAAAATATAGCTTAGCTTCAATAAAAGAAGCTTTTCTTAAAGCTATTTTTGCTAAAAACAGTTTAAATTGTGAAGCTGAACTGTACCAAATTAACACGTACTATAGTATGCTTAGAAGTCATGTATAGATCAAGATAAAGACATATGCATATATTTTTATATAAAATACTACTTCCCTCAAAAAATAAATTATTAGAATCCGTGTCAGTCAAACTTTTTTAACTTTGATTAACTCTATAGAAAAATGTAACAACGTCTATGACTTAAATTAGCATCATGTGAAAATATTTTCTATGATAAATTTAATGATACTAGTTTGATACAATAATTTTTAATATTTTTTTCTAGAAATTTAGTCAAAGTTTAAAATATTTGACTTAGAATAACTCTATGAATCTATTCTTTCAGGGACAGAGAGGCAATACACTAGTAGTTAGGCTTTTGCCGCATATGTATGTATATACTCCGAGATCCATGCATTATTATTTGAAGTGGTCAGATGCATGGATTACAAAAACACTACCAGCTAGCTCGTCGTCAACAAAGTGGAAATATCATGGTCGCCTAGCTTTTCGTGGAAAAGAAAGATCTTAAATTTGGGTGGAGAATGAATATAATAGCTGAAGTTAGCTAGGCCAGCAATATTTTGAGCGGAAGCTATAGGAGGAGGTGGTGGGGAAGTTATGATTGCACCAATTAAGGAGCCCGCCCCACAAGTTAATGATTGCTGTCCCAGAAACTATGTGAAGTGAGATCCAACATTCCTCCCGCCCTGCTCGATCCCCCTCCGTCCCAGCGTCGTCTCTTTAAAACCCTCGCTCTCCCCCACTTCTTTTTATCACTTCATCTATCTATCTATCAGACAGCAGCTATAGCTCCTTCTATATATCTACTGCTGCTGGTCTGCTGCTACTCGATCGTACTATTATACTCCAGTTCCATCGTTCTTCAGCTCTACACATACACATACACACACCATATATAGCTCTCGCATATATAGCTAGATTGATCGGTAGAGAGCGAGCTGAGGTGTGGAAGAAGAGGCTACTAGATAGCTACTCCTTTACACAGATATCAGCAGATCGAGGAAGAACTTGAAGGCGGCCGGTATACTACGTACGGTCGATAGATGATGGAGAGGGTCGAGGACTTAGGGCTCAGCCTCAGCCTCAGCTCGTCCCTCGCGTCTCCTCGCACTCACCGTGTCGCCACCATGCTACTACGCGCTCCAGGTAAATATAATGCAAAGCTAGGTTGCTATATTTCTGTAAACATGCATGTATCGATCTCTATATAGTAAGTAGCTATACTTCGATCTATCAGCGAGTATTTAGCTAGCTCCATGCAGACACACTACTGCTAGCTCCCTAGCTAACAGCTATCTGTGATCACATATCAAGCTAGCTAGTGTACATGTGAGTTGATGTCTGTGTGTGACTATATGGAAGATGATTAGTCGTCAGCAACACGTACTAATACTACCTTGCATGTATGGCTTGCTGGCACGTACTCTCTGGATCATGCGGCATCAGAGAAGAGGTTCCTGGAGATGCCACTACTACTCCCCGCGAAGCGAAGCGAGGCCACGGGCGAAGAGGGCCTGCGAGGCGGCGGCAGCGACGAGGAGGACGGCGGATGCGGCATCGACGGCTCCAGGAAGAAGCTCCGGCTGTCCAAGGACCAGTCGGCCGTGCTCGAGGATAGCTTCCGGGAGCACCCAACTCTCAACCCTGTAAGTAGCTAGTAGTAACTAGTAACCTATATATATATATATATTAAGAGCTAGCTACAGTTTTGTTCTGTGTTCTATCCTCCCGGACACGGCGATGATCAAGACTGCTCATCGATGAACTGCAGCTAGCTGGCCGGCTAGCAGTAGTTGTCAATCATTCGCCCAGTGTTCTCGATCCTAACCTTACTACTATTGTTCTTTGACTAATTAAGTTGTACTAGTATCTAGTAACTCGATCGCTGATTATTAATGGCGTGTGCATGCAGCGGCAGAAGGCAGCCTTGGCGCAGCAGCTGGGGCTGCGGCCCCGCCAGGTGGAGGTGTGGTTCCAGAACAGGCGCGCCAGGTACGTAGCGCACATGCGATATGTCGCCGTTGCGCTTGCGCAGCTTTAATTTCACACACAGCTACATGCGTGTTCTGAAGAACCTCATGCATCGTATTCGTTGGTGCAGGACGAAGCTGAAGCAGACGGAGGTGGACTGCGAGTACCTGAAGCGCTGCTGCGAGACGCTGACGGAGGAGAACCGGCGGCTGCACAAGGAGGTGCAGGAGCTCCGCGCGCTCAAGCTCGTCTCGCCGCACCTCTACATGAACATGTCCCCGCCCACCACCCTCACCATGTGCCCCTCCTGCGAGCGCGTCTCCTCCTCGTCCAACGGCGGCAACTCCGCCGAACGCAAGACGGGCGCCGCCGGCGCCATCGTCTGCCACCGCCCGATCGCCGTCCGGCCGCCGCAGTCGTGACCAAGCCGATCGATGGCCGGCCGGTTTATTCGGTCGATCGATCGAGATCGAGAGCCACTAGTACGTAGTAGTAGCTGCTACAGTACTATAGCTAGCTAGCTAGCTGTCCTGCTGTTCACCGGCCGTCCGTACGTGTAAGCCAACAAAACAGTCTCTCTGCGCATTTATTCGATCGTGCAAACGACGACTGTTTCCTCGTTAATCTTGTCTCTGTAGTAGTACTAGCTAGCAGCTTAGTAGTCTCTGTACCGGCCGCATGACGGAGTGTTATTATTGACTAGTCACTCACAGTAGTAGACTAGCTAGAAGATCGAGTGTGATTAGTTGCTAACTGTGTTGTGTTGTTGATCGATCGAGAGGCGCGTACGTGTAGGGAAGGAAGAGAAGGAATATTTAGCAGCAGCAGCAGCTGCTGCTGGTCCTCCTGGGGGAGAAAGAAAGTGGCCGGGTGGTGGCTGCCGGCTGGATATGGTGGGATACGGGTGTAGGGAGGGTGGGGCGCAAGGGGGATGGCACGGTGGTTTGCCCTGTCGACTTGCATCCGCCCCGCGCCCCGGCCGGCGCGCGCGCGGCGGTACGGTGATGATGATGACGGCCGGCGATACGATGATGCACCAGCAGCTAGCTGCACAGAGACGTCGCGGTCCATCCATCGGTTTGGCTAAGCAGGACACAGCCGTGTCCCTGAAGCCTGATCGTCCTTTAATTTAGCTAGCGTTGTTAATTAACACGCGATGGGATGGATCGATATAGCTAGATGCATGCATGGTCGACTCGCTCGTGCTGTGCAGGCGGCTTAATTATATACGTACGTACGTATATTAATTAATTAATTCGAATCACAGCTTAATCTTATCTGCTTAATAGTAATGGCTAGCTAGCTGATTAATCTGTGGCCTGAGGAATTAAAGCACGCACGCTGGGGAGTATTCGTACTAGTAGGTGTTGTTCGATTTGACTGAGCAATATCCGTGGCTGGATCGGACCGGTAAACAATTATTGGACATTGGATGGCTGTTGGAGTATACTACGACGCGGCACATTATGGTTCTAGAGATTAGAAGCAACTGGGCTAGCGAGCAATCTGCCACTGTCAGCGACGGATTTAATTTGGTCCTGTGGATTGCGAGTCATGGGAACCTAGGAACCGTATATATGCTATTCGGGCTGGATGGTTATTAGGCAATTTCATGACTAATTTTAGAACTTAAATAAATCATGATGAAAGCAATATAATAGGGTAAAGTAAAGTTTGCCCTCAAGGACATATACCCTCACATTATGAACCATCATATTCATATTATTGAGATGCGTGCACTGAGATGTATTCACAATGCCAGGGCATATGCGTTCTTAAGGGCAGAAAAAACTGTGTGTTCCACGTATTAGAACATACAATTCATTAACATGCTAGATGAATTGACCAAAATCATGTCACAAACAGTAGATATACTCAAATAGTAGATCGGATCACAATATGTGTACTTCTCATTTACAAATGAAGTCACCATGGTTGGTAGTGGATAAATGGTGTTGTTGGTGACGACTGGTCGAAGTAGTAGGCGACAAAGATGATGGTACATGGTACCACTTGGCTTGGATGCAAGATGGGTCGTTGTATAGAAAGCGAGCAGTCGCCCGAGGCGCTTCCTAGTTTCAAAAGACCTTATTTGCCCTCGTCTCACACGGTGAGATCATAAAGGTGAGAGGTTTTGAAGACCTACACGCTGATGCACATAGGTGCTTGGAATAGATAGACTATGATGGCATTATCTAAATACAAATATAGACTATGATGGCAGCGTAGCAACTAAACGAGGCAAAACCCTAACTCAAAAAGATATATTTAGGCAACAAATAATAGGTTGTATATATATAGGAAAACAACCCGCCCAATCTCGTGTAGTGATCAATACATAACCTCTTAGGTTTCTATCTCACAGGTGTAAAGGTCAAATAAAAAAGTACAAAACAAAAGAAGGCCACAAATGCCAAATTTCAATGGGCTATTATGCAACAAAGTACCACGTGCTTAAGGTCAATGGGTGAGCACATTCTTATAGTGTTTTCTTCTCTTCACCCACACATAACCTAGTAAAATGGAGGGGACTTTCATATTTAAGAAAGTCTCCCTCCACTTAAATACATGAATAAGAGCATGTTTGAATTCATGTGACTAACCACTAGTAGTTGACTAATTTTTAGTCCATAAGGATCCAAACTCATGGGCTAATGAGTGAACTAATCTTTAGCTGAGCTCCTAAGCCATCAACTAGTTGCTAGTTCACTAGTTGGCAAAATTTAACTAATCATTGGGACTAATAGGGGCAACTAATTTGACAAAGTCAGAAACACCCCTCCCTAGTCTTTGCGTGCAAGAAGACAAGGGACATTAATATCTTTTCCTGCAAATAGTACTATCCAGTAATCATAGGACCCAAACAATACATGACTAAATTTTAGCCAGTTAACTATTATGTACCCAACTAATAATTAATGTTAGTCCTAGTCTGAATAACAACTAGTTTTAATCTATCCAAACAAGATCAAAGTCATTGAGATCTAAATAGAATAACTAAAATATTTATATGGGCAAAAGCCTATTTTTATATCCAAGCAAATGTTTTAAATCTTCAGCTAAAACATTTAACGAATCGAAGGCCTCCCAAATAGCTAATAACAGTGAATCTAAATGAGACTAACCGCTAAACTGTAAATGAACACAAATTTTGATAGCAAGTTTGTGTCTCAAAACGTGACGTTAGGGATGCAATTGGGCTGGCCCATGAGCCCACATATATGCTTAATTTTGTGGGTTGTTGCTTGAACCTGCAAAAATTAAGCCTATATGTAGGTTCGTGGGCTAACCCACTTGCATCCCTACGCGGCGTACATAAAAATCTAAAATCGTACCGCATCCATCCTAAATTATAAGACATTCCAAAAATCTTTAAGAGTCAAAGCTTCTCAAATTTGACCAATAATTATAGAGAAAACTATAAAGATTTATGACATCAAATGAACATATTATGAAAATATAATTGATAACGTATCTAATCATACTTAGTTGACATCATAAATATTATTATATTGTTATATAAATTTGGTCAAATTTGAGATACTTTGACTCTCCAAGATTCTTGAATATATGTCTTATAATTGGGATGGAGGAAGTAGGTTGGAAGGGTGTACACGAAGAGTCGAAGACGAATCCGACAAGGGAATAACCTAATCCAAATCATAATAAGCGCACGCATGTCACATTGACACCGGCGGTCGATCGATCTCTCATCTCCTACTAGATAGCAGTCTACGTCGTCGCCTCTCCAATTCGCAGCATTTTCGCCACTTTATTCGGTGTCCAGTACTACTACAACACACAAAATGTGGGCAAGATGAAGAACGACGACCATTCTAACATAGTAGTATAGGAGTTTGTCCCCAACGTGCATGAATATTCTGCACTGAAACAAAACAATGCGCGCGGGCGCGGCAGGTTTCTTGGTCGGGATATCGTCAGCTTCCACTCGATCGATCGCGCTAGCTGCGCGTCGTGTGCGTGACCAACTTACCCACAGCAGCAGGTAGGTAGATAGGCAGATAGCCTCATGCATAGCCGGAGCTTTTCAGACCTGTATTTATATATACTCCAGATTGAGGCAAACCAGGGACGATGAATGGAATCGCGAATGCCAGGCAGGGCCTTGGTGCTCACGCGGCCGCCACGCCCACCGTAACTTGTGGAGCAAAAGCTGGGGTTAGTTTCTCTCTGCTGAAGCCTGTACTGCATCCAAGTTGCATCATCTTGCATGCTAATCTAAGCTTGGAGGATAGTATACTGTACTCCCGTGCCGTGTGTTACTACTACCACGCCACACTCATTGGCACCCCGCCGCGCCCCGGCTTTTGCGAGATTGGCTAGCAGCACAATGATTCGCAGGAGACAGGGTCCTCACATGGTTGGTCGTGGTACTGTCCCTGCACTGCTGTCTGTGCTGGAGCCTGGACCCCAAATCATATCAAAATTAAATCAACGAGCAATCAGAAGTCAAAACTAGATGAGTACAGAACCTACAGACAAACGAATTCTTTGGACCAGCTGGGGCTACTTTTGCGTAACTGTCATGTGGAAATGTTTATATTGTACTAGTAGTACATTTCAGGAGCGCATAAAAGGGTCGCTGTATTGTTCATGCTACTCTACTTCTGATTTTGCCGGATTGTTCACGCTTCTTTGCCATCGTTATGGGCCAAAGGATGGTAGGCCCAATTTTCTGGAAAAAAAGGAGGGCAGTAGGCCCAATTGTAAAGCAAAATCCAATCAGTCTTAGTATACACTCTGTCAACACCAGTTTCGTCTTCCCTTTCTGAAAGCATGAGTAACCTTGAGCAGGAAAAGCTGGGGATCTCTTTCCCGGGCAGGGAAAAAATAACACCGCGCAAACTCAGGAAAGCAAGCTGGGGCATTGTTTGGATAACCTCAATATCTAGTTTTTCACCCCCAATATGAAGTGGAGTGGAAATTGAACTAGTTTTTCACCCCCAATCCCTTCCAATGTGTATGGATTAAAGATGAGTGCTATGTTTCTAAACAAGGCCTGATATCCCCACACAATATCCATATCTATATGTACTAGAGCGACACTGGAGTAATAGATGTTTTCTTTTCCGACTTTTAGTCTGTTAAAAAAGCAAAACCTTATAGGATGTCTAGATCAGAGAGTTAATAATTAACCCATATTTTTTATACCAATTAGAAAGCCTAAATGCAGGCTAATAAGAGCTAGATAGGACTAATTGGTGAGCAACTCCAACAGTTTGGCAATTTTGGTTTGGCAAAACATAAAATTTGTCAACTCTGAAATAGATATGCCAAAGCAAAAAATATGCAATCTCCAACAGTTCCCCATAATGACTTGGCAAAAACGGAAATTATGGACCAGTGGACCCGGTCGTTATTTTTCCGTAGCATTTTCCTGTTCCGTGCGCGCCATCCGGACTCGCGGCATCTCGTCGTGAAAAAAAAGGCCGCCGCCGAGGGTTCTGTCGTGAAAAAAAAGAAGAAAAAAAGGCCGCCGTCCAGTATTCTGCCGTGAAAAAAAGGAAGAAAAAAAAGGTTGTTGCCCAGGATTCTGCCGTGAAAAAAAGAAGAAAAAAAGGCCACCGCCCACGATTCCACCGTGAAAAAAAAGTCCATTGAGGCTTTGCCTCGCCCTTTTTACGAGCAGCAAAATGCCAACTATGGGCTCGTATTTGCAACTTTGGCAAAAATATCAAGCTCAAATGTCAAACTGTTGGTCAGCAATTTTTTAATTTTTTAATTTGGCAAAATCAAATATGCCAAGTCTAAATGTCAAATTGTGTTGGAGTTGCTCTTAGAATCTATTAGCCCTTTATTAATCTATAATTAGCTCGTGTTTACAAGCTAAGCTAATTTTTACATCTGGATCTATACATGCCCTAATTAAATACTACTCCGGTAATCACCAGTACACAGGGAAACCGGGATCAACTTCTCGTGCCCAACACTCAAGGCCGCCGGCTATAGCACTGGCGTAAGGGAACCCGTTCTCCCGGAGGATGCCGACGGCCGTTCGGGAGTCGTCGCCGCTCTGGCAGACGAAGTACAGAGGGCAGTGCTTGCCGTGCGACACGTCCGCCACCTCGCTCAGGGCGTCCCTGAGCCGGGGAAGCCGCTCCTGCAGCTCGTGCAGCGGGATGTTCATGGAGTTGGCAATGGAGGCGATCTGGAAGTGGTGCACCGGCCGCACGTCCAGCAGCAGGTGAGTCCTGCCGTTGTCCAGCACCCGCTTGTATTCTCTGCACGTGATCAGGGCGTTCTTTGGGAGCGGGTTCTGGATTGGCGTCGGCTGCATTAACTGTAGTAATTTACATACATGTCAGGTCACAAATTTGTCAACTGTATCTGTACTACTCCCTCCGTTCCAAATTATAAGTCATTTTGATTTTTTTGGTTCATCCATTTTGCTATGTAGCTAGATATATTACTATATCTAGATTCATAGCAAAATAGATGTACCAAAAAAATTAAAACGATTTATGATTTGGAACGGATGGAGTATTTCATATGAGCTAGTGACATTAATTAGCCGGAGCATGACAAATAGTATTATATATGTAGTGTGTGTAACAGATAGTGGTGACGATACATAGATTGTGGAATTTATAAGGTATAAATTTTTATGTTCTTGGTATTCCCTTAAATAAAAGTGGCCATGATAGCTAATTGCTAGTTACAAAGAAAATGTAGTTTACCTTTCTAGACTTTGTAGATTGTGCGAAGCTATCATAATCAAACATAGCAAAAGTGTCTTGAGTCAAATAAGAATTATCCCCACAAACTGTGCAAGCTGATGACCTTTGTTGAATCTTATTAACCTGCAGAACAATGTAGAATAGTACATGAGCTTTATGAGTCAAACAACAACAATAATTATGTTGTAGTTCGCGCTAAATTAGGATGAGACATGATTTATTAACTGTATATGCACAGAATGTAGTGACATACAGTCTTAAAACGAGAGGATAACGCATCGAAGAGTAGCATTCTTCCACAAAGGGGTTCACCAATACGAGTTGCAACCTTTATAGTTTCAAGAGCTTGTAGGCAGCCAATCACTCCTGGAACTGAACAATATAAAAGGGAAATTATTAGATCACGCATAGGCAATATGGTACTTATTAAATAATAATGGTGAAACACATTATATAAATGTACTCAAAGCATATAATTGAAAGGTATGCATTTCAGACTTCAGCATCTTAACTCTCAGCAATATATGTGTGTTATATGTAGAACAAAAACAATCAATAGATCCATTAACAGAGTACAGTGCAGTTCAATATGCATGCATATGGTTACTTGCCAAACTATTAAGACACCTAAATTATAGACTTCAAATAATGTTCTAATCAATTTTTCACTCAGTTTGGTTTGGTTTAGTAAGATCTTGGAATTGATTGGGAATTATATATACAGAATTTTATAACTTACCAACCCCAAGAGTATAATTAGCAGAGCTACTCTGGCATGATGTTTGGTTTGGAAAATGACACCTGTAACACGGGCTTCCATTATGGTTATAAACCGTCAACTGTTAAAAGTTTAAAGAGTATCACAAAGTGGATATTAATTTCTTAAGGTTAAATATAAACCATTTTGAGACAACAAGAATTACCTGTCCTTCTAGACCAGTTGTTGAACCGGATATCAGAGGCTGAAGAGTAGATGTGGCAATAAATCAGCACACAACAGGTGAAAAACTACTTTGAGACGAGATTGATATTGATAAAGATTCAGTTGTTTAGCATAGATAAAATTAACAGACAGAACATATATATGAACTTCTCCAAAACTGTCAGGTTTGGTTGGTGTGCGAAGGTGGATTTTAATTTTAAAAGGTAATATATGTATTATATTGTCGCCAACAAAAAAAAATATACTATTAGTTATTACCTTGTTGAGGAGGACACAACAATCACTAAGCATGTACCGGCTAGCAACGCTGTTTGTTGCATCAACAACTATGTCATATCTGTGATCATTTAGTATCGAAAACAAGCTTACAGTAATAACCAAGATGGGGAGAATTAATTAAATTCTTATTTCACATTTTCAAGGATACTGCCTCACAACATCCAAAGCATTTTTTGATTTCAGTTTGAGATGATGCTCCAACACGTTGATAGAGGAGTTAATCCTGATTTAGAGAAAAAAAATCGAGTCATTGATCACATATATAAGAGGTCTGAGATATAGTACAACGAATGAAAGAGTACAGCTTGCATGATAGACTCTCTCTCAGAAAATCAGAATGTATACTTACGACCGGCAAGCAGCTGCTGCAGATTTCACCTTCGGTTGCCCAATATATGCTTCTACGTGTATGACCTGAAAAGGAAGACAACAAACAGACAAAGAACCTAATTAAGCGGAAGGAAAAAAAAGTATGACACTTATTTTTGCTTATAAGAAAACAATGGTGGGAATTTGTCAAACAATTCAGAGTCTTTGACTTGGTCTGAATTCCAGGAAATTAGTAGTCCACGACTCCACGTGCGGTACGTGCGCACCATAGTCGATAATGTACCGGTGGGCGGTGGCGGTAATTAATGCACATGACAACTACTGTACGTCTACAGCATAGACGCAGACGAAGTATAGTGCATCTCAGACAGTTACCTGACGATGGAGGTTGCCAAGTTCAACGTCGTCTCCATCAACAATGCCTAGAGAACCTAATCACAAATAGAAGATACGATGATATATATATTAGTAATACAGCAATATATATATATATATATATATATAGGAAAAGAAAGAGTCAGCAAAACTGAGCTACTAATAATAATATAATATGAGGGAACATTTTTACTAATTAATATAGTACAAACGAAATTAACAATAATGGGATATTTTTTATTAGTTATTACCAACGCCACTGGCAGCCAGGTACAATGCGACGGCCGAGCCCAAGCCTCCGGCTCCGACCACCAGAACTGACGACCGAGAGAGCCTCCGTTGCCCTGCCATCATACATATCCATGCATTTCGTTTGATTTGTTGATCAGAAAAAAAATCGATTCACGCAGATACTAGCAAGCAAGCAAGAGGTAAATTTCAGGTACCAAGTACCAACCTTGGACGCCGAAGTTGGGGAGGAGGAGCTGGCGGCTGTAGCGTCTAACCATGTCAGGGCTCAGGCCGCCGCTGCCCCCTCGGGCGGCTGCGGCGTGGAGCCCCATGGCGTCGAGCTTGGTGGACAAGCTGGGAGGAAGCGTGGTCGTCGTCGGCGCGGCGGCGGCGCCGACGCGGAGCTGGGACTCGAAGAAGCGGATGCGACTGTCCAGCTCGTCCCGCTGGGCGCGCAGGCTCTCGATCTCGCGCATGATCGCCTCCGTCCTCCCGCCGCCGATGACGCCCATTGCCGTTACAGCTAGCGCTCCGCCGTCGTCGCTGCGAACTCGCTCCTAGCTGGGCTCGCTAGCTATCCACGTAGGCACGTACTGTGCGTATAGCAGAAATAAAGTAGCAATGCAAGAGAGCTGTAGGCAGCAGCCAGCAGCTGCGGTAGTTATAGAGTTCATACCCCACGCAAGCTACTAGCTAAACGCCTCGTCAAAGTCCTCGAGTGTCACTGTCGAGTCAAGACGAATCGTAGCGCCCGCGTTTGAGAAGCAACGTTTAAAACTTCGTCTCCAAGGCTTTTGGACAAATACGTACTCGCAATATTGATGAATCTTCACTTCATAGTTCATACCTGCCAACAATCGAGAACGAGGAAAATTGACTTCGTGTTCACTACAAAATAGTATTCGTAATTAAGGAAACCGGAAGAAGTATCTCTTGTCAAGGTATATACCGGTGCAGTGACATCAGCCCAAAACGGCCGGGCCACTTCAACGGTCAGAACAGTAAACGAACGAGGACTGGTTCTGTAGGTAATTAACGACATACAGTAACAGAAAAGTAAAAAATGCACCCCGCTGGCATTGGTATCCGGCGCATGCATGGCCTATCAATTTCGCTATAAACCATCAACACGTGCTCGATCTTTTAAGACATAGAAGCATTACTTATTGTTTATTACTAATCTATTACTAAAAAAAATGCTTATATTAATTTGTTTGTTTTCTTTTTGTTTCTTTTCTAACACAATAGTGAATACTCATAATAGATATTTTGTACTCCCTTCATCTCAAACTATAAGATATTTCAAGAATCTTGGAGAGTCAAATCATCTCAAGTTTGACCAATATTTATAGAGAAAACTATAAAGATTTATGACATCAATTAAGCATAGTATGAAAATATAATTGCTAATGAATCTAATGATACTTAGTTGACATTATAAATATGATTATATTGCCATATAAGTTTGGTCAAACTTGAGATACTTTGACTCTTCAAGATTCTTGAGATGTCTTATAATTTAGGATGGATGGAGTAGTCTTTATCTAGTTATTATGATAAGCTTATAAAATATAAATTGTTGATCCATTTACAGGGTTGTTGTGTACCTTTACGATATATTTAGTTGATATTTAAGCTTAAATTTTGGTGGCTTTAATTTTGTTGGAATTCATATCTTATGACGTCATGAATCTAAATTAGGATTTTCATATATTAGTCTATTATTGGTTGCCACAATTTTTGTAATAATCCTCAAGTTAAATTGTAACTCTTGTGTTTTTTTGTTATCCACCTATATGATTTTGTAATGCAACATGAGATAATATGTATTTAAATTACCCACCTATGTCATTAACATGTTTCTATTCCCTTGTTTTAAGTTTGTGTTGAGAATTTTGAGATGAGCCTATTCCCCTCCCCTCGCTAGTTAGGCATTGTAGATCCTTTCCGGTAGAGACGTAAAGGTGGGTAATTTAGACACAGATTTATGAGGTTATTTTGAATTATCTTTGACAATGATAGAGGTGGGTAATTTATATACAAACTTAGGGTATTATGAATTATCATTTATAATGGCGGAGATGGGTAATTTAGATGCAAAATTAGAGGGTTACTTATGTATTTTTCATAGTGGCAGATGTGGATAATGTTATTAACAAAATAGAATAGATGCAACGACTATTATTGATGGTGCTAATTAGAGTCTATCAAACTGAAAGCTAGATGTTTCTGCTTATTGTAAGAATTTTTGGGATTTATCTTCTTTTTTGGTGCATTAATTTGGTAAGAATTATGGATCCTCTAATTAATAAAAATAAATTTGTTGCTTTTACTTTTTCCAACTTTGAAGTTATAGGCATGAACGCCCACAAACACACACTTGCATCTCAAAATTGGCAAAATAACTATAAACAAAGTCATCTACACTAACGAATAACACTAATTTTAAAATAAGTTTAGATTAATATGAACACCATAAACAACTTGCCAAGTCCTCATTGTGTCGTTCTTAGACCTAGTTTGATGGGCGTTATACTAATTTTGAAGTTATGCTATAATGCATGGAGAATATGGAGAAACTTATATAGTATAGTATAATGGCATTGTGAGAATATAGATAAAAATACTTCATTGATATATAGTATATATAGCAGTGAGGTATTTTTATCTATATTCTCACAATGAATTAGAGTTGGTGAAACCACAATATACATAAAAATAGCCCACCTAACTAAGAGCTGGAGCCAGATGAAAATTGTGCCTGATAGGCGCTTAAGCTTCACTTGCCATTGTTTACTTGCTCCACCTAACTAAGTTCGTACTATAAAATTGTTCACCTGACATTTAGCTTGACCATGCCATTAAAAATATAAACAAATCGCACCGTATCTTATCGACTACGGGAAGAAACTAATTAACTTTATCACCCTTAAGCGACATTATTTAGATGAATCTGCACCAGTTTATCCACAGAACAAGGAAACTATAGTGCGTACTGCGTAGTAGTACCACTGACTTGTTGACTAAGTGTATTAATGTCTCATGTTTTTGAAGTCGTCCTGCAGATCGAGGTGCTTACTGGTGCAATGCAACGGTGTTAGACGAACGAGCAGGCCGCTTCAACGGTCAAGGACACGGTGTGAGTACATTACGTACCCGGATCCGCTTCTTCGGCATCTTCGCAACGAGTTAGAAATCACCAACTCGTTGGCACGGACACGGAGAGCCCCCCTGCTATTTCTGATAATGACACCGGCCGCTGCCCGGTCCGGACTGAGAATTTTATTTTTTTTAAAAAAAAAGCTGAATCAAAAAATCAACATGACCGCATGGATCTCTCGAGTCTAGAGTAGTATCTCCGGCTCTCCGCTGGCAAAGAGCACTATGGTACGGTATTATACTGATCAAACTTTCTAAAATTTTACTAAATTTATAGCAAATATTGGAAACATTTGTATTTTCAAAATAAGTTTATTATAAAAATAAATTAAATGATCTACGCAACTAATCATGGAACTGTAACAATACTAATCATGTACCATAAATATCAATCTTTTCTTTTTATATATTTTCAAATTTGAGCATGTTTAATTTTTTGGAAAGCGACAATAACAGTTAAAAAAATTAAAAAGTGACGGAGGAAAGTAGGTAAACATAAGTATCGTGATGAGTACTTTGCATTTGCAGGGAAAGAAAAGATAAACAGAGCAAATACTTAAAGAGAAAGTACAGACATTGTGGCCCATATCAAGAAATTTTAGCCCACAAAAAAATAAAGAAGAAGAATTCTGGCCCAGTCGGAACCGTTAATATCTTCTCGGAGGCGCGATCGTGGCCTGCTAGTCTGCTACACTACAGCTGCTGCCTCTTATCCTGCACAACCCGTCAACGGTCAACCACAACTGGAGGGGGCAAACTGAAATGGGCGTCGAATATTACTGCCCCCCCTTGATTACTCTTTTTTTTGTGCCTAATCCCCCCTTGATTACTCCAGTAGTAACTTCCAACATTCTTCAACCTCCCGGAGGAAAAAAAAAAGCAGACAGAACAAGGAAACGCATAGAATCTCCTCCTTCCCGGAGGTGGTAAAGGATAGCTGCAGAATTAAGCAAAGGATAACCCATGCCATGGCATGATACTCAGAAAGCCTGGAGCTACCTTTTTCCGTTTCCTGAAATCTACACACCTCTTCAGAAAGCCGGCGCTCACATGCCAGGCCAGGTGAGACGAAGACGAATCACATCGCAGCAACAAATCGGATCGGATCGGATCACATCTATCTACGGCCATGAGGACTTTTGTAGTAATCTTCAAAATGAACACGGCCGTACAGGGCATCCAACTATGCATATTCTTTTTCTTTTTCTTTTTTTGGCGAATCAACTACTATGCCTATTCTGGTGCCAGCAACAGCGAAGGGGGAAAAAAACGAGAGAGCTTGTGATTCTGGAGGTCGCCGGGATCATCAGGATCAAAGCAGGGTCCTGAAGTCTGGTCTGGAGTCTGGACTAGGAGTAGTTTCTTTCCTGTTTCGGCACATTAGGATGATGATGTGCATGCTCGTCCTCGTCCCGTCCCGTCGTCCGGTACACTAGAGACGTCCCTCCCTACTGAACTAATCCTCCAAGCATATATAAACGATCACCGATCGAGAGGCAGGTGAGCCATGCATGGCCCATTGTCTGACCTTGGCGCCGCCGCCGCCGTTGTGCCGTGTGTCATCCGGCGGCAACCATGCATGCACCGGCAGCCGGCTCCACCATCTTTGGGTGGCAAGGCTAGACGCTAGATGCTAGAGCGTAATCATAGAGTGTATGACCATATTATAGCTAGGTGCATGCAGTTCTAGAGGTTGCTATGCCAAGAGAAGATGTCCTTTTCCTCAAATTTAATTCAGTTTTGTTCATTTGATCTAGCACATTCCTGAGGTTACCATCCACAGTAGTTCTAGTATGAATCAATTATATAATCACCCAACGTCTGCTGCTGTCAGATTTTAAAATGACAGTGTCCCGCTACTCTTTTTCTCCCCGTTCTGCTCGGCCGGCCGCGATCAAATTCTTTCCCTCCCTTTCGTTGCTTCCTCTCCCCGACCGAAAGCCAAGGATCTATTGCTCCAAAGCCTTCCCAATTCCAACAAGCCTATCGAGCCCCCGACCCCGAACAAACACACAAACACAGCCCGCGCGCGCAGAGACTACGTACGTGCACGAACCTCGCGCGCGTCCGCAATGGCGGAGGTGGCCGACACGGCTCCAGCGCAGCAGCAGCAGGCTGCTAGAGCAGCTACGACAACGACGGCCAGCGATGTCTCCATCTCCGTCTCCGCCTCCGCGTGGCTGCAGCAGGTGCTCGCTCTGCTGTTCCCGTCCAACCTGGCCGCGAAGGCGGCGCTGTTCGCGCTCGTGGTAGCGCTGCTGCGGCTGCTGCCGCCGTCAGGGTCGGGGCAGGCGGAGGCCAGGATCTGGGAGCTGCCGCACCTCCTCCTGCTCGGCATCATCATCTCCTACGGCGTCTTCGGCCAGAAGAACGCCGACGACGGCGCCGAGGTGGCGGCCGCCGACGCCAAGCTGCCCGTTGTCGACGAGGCGGAGGCCTACGTCTCGCAGATGCTGCAGGGATCGCTGGTCTTCGAGGGAAACGGCGGCGGTGACGACGGTGGCGGCAGCAAGGACGATGATGGGCATGGCGGCGTCCAGCTCCAGCAGGCGTGGAGCTCTCAGTACCTTCCGGACGACCCGCTCGTGGTCGTCGCGGACACTTCCGGGTCGTCAGCAGGGACCAACAGCACCGACACGGGCGAGAAAGAGAAACCACTCCTCCTGCCCGTGAGGAAGCTGAGGCCAGCGGCGGCCGAGGAGTCGGCGCCGGCGGCGACACCAGCAGGGGATATGATGAGCGACGCCGACGGCAGCGGCATTGAGGAGGAGGAGGAGCGGGAGCACGAAGAAGAAGAAGAAGAAGAAGAAGAGTTGCTCCTAGCTCCCAAGGCGGGAACGATGGGATACGACGTCGTGCGGGAGCACGCCATCCCTTCGCCGTCGTCTGTCCTCGACGCCGACCTGATGACCCTCTCGCCGTCGTCCTCGCCGCCTCCCCCACCTCCGCCGCCGCCGCCGCCGTTTCTCGGCCGCGGGCGACGCAGCAGCAGCAGCAGCAGCCTCCTGAAGGCCACCAAAGCGAGGAGCTTCAACGAATTCGGAGCATCACTGAGTCGTCGCGACCGATGCCCGACGAACGGGAGTCTGGGCTCGCACAGCGCCGGCGCCGTGGGCAGCAGCAGCAAGCAGTTCCGGTCCAGATCCGCGGTGCAAGCTACGACGAGGAGCGCCTTCGGCCGCCGCCGCTACGATCCTGTAGTGCCCATCGACGACGGAGCAGACTACGAGACGACGTTGGGTGATGAGATTGTTGCGGCGGCGGCGTCGGACAGCTCGTTCAGCAGTGATGATCTCGACGATGACACCACCATCAAGGAGGAAAACAGCTGCGAAGATAACGGGGTGGATGAGGACGAAGACGAGGACGAGGACGACGGCAATTCGTGCGACGAGGAGCTGTTTGAGCTGGCGACGAGGCCGGGACTGGAGGAGGAGACGGAGACGGAGGTGGAGGACGAGGTTGACAGGAAGGCCGACGAGTTCATTGCCAAGTTCAGGGAGCAGATTAGGATGCAGAGGGTCGAGCCGGCCAGGAGATGACCCACCGAACCAACACGCCATGAAAGTGTATACAGGCAGCAGGCTCACAGTCAGCCTCCCTCGTGTCTGAACTGCTGATCCCTTTCTTTTACGTTTGTTCTTTGTTTCATTTTGGGTGTTGTAATGTACTTACTGTAATTACATCCTGAACAGCGGTGTAAATTAACAACGCAGAGCCGGGGACTCCTTTCTCATTTGAATTATTCTCTTTGTTCGTTACTAGTATACCTATACCCAGTTCTAATCTGTTGTGGAGTTTTGACATTTCTGCTTTGTCTGAGTTTGGAGACCGATCGAGGGCTCCAGGCGAAGTCGAACGTTCGTGTTGCAGAGCTGCTTGCAACGACGGAAGACGCAAACGGAACACGGTCGAGGGCTCGAGGCTGCCAAATCTTGTGGGCCGTATCATGGAACGACCGACGTGATAAGAAAAAGAATAACATTGACGGCTTAGTTATTATTCTCTTCTAACACGGAAACCGATATTCTAAATGTTCTCCAATTTTTGGAACCTTCAATTTATTCAGTTTTGAAAGTAATTTTAATCGACGTGGACGTCACTCCGCTATCTTCTTGGCGTCAGTCAGCTGCTAGGAAAACAAATTAGACGATAACCAATTAGATTTTACATTTTTTTAAGAAAAATGTAGTAACATTACAAATATTTTTATTAATCAATATGTAGATTAAATTTTATGTATTCGTAGAAAAATTATAAAAAAAAATTTGACCTCTGGAAAATATAAAACCAATTTTGATTGTTTCGAAGAATCATGTTCTATATTATGGTATCTAGCTTGGAACATCGTTTGTGAGTAGATGCTCTCATTACCCTTTCCTCGGATGGGCGCCACCATCTATATACCACCATATCACAAAAGAAATATAGCTTTTTCACCAATCCGGTCAGTCTAAAAAATCGGCTTTCTTCCGTTTGGTGCAGCCAAATCAAACTTCTCTGAAATTGGAGAGGAAGACTTCGCTTCCAATAGAATGCAAATGGTCGGCCCAGACTTTAGCGACATGGACCCAGACACAACCCGTCCGTCCCAAGTGTACCGCTGGGCCTCCGGGCCGGCCCTAATACAGCAAGCGCAGTTGCAGCCCACGTGCGTGCAGCCAGCCAGCCAGGCGGGAATGCGCCGCCCGGCACGGCACGACGGGAACCTCGCGCCCACGGACCGCGCACGCTGTTGCGTGCCGATCATTCATACATAGTACGGGTTCTTCTTCTTCCCTTTGCTTCTCGGTAGCCGCGCCCCGAAAGGGGGAAAAAAAGGTGCTCTTGTTCGTCGGACTTCCCCCGACTTTCCGAGCTGAGCTGCTTCCGAGCTTGGAGTCGGAACATGGCACGGCGTCACGTGGCTTGTGTAGTTGTGTGCGTCGGTTGTCCTAGACGCACGTGCCTTGCCAGTACGCCGTACACATCGGCCGGCGCTATACAGTACGTATACGTAATACTACGTGAGTGAGTGAGCGCTGCCTGCTGGACTGGCCGCTGGCGTCGGCTATGGTTGGCGTCTCACAGTCACACCATTCGTTAGGTACGGATTATACAAGCAAGTTTTCCAGTTTTTTCTCTCTTTTCTATACAATAAAAAAGAGGGAGAACGTATTATTTATTATTAATATTTCTACTTGATTTTATACGACGCGACGAGATCAGAGTGGGAAGAAGAATCATTCTCGTTCGTCCTAGCAGCGGCAAAATCAAGTGAAGATTCGTTTTTCTCAACAGAACACGGATTTCTGTCCTAAATCGCAGCTTTTCTGCACGGCAACGTTTTGATCATCGGGACGACAACACAGCACAGGCAGCTTAACACTATATATACAGTAACAAAAATTAGAGAGCGGCGTTTAAAGTCAATGCCAGTTCCAATCACACGGCGTCCTACGAGGGAGGGACAGATGCAGCAATGGGAGGGCCATATCCTAATAATGCTCGTGAAAGGCAACCATTAGAACCTGTCATTTCCAAAACAAAACAAAACAAAAAAAAAATGACGCAGACGCTTGTAAATATGAATGCACACTCTATCTAAAAATACTAACTTGTATTGTCAAATTTTAAAATTCAAAGTTAGATTCAAAGACTTGAGCACATATAGAATTTCACCACAAGAAACTTAACTAACTTGATATATACTCTGTGTGTAAATTTTTAAATAATACGAATGACTAAATTTAAAATAAAAACATTAAATATATTATAATTTAGGACGAAGGAAATACTATTAGTTATTCACTTTTTCTATAGTTCGGGTGCCTGAAATTAAAATAATTTCAGGCAACACTAATATGCCACCAACTAGTACAAGTTAGTTGTTAATTTTGTATTTTGTTATTTGTCTTTGTTTTATAACATACTAATTTTTTTTTGTCCTTGTCCTCCTATAGAAATAATTATAATTGTTAAATTGTTTTTGTGCCAATATATATAAGATTTTATCATTATATTTGTAGTCTAACAGATTTTTTATTTCTGAAACAAAAAATTTTGCAACCAACGAAAACTACTACAATTTCAGTATAAAATATCTGTAATAACCGTCGTCTGAAAGAAAACTAAAATTCAGGCACCTGAAATTTAGTAAATTCCTTAATTAGTAGTTATTGTGGGTTTTTTCTTTAAAAAAAGTCTGAGACTGGGGTTAGCAACGTTAGACACATTTCATCGTGGTCTCCACTCTTTATCACAGTCGTGGACGTGGTCACCGGCTCAGACCCATTCCCATTTTTTCACACACAACTTTCCGCTCAGTTCTGAAAGAGCCTTCCTGAAACGAAAGGAATCCCAGGCTATAGGCTGTCTGTCTAGTAGCCTTCTCCCCCATCCCAACGGCAAGAATAGCAGAGCAGCCCCAAAGCAGCACGCTCAAGCAAACCTCTTCTCTCTCCCAAAATTCCAAACCCTACCTCGGTACCACGAGTCCACCACACCGCACACCTCTATTCCCATTGCCCATTTACCCCAGCGCAGGAGAGCAACCACCTCCGATCTAGAGCGCGCGCGCCCAAGTCCAGAACGTAGCAATGCGCAAGGCGGTCATCAACGCCGTCCTCTTCCCGGCTCTCGCCGTGGTCATCGCTCTAGCCATATTCTACTGGATCCGCCGCCGCCGCCGGGGTCGCGGCCGCGGCCGCTCGGTACTGCCCTCCCACGGCGGCGCGAGGGCGGACCGGTTCCAGGCGAGCGGCGGCGCCTCGGGCGGCTACGTCGCCGGCGGCGGGGACGAGGCGCTGCTGCGGTTCCCGGGAGGCGAGGCGCTGACGGTGGCCGCGATCCTCGAGGCGCCCGGGGAGGTGGTGGCCAAGTCCTCGCACAGCACGCTGTACCGCGCCGGGCTCAGTGCCGGGGAGGCCGTCGCGCTGCTCCGGTTCGTGCGCCCGGCCTGCGCCGCGCCCGCCGAGGAGGCCGCGGCCGCCGCGCGGTCGCTCGGCGCCGCGCGCCACCCCAACCTCGTGCCGACCCGCGCGCTCTACATCGGACCGCGCGGGGAGAAGCTGCTCGTCCACCCGTTCTACGCCGCCGGCTCCCTGCGCCGCTTCCTGCAAGGTCTGTTTCGCTTCACGTCATTTGCTTTCGACCCAAGCCAGTAGCTTCGATTAAGGCTAAATGATTTTTTGCTCAAGTGTCGGTGAGGTTTCCTGGTTCAGGTTCCATTGCTTGGATGGATTTGCTGCGGAATTTGGAATTTACCTCAGATTTAGATGATTAGCTGCTTTCGTCATCCGTCCCATGCCTGCGGGCTGCGCGCGGTAAAAGCTTCGCAGGCAATGATGCTTAGCGGATTTAGCAAATTGCTGTGATGGCCTTGCAGGGTGTTCACTTTTAGTCATGTGTCTTCACTGTTACGCTTTATGCTCTTGTCCTTGACTACACAAAGGGACAGTTCATAAAGTGCTCCACAGAGGACAGATCATCTTCTTCTTGTTGCGTAAGATCTTGGGTTTACATGTGGCAAGCTTCACTCCTTTTCAATAGTATAACGCTTTCAAGCTTTTAATTGTTGCCTTTACAATTTGGGTGATGCAAGTCCTCTATCAAATCAAGGCTTTGGGGGAAAGCCAATTTTTTTTTCAGACGTACATGGTGGTTGTTTTTATTATCACACAGAGAAATGCATCTTTAGCGGTTTTCATGACTTATTCCGGGCTTTATGTTGGTGGAATGGTGGCACTTCTGAACTGTTTATGGTTTCCTGCATCTATCAGCTCTCGTTTTCAGGGAGTTGTTGAATCACATTCTTTGATTTAAAATATAGTATTACCTTTGAGACATCAATTAGTCTCGTAGAGCCGTAGAGAAAGACTTGCGTAATACTAGTTTTTATTGCTTGCATGCACAAAACAACTTGTGCAGTTTGGTTACAATGAACTTTGGGCCATTTGCAATGCATTTCAAAATATCAACGACATGAAATGGACAGTTTTTGGTTTCACCATTACTAAAAAAGTATCAAGCTAATCTCAGCCAGTCGTGAAAGATCAATATTTCCTTTTCGTTAGCAGGTTCTCATCTTTATCTATTCTTCTGACTGCAGAGGGAATCAATGATTCACAGAGGTGGGAGATAATTTGCAAGCTGTCTATCGGCATTGTCAAAGGACTGGACCACCTTCACACAGCATCGCAGAAACCAATCATTCACGGCAATCTCAAAACAAATAACATTATGCTTGACGCTGATTTCCAGCCCAGGATATCAGACTTTGGCCTCTACCTTCTTCTGAACCCTGCTGCTGCGCAAGAGATGCTTGAGGCATCTGCAATGCAGGGTTATAAGGCTTCAGAGCTGATCAAGATGAGGGATGCCACCAGGGAGAGTGATATCTACAGTCTGGGAGTGATTATGCTCGAGATGCTTGCTCAGAAGGAGGTCGCAAATGATAAATCACCAAATGCGCGTGATATCCATCTGCCGGCCTCTTTCAAAGACCTGGTTCTCGAGAGGAAGATATCAGAAGCTTTCAGCTCCGAGCTCATCAAACAAAGCAAGAATTCTGGGAAGGAGGGCAATCTAAATGCCTACTTCGAATTGGCAACGGCTTGCTGTAATCCATCACCATCACTGAGACCAGATACAAAGAAAATACTAAAACGGCTTGAAGACATAGCAAGATAATAATAGATGCGTGTGGCGGTGAGGCTCCAATCCTGTTGTTTAGAAAGTGTGGTGTTGTAGTAGCAGCCTGCCAGCAGGATAGCCTTGGCGTCCCTTGTATTGTTTGTTACTTCTTGCACACATCAGAGATTGTATGGGGCATTTGGAGAAATGATCATAACGTAAGTTAGGAGCCACAAGCATGTATAGAAAAGTATACTTTCCACGTAACTACATAGGAACTTACCCCGAGAACAAAATGTGGGTGCTTTCGACGTGGAAATTTATAAAATTTTCCTTAAACTGCATTTGTCTTTCTTGATGGTTTTGTTAATTGCCATTTGTCTTGCCTGAAGACGACAGTATGCGATTTTAGTTTCCAGCCATCAGACAACTATGCTGATCTGTTGATTGAACTGGTGATGGAATTTTGTCCACGAGGCATGACCAAGAAACCGGCTATATGTACTCTGCAACAATTGCAAGCAGTGACAGCAATGATGCATACTCGTACCAGTACACTACTGAAGAGGAGGATTGGTCAAAAGATGCCCATGACTCTATGCCCAGGGTTTGTTGGTCTCTTGTTGATTCCTTGTCATCAACAATCCTTCATCTTTCCACAAGAAACATGAGTGAGCAATGAAGTACGTCGGCTCTTTTGGAGGCACCGGCTAGTGACATCCTATCAGAGTCTCTTTAGTGTTGGCCTCGAAACTTCATTGCCTTGCGGTCCCAGGCAGGCATGTCGACATCAGTAGCACGGCTATATCTATATGCAGCGTCAATCGTAACCCTATCTTCCAAAATTGCCCGAGCCATCGATTTTTTACCTGGAAGAAGCACATGACTGCACCCTATTAAAACTATCAATTCCACTGCTACTTTCGCAAGAAAGCTTTGGGTAGTCTCTGTTGTGCTCTCGATCTGTCAACTAGTCAAAAGGACATTTGGTACGTAGTCACTAGAGTGGGTGAACATCAATGTCAGGGCTGTAAGCCTGTAAGGTTTTCACCTCCAGATCTCATATTTTCACCCCCGGCATGCGGCCAAATCTGGGCTTCATTTTCAGTATGAAAAGGACCTGTCATTCTTTGTCACACTCGAAGAGATTGAGACTCTCTTGCAGTCTTGCTACAACCATGTGACTGTCTGCATTCAGAAACCAATCTCATCTGGCATACTGCTCATCATACTGCTCCATCATACTACATAATGATACAAACAATCCGGGCAAGCGGCATTCTTGCCGAGCAAAGAAAAACCACTCAGGATTATCATGGGGCATTAGTTTACACCAAGAAATACTAAAAAATGGCCAGAGAGTTCAGAAGCATTAACTGCTCCATGTGCTGTTGTTCCTGGCACGTGATTAGTAGATGGTACTCTGGCGCCTTTGGCGCGGAGGGTGCTGTGCGGATCACTCAAAAGCACAGCGAACCAATCTGAACAGCTGAATTATAACGCACATTTATAAATTACACCGGATTAAAATATGATTTTTGTCAATACAGAAAAAGCAAGCGGGGCAAAAAAAAGAGATTTTTTACAATACTTAGTAAATATTATTCGACGGCTCACGTCGACCGATCCGACGGCTATAAAGGCTGGAGGAAATGAGAGAAAATTCTAGAGAGGAAATGAGAGGAAATTCTGATATGTATGACCAAAGGGCCACATGCGTCAAATTTTCTCCCATGTGCGCCAAATTTCTTCTCATTTCCTTCAAAACTCAGATAATTAGGACTCCAAATAAAGGGGTGGTAATTCCGTTTCTGTATTTGTTTTTTTCTAATCAAGGGTAATACGGTAATTTGATATTTGTGAAAATAATGATTGGAGTAATAGGAGGAAATTTTGTACATTTGATTTTCTATAATTTCCCTCATTCACGTTGCTTAGTTGGGCCACGACGTCGATCTAACATCGGTTGCAATACCTTTTTGCAACGACTGACAACGAACGCAATTCGGTTGTAACATGTAGCTTTTGCAACTAAATTGGACTTATTGCAACATTTTCTTATCGTTGCGTAAGGATTAGAATTTAGTAGTGCCTAAAATACCCTTTACGAATATAATTAGAAAAGACTTAGAATATTGTGGAGGAAATAGGAGAAAATGAGAGGAAATTTCAAGCATAGTAAAAAGACTCCAAAAAAAACATCCTTTATCCAGAAAAAAATGACAAGCAAGCAACTCAAATGCCAACGAAAAGTTCAAATTATGATTATTGGCCCAGATTTGTATAGATTAAAATTCATTTTACATACACCTTTTAAATGTAACCTACATAAATTGCAAGGTACATACGTCCAATGTGATCTACAGGAAATGAGCATGGCTCACAGTTCATCAGTCGAAAGGAGGCGAGCCGTCACAAGTACTGCCAGGAGGCTCTCGCCACTGAGGACTTTCATTTCTTTCAAGATCTCCTGCGACGGTGTCTTGACAGGAAGCTCCACATCCTCAAGCAATTCGCACAGGAACTGGATGGTCTCTGGTAGGAGAACGACGTACTCCTCCAGATGTTGTTGGACCATGTACCTGGTAACCTTCAGGCCCAGCATTTTGGGGCCAACTCCTAGTCTGCATCAGCACATGCAATTTTATAAGGAAGTTGTAAGACGGAGGGAGTGGATAATAAGTCATGTGCACCATTGTACATAGGTACATCACTGCACCATTTTTTGCCTATTATTTATATTAGGTGACCTAAATCCTGTGAGTTACGAAATTAGTTCAGTTAGTGCAGGTACATCACCAAGTTATAGGCAAAAAATCCGAAAACCTTAGGAGATTCCCACCTCATGGTTAAGAGACCTCCAAACAACATCTGACCGTGCAGTGACTGCCATTTGGCCCAAGCACAAGATAATAGTTTCATCTACTTCTTCAATTGATGGAGAATCCAGAACTGATTCAATAGATTCTGGTGGTTCCACATCAAATTGGGAGACAACAGGCTTCAAAAGAACATGCAAACACCAAATATATTAAAATACAAAGAATATTACAGAGCAGAGAATTATTAGTGGGAAAAAACTGCATGGGTTAAGGCAGATGGTATCATAGGAAGTTACAGAACATGCAAGGATGTAGGAAATTACAAAACATGCCAGTTTATAGCATGTCGTTTGTGATAACAAAAGTTTAATCATCAGAGTATTTGTAAATACAAATAATGCAAGTAGTTTTATAGCACAATTTTTTCATATGATTAAGCTAATTGTCGGTCAAAGATTATGAAGATTGAATTTTGAAATTCGTGTGTGCCTTATATTTTGAGATAGAGGGAGCACAAGTGTACAACGGAAAATGAAAGGTCACTGCCATGCACTTTTTTCTGTGCCTTACAAAAGCACATGCCAGCAACAAAAAGGAAACACTTGTACTATGAATCAACTAACCTGGAAATTAGACAATCGAGGATCTTCTGGTCATATTATAAAGGAAACATTTGTACAAGGCTTTCAAAACTAGAGCTCTTAAATTCACAGTTTTAACCCCAAAATTTATCCTTCTGTTCAACTTGAACATATTCAAATTTGGCCTTCTTTTGTTTTGAACCAGCTAAAGCATCATCTTCAGACAGATACTGTATAGATCCCTCCAGTAGATACTTGAAGTAAGGTGTGAACAAGGACCTTAATAGACAAATTAAATAATCAAGGGACAAAAAATAAATGGCAGCAGGTAGCTGACAAAAGCATGCTTTAGTTGAGGTCATTAAGAATGATGAGTGTAATACAATAGACCAATAGACTTTAAAAAAAAACAAATTGACCAATAGTGTGGATTACTGACAGTTTGTTGACACCGTTTTTTGTACGTGTCAATATGAACCGGATACACTGATCGGTAGAAGAGTGATTACACCGATCGGTAGAAAGATGATTGCTTTTCTTTATCGGCATCAGAATCCCACCAATCGGATTGCCGATGGAAATAGGAGATTGAAGAAACGAAAAGAGGTATTGGCTGATCAGAAGGGTGTTGTCGATGGAAACAGAAGAACATTGCCGATTGGGATGTTACCGATGGATGAGAGATGATGTAGCTGACGTCAGCAGGAAGATGTCGATGACAATAGAAGAGGGTTGCGGATTAAAGGAATCTACCGATGGAAAGTTTCATCGTGAAGAAGGTGGATATGAAAATTAGTGATTATATGCTAGTATTTGTTTATATTAGTTCGAGTCTGACTCTTGCACGAGTCATTTATTCTCTTAAAAGTAGGAGTTTTGTTTAGGTATGAGTCGTGTCTGTGTATAACTCCTTACCGGAGTATAAATATGTACCTAGGGTCGGCGTGAAAGAAGAATCAATCAAATATCAATCTATTACTTTTATCAACTTTTCCAGCATCTACTTTTATTGCACTAGTTCTAGTTTATTCACGAGTTCTTATGATCTCGACGGGCTGCATCTACAGGACCTCCGTCTACCTCGCAAGTTCTACTTTTTGAGCAATTTGAGCCTTGACGTCCGGGCGCATCGTCGTCGTCTCGTTCATCGTTGTTTTAGTTATCGTCCTTGTCGATTAACTGGTCAAATCGACTGACACACCTTTGGAAACCGAGTTCGGGTATAAGCCCGAGGTGTTTGCAGATCCAACGTTTTTTGTGTCAACACCTCTTTTGGCACACCCGGTGGGACACTAGATACATCTGTTGATCACGATCATGGGTGATTCTACCGACGTCCATCCAAGGAACGTCATCGAAGTCTCCGAAGCAGATCTGAAAGATGATCGGAAGCAGGCTATGGAGGAGTACAAGCAGCTATATCTGAAATCCTTCAGCCTAAACAGGAGCGGCGACGCAGTCCAGAAGCAAGATCTGCCGTTGCCTTGGCAGGTCACTTTCGATGGCAATCCTGGTAAGTTGCAAGATATGGTTAATTCTGCGTTAAATCAGGTGTTGATTAGTCATTCCAATGTGATGTCCAATACTGTGTACAATGCTGTCATGCAATCTTTCAAAGAAGGACATCCACCTAGATATGTTGGTCCAGCGTATCATCAACCTGGATCGGCATCTGCCACGATTCCATCGGCGGCTCCAGCGGCATCTACCCAACCTGCAAAGCCGTCTGCCGGTGAAGTTACTCCACCAAGGTCAAGCCCTATGAGCGTTGTTCAATTGATCACAGATTCAGTAGCATCAGGGATGTTAGGACCGGTGATGCAGAGTCAACCGCCAAATCCTGCTAGCTGGTGGGGATACGGTATGCCTCCAGATCCATCTGCCGACGCTAATCTGATCCAAGGTAACAATGCGACAGGAAAGGTCTCTGTGGAATCAGCAATATCAGCACAACCGATAAACCCAATGGCACGTTATGCTACGTCTTCTCCAAACATGCAGTTGCCGCCAGGGAGTCTTCAGATGATGGTACCTAAAGTGCCTTACGGGCAACCATCGGCAAGTTCTTTGTCGATGCAACAAGATATGAATGTTGTAAACCACCCCATGATGATGGCGAATCCTCAGACTAGAGTGTCGGTGCACCAAGGGGGCAAATTGGGTGATTACTCTGGAGTACAGGAGCAACAGGCGCCAAGTAACCATCAATTATCGGCAAATCACATGCCGATGACTTATAATCCTATATGGACCAGTCCAATTCAACAACAGATGGTGCAACCTGGACACCAAGTAGTGGGAACGCAACAGTACCATTACCCGACGAGCACTCAAAATGAGACATCGGTGTATCGACCGATGAATATCATGTCGCAGTATGCCCCAGTGGGTGTCCAAGCTTATACATAGGTAAATCAACCGGTGCATAATATTCAGCAAGGAGGTGCCGCGCCTATGCCAACTAGACCAGCTTACCCGCCACAACGACAAGAAGGGGTGTATCAACCAGTCTAGCCGATGAATATCCAGTCAGTGCATCGGCAGGATCAAGATGCATACTGGGTCGATAAGATCACCGAAGTGATGAAAGAACAATTCGGTATTAATCCTAAGGTCAATACATACTCTTATCGGACACCATATCCTCAGGCCTATGACTTGATTCCTCTCCCAAATCGGTACAAGGTGCTGGATTTCACGAAGTTTTCTGGCCAAGATGATACATCGACAATGGAGCACATCAACCGTTTCATTATCCAATGTGGAGAGGCAGCTAGCAGAGATGAGCTAAGGGTAAGATTGTTCTCGTCATCATTATCTGGATCAACATTTACCTGTTTCATTTCATTGCCTCCAAATTTTGTGATCACTTGGGCCGATCTAGAGAAGCAATTTCACAAGTACTTCTCTGGTGTGCATGAGAAGAGGATTACCGATTTGGTCAAGTTAAAACAGCAAAATGATGAATCGGTAGAAAGCTTCGTCCAAAGGCTTCTGGGTGTAAAGAATAAGTGCTATAGCTTGGTGCTTGATGATCGACAATTGGTAGATTTGGCCTTCCAGGGATTACTGCCGCACATTAAGGACAAGTACGCATCTCAAGAGTTCGAGAGCTTGAGTCACCTCGTGCAGAGAGTTTCCGATCAAGAAGTTAAAGCTTTTGAGCCTAGGAAGACTTGGAACAAGAGGGTGTCTTTCATTGAACAAGAGGAAGATTCTGAGTCAGATAAAGAAACAGATGTTGGCGTTGCTGAGTGGGTGAAGGATAATAAGCCGATATCTTGTCCGTTTGGTCAGAAGGAGGCTGAAAGATTTACTTTTGATACAGCTAAAGCCGATATGATATTTGATCTGTTGCTTCAAGAAGGGCGGATTAAGCTGGCGCCTAATCAGGTAATTCCATCGGCTGAAGAGCTTAGAAGAATGAGGTACTGTAAGTGGCATGATGCAACCTCACACAGTACCAATGATTGCAAAGTCTTTAGGCAACAGTTGTAGTCAGAAATTGAATCTGGGCGAATCAAGTTTGAAAATTCTAAAGCTCAGAGGCCGATGAAAATTGACCAGCATCCGTTTCCAAATAATATGGTGGAAACTAGCGGGAAAGTCAAAGTACTGACATCCGAAGTAGCCAAGAAAAATTCATCGATGGATCTCGAGCATCAGATAGCTATGCATGATGTAAAAGGGAAGAAGCTCGCCGATGAAAGAAAGGGTAAAAGAACTGCCGATGAAAGCAGCAGCTCCAGGGGCCTCAGAGATATGCGTCATATGGTATTGTGATCACGCACAGAAAGCCACGACAGGAATATGAGCGTTCGTGGGAGGAGCAGCATCGGCAACGGGAAGAAGAGAGACGCCAAGAGTGGTATCGGCATAAAGATCATTGGAAGTGCCCCTTCTTAGTCCATTGTTGGGAAGAAGGCATCAAAACTGCCTACTGCCGATAATTGTCCTGAATGCAATGGGTACTATCCTGCTGATCGATCAAAGAGGGAGTCTCGCTTTGAAGATCAAGAATCAAGCTATGCTAGGCCGATCAGGGGGAAAAGAATCGGTGCATGATCGGCTTGGGGGCAAACTCAGCATACATGACAGGCTCGACAAGCGTATTCGTCAAGAGAAGCTTGAAGAGATGGCTGATGCAAGGGTTCCTGATGAAGAGATATTCTCTAGAGATCCAAACATAAGGGGTAATGCAAGACGACATAGTGAGAAACAGTATCAGCCTGTTTGGAAGACTAAGCTTCCTCAATGGTGTCCTAAGGTTCTGACGAAGACTCAGAGAAGGAGGATCCAGCGTGAACGCCAGAACGATCTGCATTATGGTGAAAACCCTTCGAAGGGAGGATCTCCAATTTGGGAGTGGAGGCCAAAACACCAGGAGAGGAGTCCATCGGCAGAAGTCAACATGGTTGTTATGTTGCCGATGGAATTTATGGCACCTACTGATGCTGAAGAAGAAACTACTAATATGGCTCAGTTAGTGCTAGATCCAATGACGGTTGTCTTTGAAAAGCCTGCCGATGATGAGAGGCAACACTTGAGAGCCTTGTTTATCAAGGGCAAAGTCGATGGGCAACCAGTGTCAAAGATGCTAGTCGATGGTGGAGCATCGATTAATATAATGCCGTATGTCATGTTCAGGAAGCTTGAGAAAGGTGACCAAGACTTCGTCAAGACAGACATGAAGCTGAAGGATTTTGAGGGCAACGTGCCACCAGCTATGGGAGCCGTATGTGTTGAGTTGACCATCAGTAGCAAAACTTTGCCAACAACATTTTTTGTGATCAGCGGTAAAGGTACCTACAACTTGCTCCTGGGAAGGGATTGGATCCATGTCAATTGTTGTATTCCTTCCACGATGCATCAAAGCCTGATGCAATGGGTCGGGGACAAGATTGAAGTTGTCCAAAGTGAAGCCCCGTCAATTGTTGCATCGGCAGAATCAGAGACCTATGAGCAGACCAAGTGCATATCTGGTGATCCAAATAGTCGGTTCTGAAGAAGAGGTTTAATGGATCAGTTCGCCGATGATGGAAAACTTGGACAGGGTTCACGTCAACCGATGATTTGCTAGAAATAGACATCGGTGATGGTAGCAAGCGTAGGCCAACTTTTATTAGTGCTAAGTTAGATTCCCAATGTAAGCAACAGTTGAGTAACTTATTAAAAGAATATAAAGATTGTTTTGCTTGGGATTATACAGAGATGTCTGGTCTAGTTGAACATCGGTTACCTATTAAGTCGGGTTTTCAACCACATTGGCAGCCAGCACGCCGGTGCAATCCTACTGTGTTACCCGATATTAAAGCTGAGATTACAAAGTTAATCAAAGCTGGGTTTATTCGGCAGTGCCGATATGCCGAATGGATTTCTAATGTAGTTCCTGTATATAAGAAGAATGGAAAACTTCGAGTTTGTATTGATTTCAGGAATCTCAATAAAGCTACGTCGATGGACGGCTATCCAATGCCCGTGGCCGATCTACTAGTTGATGCTTCTGCTGGACATAAAATTATCAGTTTTATGGATGGTAATGCTGGATATAATCAAATATTCATGGCTGAAGAAGATATATCCAAAACTGTTTTTAGGTGTCCAGGTCACGTTGGTTTGTTTGAGTGGGTCGTAATGACTTTTGGATTGAAGAACGCCGGTGCTACTTATCAAAGAGCAATGAATTTTATTTTTCATAAGTACATCGGCACGTTGGTCGAAATCTATATCGACGATGTGGTGGTTAAGTTTGGAAACTTTGAAAAGCACCTTGCCGATCTGCGGAAGATTCTGGAATGCACAAGGGAGCATGGGCTGAAGATGAATCCAAATAAGTGCGCATTTGGCGTATCGGCGGGTCAATTCCTAGGGTTCATGGTGCATCAAAGGGTATAGAGATCGGCAAAAAATCCATTGATGCAATTAACAAAGTGGTTGCTCCTACAAACAAGACTGAGTTGCAATTTTTGATCGCAATATTAATTTTATTAGAAGATTTATATCTAATTTGTCTGGAAAGATTAAGTCTTTTAGCCCATTGTTGAAGCTAAAGACCGGTCAGGAGTTTGTATGGGGAAAAGAGTAGCAATCGACCTTGGAAGAAATGAAGAGGTATTTGGTAAATCCTCCAGTTTTGATTCCACCTCGACATGGGGAACCCTTCAGATTATATCTATCTACCGATGATGGCGTTATTGGGTCAACCTTGATTCAAGAATTTGAAGGGAAAGAACGTGTGATTTATTATTTGAGTAGAAGGCTGGTGGATGCTGAGACCAGGTATTCGGCCGTTGAGAAATTGTGTTTATGTTTGTACTTCTCTTGTACCAAGTTAAGGCATTATTTGCTATCGGCCGAATGTACTGTCATATACAAAGATGATGTGGTTAAGTACATGCTGTCGATGCCGATTTTGAGTGGGAGGATCGGCAAATGGATTTTGGCGCTGTCAGAATTTGATCTGAGGTATGAATCAACTAAGGTGGTTAAAGGACAGGTGATGGCTGATTTTGTCACTCAGCATTGTTGTACACTAAATTCCGTAGAGATTGCTCCTTGCACTTTGTTCTTTGATGGTTCCACATGTAAGGAGGGAACAGGTATCGGCGTTATCTTAGTTTCACCCCGAGGGAAAAAGTATGAAATCTCATTGCCGATTGTTGCTACTTTGACGAATAATCAGGCTGAGTACCAGGTGTTATTGAAGGGGTTGGAGGTTCTCAGGGATGTGCGTGCCGATGCCGTCAAAGTCTTTGGTGATTCTATGTTAGTGATCAATCAATTGATTGGAACATATGCGTGCCGAAGTGATATTTTAATTACGTATCATGGGAAGTGTTTGCAGTTATTAAAGGAATTTAAGGAATATCGTCTTGAACACATTCCCAGGTTGCATAATGAATAAGTCAATCGATTGGCGCAACATGCTTCGGGATATCAGCTGATTCAAGAAGTAATGACATCGGTAATGATTGCCGATGACTAAAGAAAAGAAATTGCCAATTACTTAAGAAATCTGTCTAGGAAAGTTGAAAGATGGTTGAGGTTTCATGCTACCAAGTATATGCTCCTTGATGATGAGTTGTATTATCGTACAATTGATGGAGTTTTACTCAGATGCCTTATGAAGAGGAATCGAAGAGGTTGATGGGTGAAATTCATGAAGGGGTATGTTGAAAGGTCCTAGATGGCTAGAGGGGGGGGTGAATAGCCTAATAAAAATCTACAAATCACTAGAGCAAAAGGTTAGATAACACTTAAGCGAAGCTTTTTGCTCTAGCTCTACTTGGAGTGCAAAGCCACATATCCAATGCAATTCTAGTTAGCTAAGTGCTTACAATCAATAGCAAGAATCTAAAGCACTTAGCACAAGCTAGTAAGAACACTACTAGAGAAGCTAACTAGCAAGCTAACTAGACAAGATATGAATCAATATAAATGCAAGAGAGGAGGTGATTGATATACCAATGCCTTGTGATAGGAGGATGTCAATGTAGAGAGCCAATCACAAAGAACACTAAAGAATAGCCGGGAGACAAGATGACAATCAATTTTTCTCCGGAGGTTCACTTGGTTGCCACCAAGCTAGTCCCCGTTGTGTCGACTACTCAAATGGTGATTCGATGGCTAATAGGTGTTTCACAAACCTAGCCCACTAACTCGGGCGCCACAAGAATCCACCCAAATGAGAGTAACTCAATGACACGAGCAATCCACTAGAGTTACCCTTTGGCGCTCCGCCGAGGTGGGTACAAGCCCTCTTACAATCACCGAAGCCGGCCGCAAACAATCACCAAATGCGCCGAAGCTTCTCCTCAATCGCCAAGCCGTCTAGGTGTTGGCAAACACCAAGAATAACAAGAATTTTCGCGGCGACGACGATGACCAAGTGCCACTAAGATGCAATGCAATGATCAATGCACTTGGTTCACTCAAACTCTCACAAGTATGCAGCAAGAGTGAAGAGAGTGAGTTGGGGGCTATCTCAAGCAAGCACAAATGTCTCAAATGAATGGAAGGTGCAAGAGTAAGCCCTAGGAGCCGGCCAAAATGCTTATATAGCTTCCACAAAAGAACTAGCCGTTTTGCCCTCCTTTCTCAGCTGACTGCGTCGGTCCGGACGCAGTTTGCATGGGGGTCCGGACCATCGCGTGTGCGTCTGGACCCTCCTTCATTTGAATTCTGCGGTTCGCACTCTGCCCTGCTGCTGCCACGTCGCCTCCGGACGCACACCACAGTAGCGTCCGGATCCTCCTGTTGCTTGCGTCCGGACCCAATCCAGTAGGGTTCCAGAGAGCGCAAAGACCCGGACACGCGTCCGGTGTCCTTGGTCCGGACCATGCCTTGCGTCCTGATAAATCCATCAGAGAGGAGTACAGAGAGCGCTGAGCTCCGGACGCGTGACCGGAGTCAGCGTCCGGACTCTCTTTAGCGTCCGGACCTCCTATCCAGAGAGGCTGAGGCTAGGGTATGCAACCGGACGCAACTCCATTGGTCTGGACCATGCTTTCCTTGTGTCCGGACCCTGCGTCCGGAGCCCTTTTGGGTTCCAAACTGAGCCTCCTCTTCTTCTCCATGCTTCCAAGTGCTAACACCTTGTGATTCATACCTTTGTTCACCTGTGCTAGCCTTTACAATATATTTCATGGATTATGTTTAGTTCTTTGTGTCACTTAGGTTCATTTTATGTGAATACAATGCAAACCTAGTGGCACATGATAACCGTAATCGACATGAGTTTTCCCTTCTTGATAGTACGGCTATCAATCCTAAATGTTATCATACTCTCTATAGTGTCTTGATCACTAAACCAAAAAATGGCCCTATAGATATACCTTTGCCTTGAGCCCATTTTTGTTTTTCTCTTTCTCCTTTTCCTTAGTCCATGGAGCACTTGATTCATCATGATCATCCATCTAGCTCCATGTACTAAGGTGAATCACCCTATCTTGATCATACACTTAGTACAAGGGTTAGTCCATAGGTTTCATCAATTAACCAAAACCAAATAAGGTCTTTCATATGTGGAGCGCACCAATCGGCATTCAAGATGAAGTGGATGATTAGGCGAAATGGATATTATTGGCCGACAATTCTTGAGGATTATTTTGGGTACTTCAAAGGATGTTAAGATTGTCAGGAGTTTGGTAATGTTCAGAGGGCACCTGCGTCGGCAATGAATCCTATAATCAAGCCTTGGCCGTTAAAGGATGGGCCATTGATCTCATCGGCCAAATTTACCCACCATCGAGCAAAGGGCATAAATTTATACTCGTTGCTACTGATTATTTCACAAAGTGGGTTGAAGCTATTCCTTTGAAAAATGTGACATCGGCAAACATGATAGATTTCGTGAAGGAGCATATTGTTTACCGATTCGGAATTCCTCAGACTATTACGACTGATCAAGGGACTATGTTCACGTCGGGGAGTTTGATGAATTTGCTATCGGTATGGGGTTCAAAGTGTTGAATTCTTATCCTTATTATGCTCAAGCTAATGGTCAGGCTGAAGCAACTAATAAGGGAATAATTAAGCTTATCAAGCGCAAAATTGAAGAGAACCCTAGGAGGTGGCATACGGTACTGAATGAAGCTTTGTGGTCGTATCGGATGGCATGTCATGGTGCTACTAAGGTTTCGCCATATCAGTTGGTGTATGGACACGATGTTGTCCTACCTTGGGAAATTAAGACTGGTTCTAGACGATTGTTTTCCCAAGACCAGTTAGCGGCCGATGAGTATGATATCCTTATGAAGGATGAGTTAGAAGACTTAGCAGGTCATCGGCTAAGAGCTCTAATCAGTATCGAAGAGAACAAGAAAAGGGTGGCCAGATGGTATAACAAGAAGGTGAAGGTGAAAGAATTCGCCGATGGTGATTTGGTGTGGAAACTGATTTTACCGATTGGGACTAAATGTTCGAAGTTTGGGAAGTGGTCTCCTAATTGGGAAGGTCCTTTTCGGATAAATCAGTTTGCTTCTGGCAATGCTTATATTTTGGAAACTCTCGAAGGAGTTGCATTTTCCAGAGCAATAAACGGTAAATATTTGAAGAAGTATTATCCTAGTATCTGGATGGATGCATGAAACGATGTAAATATAAATACTGATGACAGGGTTATCGTACAAGACATCGGTAGATAAGCGTTGGCATTATATTACAGACGGATCAGTTATCAAGTTCGAATGTAACAAATTACAACAGAGTTTGAATAGATGAAATCGCACGAAGGCGAACTTGGTCAGCTTCTTCTATCTCCCTAGCGTCGTCATCGGCAGTACCCTCAACTGTCTTGATTTTTCTCCTCAGCAGAAGAGCTTCACGAGCTTGGCATCCCTCTCTTGTTGCAAAGCTTTGGTCATAGCAGGAAGTTGGGTCTTCTTCTGGGTGGCCGAATTTAAAGCTTCATCTACTCTTTTCAACTCGGCCAGCAGTTCTTCTTTCTGTGCCGATAGGCGAGCAATCTCTTATTCAAGCTCGGTACTAGAATCTTCTAGACGACCAATGTCCTTATGCTTTTCGTCCACGATCTGCTTGAATTTGAGTATTTCTTCTTCAAGTTTTGCTTGAGCGGCTCTATCGGCAATACGACATGAAGCCTTTTTGTATTGAAGTTGCCGACTCTCAAGGAAAGCCGCTTGGAAGAGTGGTTCTTCGATATTGGCAGGCAGTTGATCTTGAATTTCCTTGAAAGCCATCCTTACTGCACTGGAGTCTTGAACCAATTGGGAAGTGTTTTGTTGCAGTAGGAGCAGCAAAGCTTCACGTTTGGATTTCACTTCTGCCGATAAGACAGTCGAAGCTTGAGTAGAACTTTCTTCTTCGTCGGCGTCGTCTGAGAAGTTGATAGCGAAGGAGAATAGACTGTTGGGAGAGTCTTGGGCCTGAAAGGATAAAGAGTTAAAATTTGTCAGTTAGAAACTTGCATCTTGCGAGTTTATGATAAATGTTTTCAGTTTACCTGCTTTAGAGCAATTTTTCGCCTTTGACTTGATAGAGTAGCTGATGCAACTGTATCTTAAGGATCAGCAACAGTTGCCGATGAACTTGCCTCAACGGGAGGGACGGTTGGTGCTGGTGCTAGTGTTGATGCTGGTGCTGCTTCCGCTGTTGCTGACCTCTGTGGCGATGCTGTTATCCCTTGGTCAGGAATTTCGTCCGGTGCTGATGCTGGTGCCGATGCCGATGTCGTTTCTTTTGTTGCAGCTAACTCTTGCGGCGATGGCGTTGTCCCTTGGATGGGAATTTCAGCCTGTGATTGGCCAGGGATGGTTGTCGATGCTGGCTCTGGTGGTGATGTATCGCTAGGAGGTCAAGGAGACGCGTCCGATGATGTCAATGAAGCTGATGGCTTCTTACGTTTTGGTCGGGGAGCAGCACTTGAAGAGCCTTGGCGTTTTGACCCTTGCACTTGGGGGCATCGACAGGTTGAGCCATAGAGGTTTGTATACTTGGAATGGCTGCCGATGAACTTGTCTGCTGCAGAAGAGAATTTGGTGCAAATTGAGTAAAAATTGTCGATTAAACATGTTATGATCGACATAAATAAATGAAGGCTTATTACCGTGAAGGCTTGTGCTAAGGTGGCGGCAGCAGTGGCAGCATCATCGGTTTGCAATGGTTTGGACCTGATGGTAACCTTAGGAACCGTCTTGTGATGCATGAGGGCAGATAATGAAGGGGCTTTGCTGCCGATTGTCAATGAAGGATTCATCGGTCTCAAGATGAAATGTTTGCCGCTCTTGCTCCTCTTGGGAATCAAATCATTAACCTGTTGACAGAGGGTTAGTTACCGATACATTTGAAAAGTTAACGAAGTAGTATCGGAAAATAAGCTTACCGCGTCGTCGGGTATGACATGATCAGCATCAATCGAGTGCCGATAGTAGTGTGATGATGGAGCAAATAGTTGGTCCTTCCACTCTTGCCACCAGGACTTGTATGATTCAGTGATGAAGGATGTCGGTGCCCAAGAAGATAAGTCGATGTTAGTTACATTGGCATGAGGAGAGAGAGTGACAATTTTGTTCCAATCCATAGCACTGGAGATGACCTCTCTTGGTTTTATCACGTTGACATAGCTAAGTTTGATCGGCAATTGACTGAATGCTAGCTGTCTTGCCGCTGTTGATGGATAATAGAACTCGTATGATGGATGAGAGTTCTTCCCGGTCCCGATGACGTTAACCGGAATAGCTCGGGGAATGAGGGTGGCCTTCATGATTGCTTCGTTTTGTGGTATATTCCCATCGGTAAGGTTGAAGGAGAGTGGAAACCGATTGTTTTCATCGACATAAGGCCACCAGACTCGTTCTGCAGTAGGGATTCCGCAGTAGAGCCTCTGGAAGAACATGCCGAATTGATCGACGTTGGCATCGGTTCCTGGTAGCACTATCATGGCTTCTCCAAAATTGAATGGGGAACGGGTTGCCGATTCATCATCGTCAAAGATATAGTCTTCAGATATGTCTCTTGGAAACTATTGGTTGAACAGATCAAATTGAAGACATTTGTGCATATGGGCGTTCAGCCACAGGTTGATGAACCACCAAGGACCTCCAAGGTTGCCGATGGGTTCGCCAAGTAGTATTTTTTCTGATACTTGATGTAAAAGACGATAAACTGAACCAAGGAGGTATTGGCAAAGGGGAAATCCTCCATCGGTCAGAAGCTCTATTACGGGAAGATACATGTTGGTAGGTCCGACTGTTCTGCCACAAAAAACGAACTTCTCCAACCACATGTTAAGGAAGGTAGCGTGCTCCCTTGGGGCTACCGATCCAGTCTTCTGATACTCTTGGATGTATCCGGTCCAACCACCGATATTACGGGTACTTACCCGACGTTCAGACTTCCTGCGGAAAAGAGTGGCAGGATCGGCAGAAGAAACGTCGAGGCCGGTAAGCATATGTACATCGGCAAGTGTGGGGGTGGCTGGTCCATATCTGAATAAAAATGCGTTCATTGTATCAGACCAGAAGTAAGAAGCCGCAATCATCATATTTTATTTTTTGCCATATTGGCAATGGACAGTCTGATACATTGGTCGATATTGCGCTCTGACCAATAGAGTTGTTGTGATCTGGCTATCCTGAGGTACCATTTCTTCCACCCTTTGGTAGGTTTGGGCCAGGAGCGAAAGGTGTCTGTCCATAATCCTAGATCGAAATGCTCAGATCTAAAAGGGATGCGGTTGGTTTCTGCGTTGATGAGATTGGTTGGATCGGCATTCCCCATTGGGCCTAAACAGCAGAGATGTTCTTGATCGGTAGGGATCACTATTTTGTTACGCATTTCCTAGATCCGGAAAGCAAAGAGAAAAAGAGAGAAGGGATTGGAAAGCAATGTGGAAGGATAAAACTACAGTATATACAACAGGGAAAGAAGAAAGATTACTGCGGAAGCAGTAAAGTTGATCACCATTGAAGCAGAGTTCTTGCAAGGGTCGTGCCTCCTGATGAAAGAAGAAGAACCGCAGCTGGAATAGTGCTCTTTGGAGATGATGTTGGGATGAAGGTGAAAATATGAGCTCAGGGAAAAAGAGAAGGCGGACGGTGGTCTTTATAGGCCTAGGTTAAAGGGCGTTTTCGAGTTTTTCTTTTATGACTGAGCAGAAATATGGAAGGATATCACGTCGATTTGCGCGGTGATCGAGGAATTGTAACTGTTGGTGCTACAGTTGCGGGAGTTGTTGGTAATTTACAGTAACAACGCGCGGTAATCGAAATGACAGTGGTATTTTGGAGGAAAAGATTACAATAGAGCAAATTTCGGTGCATAAGATATTTTATACTCCGAAATTGGGGGGCATGTGTTGACACCATTTTTTGTACGTGTCAATATGAACCGGATACACTGATCGGTAGAAAGATGGTTGCTTTTCTTTATCGGCATCAGAATCCCACCAATCGGATTGCCGATGGAAACAGGAGATTGAAGAAACGAAAAGAGGTATTGGCTGATCAGAAGGGTTTGCCGATGGAAACAGGAGAACATTGCCGATCGGGAATGTTACCGATGGATGAGAGATGATGTAGCTGACGTCAGCAGGAAGATGCCGATGGCAATAGAAGAAGGTTGCGGATTAAAGGAATCTACCGATGGAAAGTTTCATCGTGAAGAAGGTGGACATGAAAATTAATGATTATATGCTAGTATTTGTTTATATTAGTTCGAGTCTGACTCTTGCACGAGTCATTTATTTCCTTAAAAGTAGGAGTTTTATTTAGGTATGAGTCGTATCTGTGTATAACTCCTTACCGGAGTATAAATATGTACCTAGGGTCGGCGTGAAAGAAAATCAATCAAATATCAATCTATTACTTTTATCTACTTTTCCAGCATCTACTTTTATTGCACTAGTTCTAGTTTATTCACGAGTTCTTACGATCTCAATGGGCTGCATCTACAAGACCTCCGTCTACCTCGCAAGTTCTACTTTTTGAGCAATTTGAGCCTTGATGTCCGGGCGCATCGCCGTCGTCTCGTTCATCGTTGTTCAGTTATCGTCCTTGTCGATTAACTGGTCAAATCGACTGGCACACCTTTGAAAACCGAGTTCGGGTATAAGCCCGAGATGTTCGCAGATCCAACGCTTTTTGTGTCAACACAGTTAAAAGAAAAGTGAACATAACTTAGGATACAATATTCAATGCAGTTATGAAGGTACCTATTTGTTCAGCAAGTTTGTTAACAAATTTGTAGAAAACAATTGCACGGTCCAAACTTTTCTTTGATGAGGACTGATCAACTTCAGACTCAGCCCATTCCGAAGTACGAAGAAAAAGTGGCCTCCTAAGCTTCATGGTGAGAGTGATTATGGTATGAATGATACTTTGCTCCATATTTTTTTTGAAACTTAATGTTCATATATTTTCTAATGGTAAGTTCCTACAGCCTGTCCACTGTACCGACTAGGCTAGCAAGCATATCAAATGCCAAGGGGGTACATATTCAGTGAAGGCGCGAGGATAAGCCAGACCTGCAGCCAATAACTTGATGAGATCCAAGGAAAAGCAGGCACATTCATGTTCCATCATATGACCAAGAGAAAATTTGAACTAATTTAGATGACATACTGGAACTTTCACAGTCAGTAGCTCTCAAACATGTGCTGCTTTTGCATCTAATTTGGTGTGCATTTGAGCACTACATTCAGGACGCAGTACTACCAAATCAAGTGTTTCCTTGAAATATGGATTAACAAATTCACCCAGCTTTTCCACAATCACCCCAATTGTTGTCAGTGCAGATAGCAGTATGTCTTGGTTAAAGTCCAGCAGCAGTTCTAGTGGAACCATGAGAATAATTTCCACTGGGCAACATGAAATCTGACGTGATATTAGCAATATATTTTTCATGATTAACAGGAGTTGCGGTAACGCTTTTGATCCAATCACATTTAGCAGAGTGCCCACGGTATGCATTAACACAGAAGAAAGCTGCCTCATCAGAGCCAATGTGATCAATGATTGTTGCAAGACTGTTACTATAAACAGAATTATCAGAGGGATATTCTTTTGCTAGTGTTTCAAGAGAAATAGCAGCAATTTTCAATGAAGTGTCTGAATCAAATTCTCTGTCAATCAATCCAGAATCTTTAAGCACAATTTTCTGAAACAAGGACCAGAGATCTTGTCTACTTTAATTTGCAGTAGCACCAGAGTTATGCTTTAGTTTTCTTGCAAAAAAAAAAGAGTTATGCTTTAGTTTTCGTGCTTTCCTTTGCTTCTGCCTTCTGGACCAAACTGTTTCCTCTGGCAGTTTCAGACAACATCCCAAGTGTCTGTAGAGAAGTACAAATCAAATGCAATCACATTGGAAAAAAGGTAGCTTCGAAGGGAATTAATTAGTGAAAATGATGACAAAACCAAGAGAACAAAAATCTGCTAACAAACAAGTACCTTTCTTTTCAGGTGACTATCTGAATGATCTAGCAGCTGAGTAATTCCACTGAAATATGTTGAAGCAGTCATGCATCCTGTTATAGTTCTGAGTACTGTATTTGAAATATGTTGAAGCAGTCATGCATCCTGTAATAGTTCTGAGTACTGTATTTGCAAAATCTCTGACTTCTTTAATAATATCGCCAGAAATATCCCATTTTTTTATTTCTGGTATACACACCCTAAGAGAGGCAAATAAAGATGACAACACATAAAAAAAGACTAAACAATTTTTGGAGTTCATTATCAATTTGTCAATAAACGTGTAAGACAATACTCTCCCCCTGTTCCAAATTGTAAGTCGTTTGGCTTTTCTAGGTGCATAACTTTTGTTACGTATCTAGACATAGTGTATATCGAGGTGTATAGCAAAAGCTATGCACCTAGAAAAGCCAAAACCACTTATAATTTGGAATGAGGGTAGTACATTTTTGCTAATTAGACTCATTGCGCAATATAGAACATGTCACAGAGAACGCTAATAGAGCAATAGTTCAACCAAAGTAGCATCTTCGTCAGATTCAAGTTCAAAAAAATCAATTATGTATCTTGGTCAAACCTAAGAAGGTTTGACTTAGGAATTAGGATGAAATTAGAATGTCATTCATTTGAAGGGGGCAGTGAGAAATATGAGAATTTTAATGAAACTAGGATAGAAACTACCTTTAATGAATGTCAATCGACTATGTTCAGGAATAACTGCTAAAGCTTTAATGAATATCTACAACAGCAATAGCGCACAACCTTTTAATGCATTGCTGTTCAAGAAAATGAAAATCACAAAGGAAAGGAAAACTATAGAGAACCTGAAGAAGCTTTTCTATATTTATTGTCCATGATAACCAACATGGGACTAAGACAGATGATCAATCCCCAAAACAAGTTGTGAGTGGCTGCCATCCTGCAAATTTCAGAATGAAGGAGAACAAAAACAGTCTGTTCGTTTGGCAGGATTATGCACTGTTCTGACAGGATTATGCATTACTTACTAATTTGTTGTGAGACAAAAATACTGTTCTGACTGGATTTAAGCCGGCTGAAAAGCTAAGCGAACAGGCTGAAAAGGTGCTCGTAGGAAACCAAAAGGATCTGTGTTATTCAAGACAAATGGAGAAAATGAGTACCAATCCAGACTCCAGAGCCACACTCACCCTAAGTTGACCAACTGCACGGTCGTTTGGAAAGAGTTGGTGCCGCGGCCACTGAACAACCATGCGCGGCGGGAGACGATGCGGCGGCGTACCTGACCCGGCGGACCGCACAAACGCGAGCGTGGCCAAATACCCAGCCACATCTCCAGCTCAAGCTCACTACGGTTCGGTCACTCGACACTTCTCAACTGGTCAAAGATCTTTTGGATCCGTGGACTTAGTCCCCACTCACTCCTAAGTTCTCCCTCCCAATGGCGGAGATGATCGCCGTATCCCTCTCGGCGAAGGTGGCCGCGTCCTTGTCCGAGCCGGCAGCCGTGGAGCTGTCCTCTCTGTTCACCATTCGCTCCGGGGTCGCCGCCGCCGTACGCGAGCTCGAGCTCCTCCGCGCCTTCCTCCGCTTCGCCGATTCTCGCCGCGGCACCGACGATCTCGCCGTCGCCTGGATCAATCAGGTTCGCAACGCTTCCTTCAAGCTCGAGGACGTCGTGGACGAGTACTCCTACCTATCCGGCCGAGGCTTCGTCCGCAGCTGCGCCAATTTAGGCGCCTGGTTCGCGCTCTCTAGGCGACTGCGGAAGGCGCGGGACAGACTCCGCGAACTGTCGCGCGCCAAGGAGCAGTACGGCGTCTTACCGGCGATTGCCTCGGGGGAGGAGAGCTCGTCTGCAGTTGGCGGCAGCGCGACCGTCATCAGCCGGAGCGTAGCAGATACGGCGCACTTTCTCGGAGAAGAGGATATAGTTGGGTTTGCGGCGCAGAGGAGCTTACTGATGGAATGGCTGACCGAGGACATGGAGCCCCGGCGGACGCTGGTCGCCGTCTGGGGGATGGGTGGTGTTGGCAAGACCACTCTAGTGACCAACGTCTTCAGGGAAGTCGCCGCTAGCTTCCACTTCGATTGCGCCGCATGGGTGTCCGTCTCCAAGAACTTCACCAGAGAAGACCTCTTGAAGAGAGTCTTGAAAGAATTTCAGCGGGATTTTAGCACCGGCGTGTCAAAGGACGTTGAAGAGATGAACTACCGATCGCTGGTCGAGGCTTTGCAGGGCATTCTGTCCAAGAAAAGGTACTTGGTGTTGCTGGATGACGTCTGGGACGCGGTTGCATGGTATGAGATCCGCAGTGCATTTGTTGACGATGGAACCCGGAGCCGGATAATCATCACTACACGCAGTGAAGAAGTGGCTAATCTGGCAAAATCCACCAGGACCATTCTGCTGAAACCGCTCCCTGAAAAGGAAGCGTGGTGTCTATTTTGTAATACAACATTCAGGGAGGAAGCTGATCGAGAGTGCCCGCAGCATTTGGAGCACTGGGCTTTGAAGATACTTAACAAATGTAGTGGTCTACCATTGGCGATTGTGTCGATTGGTAACCTCCTTGCATTGAAGGAGACAAGTGAGTTTGCTTGGAAGAACGTCCATGACAGTCTTGTGTGGGGTGAAAGCACTGATCATGGAGTTGGGCAAGTGTCAAGCATACTGAATCTGAGTATTGATGATCTACCATACCATCTGAAGAGATGTTTTCTTTACTGTGGTATATACCCAGAGGATTTCTTTGTCAAAAGGAAGATTCTGATAAGGAAGTGGATCGCTGAAGGCTTTGTTGAGGTAAAAAATCATGCCACAATGGAGGATGTTGCTGATGATTACCTTTACCAGCTAGTGCAGCGAAGCCTGCTGCAGGTCGTGATGAAAAATGAGTTTGGACGCGCCAAGCGGTTTCAAATACATGATTTGATCAGGGAGTTGATTTTGAGTAGGTCGGAAAAGGAGGGACACTTCGTATTCTCAAAGTGCACCGCAACATTTGAGTCAAACAGTGATTTTCGCATCTCATTATTGATCGATGCTGCAGTAGTGACATTCCAGCTCCACAGATGGCATCACTTCGGTCCCTCCATGGATTCAAAACGGATTTGGATGCTTCTCTGCTGTCTCGCTTCAGGTTACTAACTGTTCTAGACTTATGGTATGTTCCAATAAATACGCTGCCTGGTTCAGTGACCAATCTCCTCAATCTGCGCTATCTCGGCATCCGTTCTACTCTAATCAAAGAGCTACCATATGAATTGGGACGATTACATAAGTTGCAAACTTTAGATGCCAAGTGGTCTATGGTCCAGAGGTTGCCAAGCAGCATAACAGAACTCAAAGGTCTGCGCCATCTGATATTGTTTAGACGCTTCGCTGCAGATTTTAGGTTTCCATACCCTGGTAAAGCAGTTGTTCTTCCGGATGGGATGAGAAATCTGACCTGTCTGCAGACTTTGAAATACATCGAAGCTAATGAGAAGACGGTCAGATCCTTAGGAAGCTTGAAACAGATGAGGAGCTTAGAACTATGTGGTGTGCATGAGGGCAATCTTGTCCATTTGCCATCATCCATCTCTAAAATGAGTCACCTTCTATGCCTGGGAATTGTAAGTCGGGATGCTGATGTACAACTGGACCTCGAGTCTTTTTCACCGCCACCGTTGAAGCTACAAAAATTCACCCTAACAGGGAGGTTAATAAGGAATAAACTACCTTCATGGTTTGGTCATCTTAGTGGCCTGATGCAGTTGCAGTTGCATTCTTCTAAACTTAAGGAAGATTCAATTGGATTGCTATCATCGCTCCCTAGGTTGTTGGATCTTAGCCTCGTGGATGCATATGAAGAGAAGAGGTTGATCTTTGCAGCAGGTGTTTTTCCTGTACTAAGAAAACTAAGGTTAGATGACTTAGCTAACCTTTCTCACCTAGAGTTTCAAAAGGGGAGCCTTGTAAATCTAGATAAATTGATGCTTAGCCAGTGTTTTGAGCTAACTAAAATACCCCAAGGCATTGAGAATCTTGTGCATCTCAAGAACCTGGAGCTTTCTGATATGCCTATTGAGCTTACAGAAAAGATACAGAAGGGACAAGAATCAGAGGGAAAACATCAAGATGCTTCGCACACGACAATTGTCAAGGTCCTCCATATGCATAATGGATTGTTATTGGAGAAAAAAGTTTGCACCAACTTGCGCGCTTTACAAAATTAGGATATTCAAAGATCAATGCTATACCATTTGAAATCTCCTGGATCTGAATTCAACGATAATCGTGGGTGAAGCATGTGGATCAATTCAAATTTTTGCAGATATACGACATGTCAAGTGCTGTAGTCAATCATTTCACTATGGCAACCAAGAACCAACCAATATGGCCAGACATATTACAACGATATGCCTAGAACATATCTCTTCAGCTGTTAACTTGCATGTTTTGTTCCTTATAAACACATTGAAAGGAGTCCTCTGTTTTTATATATTTGTGTCTGTTTCAATATAATTGTGTCCTGCTCTGATCACGCATATGATCTAGTGCACACTGTATAGTCTTTTTGTAAACCCTAGTTGATTTGTATCTGTTTATGAAGCAATGACCTATCGCCTGGGTCATTGACTCATGCTGTCCCTTTTCTAGGATAAAGCTCTATAAATCTTGCTGCAGATATTTATGTGTCAGTAATCGCTCCATTAGATAATATGTGCTGACGGGTTCTACTCCATAATAGTGGATTCTTTATAGTAGAGTAGAGAACTTGTAATGGTCTAATGGAGCAGTCTGCAGTCCAATAGATGCCCTAACTGTAGTAAGTACTCGTTCGTTTTTTTGTAAGCGTATTAGAATTCTTTTTATATATAAGAAGAGTTATATGCTTTGATCATCAGCTTCTTCAATTGCTACAGAATCAATATATTGACGGGTAGTCTTTTGAATTATACTTTGGACGTCAATTACTTTTACAGTATAACTGTTACAAAAAACAATTTTCAGGCCCGTTGGATCCATGGATTGAATTTATTTTAATAATCATAATTTAGAGACATATTAATTAAGCTAATATGATTATATATGGATTATAATTACATATTATTGTTCATTATATGAGAGACATACTTATTTGTTGTATTTCTATCGTAGGAGAGGGAGTTTGACCAACATATATAAGTTGCAAATAGAAATATGGAATGGTGATCTATAGAATCAATTTCCATCTCTCACCCTATGAATTTGAAATAGGTTTAAATGTGAACTTTAGAAAGTGGTGGAATATCAAATTCCAACCCAAATAGCTTAATTTATTACAGTACATTTCAATTCCTCCAAATGAAAGGATCCAAACGGTCATATATGCTATGTGAATCTGTTGACATAATATTTACTCTACTAAGCATACATATAATTTTCTTTTTTTTTTGTCAAGACTTACAAAGTTTGATTTTCCAAATCCTAATACGACCTATATTTTGAAATAGAGGGAGTAAATCCTTAGTAAAAATATGTATTATATCATTAAAAACCCTAGGACATTTCTCATCTTCCAAATGTGACTTTAGATTATGATCAATTTATGATCAGTCCAAACACAAATAGCACGCAAAATATCAATCAGCCACGGAACAGCCATTATAAACATAAGTACTTCTATAGTTCTTATATCTTATATGCGTCAGTAATCGTTGGGGTGGACTGGTGGACACAGCAGCATGTCTGACAATGAAATACTTTCTCTTTGCATGCCGAACACAACAGGTGCATACTGCAGGACCAAGATCTTTTTTCCCCTTTCAACCAAATATGTAATAAAATGAACCTTTTTGCTTGCTACTGTGTGATCATTGTCAAAATGTCAGAATTAAAAGGTGTGATTTTTTTTCTTGAATACGCAAAAGATTTGCGTATCATTGTATTAAGAAGAAGAATTTAGACAAACATACAACGCACTTTATCAAGCGCAAAAGGAGATCAACCTACTACAACCGTAGTTGGACCATCCTAACAAAAGACCTTCATATCTGATATTACATTAAAAGAAACGACCAATACCGACACGGTGCGACCTAAGAGGTGACCGTGTGTCCTCGCGGTCGCTTAGACCGAACTGCTGGGAAGAGCTCATCAAGAGCTTCGGCCTCAGACGCAGTTAGATTGCCGCTAAAGAGCCTGTCGAAGGTCTCCAGCTCCGACGCAGATGGCGCTGATGGACCCTTGGTGAAGCCCATGCGCTGCATGATCAACACCTCGCCTCGCTTGGAAGCAGGTATACGAGAGAGGGGCTGAGCTGCCAACCGCCTGCTCCCCCACGGAATCACTGGCTTAGCAGGGGGCTGCTTTGGAGGCTCACGAATCAGTGGAGAATCCCTCTTACGCGTCACTTCGTTGATGAAGTTGTCGAGGCGGCGTTTGGCGGAGTCGTCGTTGTCCTTAGACAATATCGGCGGAGAATTGGGAAGGGGTGAGTCCACAGCCCAGTGAATGGGGCGGGAAGGTGGCGTTCGCGCTGACGCCGGGTCCTCATCCTCCACCTGCGGTGTCGTCGCTGCCGGGGCCTCATCTTGTTGGGGGGTCACCGTCGGTGACGACTGACGCTCAAGAGAAGGCCCTACGACAATGTGACTGCTGGCACACGAGGCTGCGAACTCCTCCATCATCGGGTCCTCCAAGATGTCACGACCATGCGTGGTATCCGAGTACGACATCAGCATCAAGGGTCAAGCTGGACAAAGTCTGTCGCACAGGACGACTCACTGTGCTGCTCAAACTGAGCATCAGCAACGGAGGCCGATGTTGTCAGTGCGACCCCTGTCGACCGCCTATGACGCCTCCGTCTTCGGCGCCGCCTCCGCCTTCGTTGTTGGCGACCGTCGGTGGCAGGGACGACATTGCCCGACTTGACCCCGCCAGAGTCTTGCGAGCCATTAGGGTGCGGTGGCCCCACGGAGGTGCCACGAACAGGGCGTTGCGGCTGTTGACCGATGGCTCTCGCATCGCCCGAGCTCCGGGAGCCCAAGCGCCTTGTTTGCTTGCAATTGTGTGCAATGTGTCGAAATCCCTTGCACCGCAGACATCGTTGGGGCATCTTGCAGGCAGCCACCCGATGCGTGGAGGAGAGGCAATTGAAGCACTTGCCGAGAAGATCTGCTGGGATGCGCCTCAGCGGTTGACGACTCGCCGGCTGGCCTCCGTGAGTTGGCCCTCCCGGCTCAACCAAGGTGGCCGCAGGCTGCGTCTCTTGTCGGTGGAGGATCTCCCGCCACCCATCGGCATTGGGGCGGAGACCCGTCCACGACGTCCGAGTCGTAGGCGTGTCGGGATGCGTCCCTCCGCTGCCCGAGCTGGCATACCGTACAACAGTTGTGGCCGCGGACGACTGCGTTTCCCCCGCCTTCGGCCAGCACCATGGCGACCTGCCGCCGCACCGCCATGGCCCGAAGACAGGGGTTGGGTGCGTGGCAAGGACATCGCAGGCAGCGTCGACGACCTCGGTGGCTGCGGTACCCGACGAACCGCGTCCAGGTAGGGGGTCGTGGAGGTGGCTGGTAGCGCTTCTGCTTCAGAGTCATCGAGGAGGTCGTCGTCGTCCGCCCAAACAACGGACCTTGGAGCGTCCCGCTGCGCCACCCACAAGATGGAAGGGGGCAGCATCGGGGGGACAGGGTGGAAGACAGGCTCGGAGCTGGAGCGGACAGGTGAACAGGGATGACGTTGAGGTCCGAGGCGATAGGGGCAGCGCTCGCCCCTACTCTGGCTTCCGCGTGCTGTGCCGCGACGGCGTCGGCTAGCGGCAGCGGCCGCTGCAGCGTCGAGCAGGGCGCCGCGGGGGCCTCCATGATCGTCAGAGACCACGGTGTGAAGGGCTCGTCGTCATCCAGCCAGACGACGTCCGTGCCAGACCCCGTGTCGACGTTGACATCCCCGACGACACAGAGAGCATGGGTGGCGGCGTCGGTACTGTAGAGGAAGGAAGGGGTGCCGTAGACGATGGTGGTGGCGGCGCAGCCTCCCTGCCAACGGCCGAGGCGCCGGTCGCCTGCCCAGGAGCCTCCTCGCGTTTGCCGACCGCAGCGGCCGCGTCCGCGCTCGGCTGCGTGGTGGCCTTGACAGCAGCAGCCTCCAGCAGCGTCGTAGGGGGGCGGAGATGGCGGAGGTGGTCGCGGGGCCTCAGATCCGGCACCCACGCGCTGCCCCTCCGCCGCCAGGGACACGCCGGAAGAGGAGTCCGCCAATGGCGGCGGCGGCGGCCATGTCGTGCCCTCGCGTTCATCGAGCGCGACTGAGGAGGGGAGGTCGGAGTGGATTGAGGAAGGGGAGGGGAGGGGAGGAGGAGGAGGAGGAGGGCGGGGTAGAGGGTGGCGCCAGTGCCGCGGTGGCAGCGGCCGGCGGCGGCGGGGAGGCCAGGGGCTCTAGGGTTGGGAGCGCATCGCGGCTATTTTCCCCTCCTCCAGGTGTGAATTAACTAAGCAAAAGTTTAAGGACAATTCAGATGGATTGACATTGATAGCCGTTTCCCTGAGATCCTTGGCCTGTGGGTTACAAGTTACAGGGAATTCCTCGTCCTAGGACTAGGAGCGTCGTTTCCATTCTGGAACGCGGGAACAATCGTCACGACCCTGCCAAAACGTTTCTTAATTAACGTACAATGTTCTTCAATTACGTTCATGATGCAGAATCGCTCCTTAGAAATATGGCTGACGCGTTCTAACCATAATAGTGGATTCTTTATAGGAGAGTACAGCAATTGTAAGTGGTACTAATGTGATCATCTGCACGTCCAATAGCATGAAGTGTAAATTACTCCCGTTACGATTTGTATATGTAGCGTATTAGAATCTCTTGATAATAAAGAGAGATAATTATATCGCTTTGACTAAAGTCTGCTTCGAATGCTCACTGAATCAATGATATTGACGGGAGGGTCTTAAATACTTTGACTCATTACTTTTTTAACGACAAAACAACAATTTTGGAGCCCGTTGGATCCATGGAATTGCAATTAGTTTTTATATAATTTAGAGACATATAACTTGTAATTGATTAATGACGGATTATAATAAGCATATTAGTTCGTTCTTTTGTAAGACATATTAGATTTTTTATTTCTATTAGAAGAGGAGTTTGACCAACAATAAATTCAATAGAAATATGGGAATAAGGTGTATACTATAGAATCAATTTCATCTACTCAACTATAAAGATATTTGAAATAGGATTATTGAACTTTAAAAGCTGGTGCAATATCAAAATTCAACCAATATTACTTTATACAGTAATTCAATTTCCAAAGAAAGATTTCCAAAGGTCATATATGCTATGTGAATCTGTTGACATAATATTTACTCTATAAGCATACATATAATTTCTTTTTTTCTTTGTCAAGACTTACAAAGTTTGATTTTCCAAATCCTAATACGACCTAATTTTGAAATAGAGGGAGTAAATCCTTAGTAAAAATATGTATTATATCATTAAAAACCCTAGAACATTTCTCATCTTCCAAATGGACTTAGATTTGATGATCAGTCCAAACACAAATAGCACGCAAAATATCAATCAGCCACGGAACAGCCATTATAAACATAAGTACTTCTATGATACTTATATGTTACAATACAACATGTGCTGGCTAAGGCCGCTAGATAAGGATTGGCACCCAGGTGGTTTCAGACTTTCAGTATTATCCCTATACGTCCACTGCCTGGTGCCATTTTCGACAGGCCAGTTCCGCAGTGCCACAACTCACGTCTCTAGTGGCACAGTATCACTCAGAACAACAAGATACTTAGGATGAAGTCACAAGTCATAACAGGGAAAGAATTAGAAAGCATGCCATTTCTGTCGAGAGCTTGTGTGTGTATATAACAAACTCAGTGGCAAAGAATCAATACAATCAGCATTCATCTACACTCCCGCAGTTTGCGCACCCAGGGAAGCACTCAGTGGACATCAACTGCAGCAGTCAAAGTTATCCTTGTTATGTGGAACCCAAAGGCTTGAATAATTCAGAGATCTTTGGCTAGCTTTGGTGGCACGTCTATCGAATGGACGTCAGCAGTTGATGGCAGAAGGTATTGGTCCAACTCTTCCAGATCGCTGTCTCCAATAATCGATGAAGATACCGAACCCATATCATTATCTAAGAAAGTAGGAAAATGAAGGAGCAAAAATGTGAACAAAATAGAAGATAACTAGCAAATGAACAAGATGACACAGCATATATAAACTATCTACTACTGTTTGCAAATCTCAGTTAGAATCTGGAGTAGCTATAGAAGGTTAAACAATATTGAGCTGAAGAAAATCAATAACCTGTAGTGTGATAACTCAACCCCTTCTAACATTGCTACTAAGGTATATTATGAGTCATGCATAACATAACTATCAAGCAAATTAGATTAATGTTCTAGAAGACCAAAGTATGCCAGGTCAAAAGGAGAGAGAAAAAGTTCGATCTCCTGGTGGTTATTTTGAATATGACCAAAAGGCTACCATATTGCTTACTAGTAAAATATTCTGGATGGTCAATCTGCTCGTTACACTTACACAAAGGAACACAGTCAAAAGGAGGTTCCATATGTTGATCAGTTGATGCATATAGGAAGATAAAAATGTAAGTTTAACAACAAGGTCTAGGCATTTAGGTAGCAGTTCATTAAAAAAACTCAGGTCAACTGCACAAATCCGTATAAGAACTCAGGCACAAACTCACCAGAAAATGAAGGATGAGTAGGGACGTGTCTTACTGTGGAAACTTGGATGCCTTCTGGTAGAAGACAGTTGAAAAATGAACCTAAATATAGGGGAAAAACAATCAGATACCTAAAGTCTGAAGCACGTAGGACAAAGACATTAAACTGGTGATACCGAACCCACTCTTGCTAGCCGATTCACCCACCCAGGGATTGATTTCCTGGTCAAGTTCTTACAGACATCATCTGTGAAAATGGTTGCAATTCTTTGAAATCAAATGATATGTGTTGCCATTGTACTTTCCTGCAAGATTTTCAATGAACGAGCGGAACTCTGCTCTAGACAAGTCAGTTGTGCCCATCCACAAAGATCTTCTGTAGATGAAACCAGGACAGCTTTTTGGTTCGACCTCAAATACCCCACTGTCGGAAATCTCGTGTGCTCCAATCCGTACTCCATGCCATGAACTGTTTATTTGAGTAAACCATACACCAGTGTTTTAGTTTAACCTCATAAAAATCAGTTAGCTAGCACAATGCAAGCTACCAAATGCAAGTCAAGAGGTAATGACAACTGCTAATGGTACAACCTTTTTCTTTTGACCGGAACTCAACGGTACAACCTCACAAATAAATAGTGTAAAGTACAGCACTACAGATATTACAAACAAGTGTACCATAGAAAAGTGAAGTACAGATTCTTCAGATTTAGAACAGCAAATAACCCTAAAACACACGTCTACCAACCCTCGCGAACTATTATTCCAGCCATTGTCATCATACATGAACGCCTATTAGAGACATATTCACCTACACTCAATTAATGTACATCCTAGCACAGTCACCTGCATATTGCCATAAGCCTTAAGGTTCAACAAGACAACACACGTGTAACATCTACTGTCAGAACGGAATTAAAATTCACCCACATTAGCAGTTTTCTTCCGTGTCCAAACATACTAATCGACAATCGAATTCTTTTCTAGCTTACGAACAGCAGCAGAAGCTCGTACATCCTGGAAATTCAAAACAAACCTATTGGCTATCACAATATCCCCCCCCCCCCCACCCCTCCCCTCCTCACTATAAACTATCGCTTTCCCTCTTCAATCACTAGACTACGATTTTGGGTAACTACTAGTCACAGCGGCCCCTCCAAACAGTTACTGTACGAAACGAGAATATGTACCGTACTCAGTAGTCAGTACAGCTTCAACAGCGCGCAATCAACAGAAACCCAATTCCGGCAATCCGAGGCAAGAGAAAGTGGAAAAATAAGCACCTTCGATTCCGGAGTGGAAAATACCGAGGCCGAACCAGTAGAGGTAGTTGTTCATGGGCGTCAGGTCGTACACGTTGAGCACCACGGGCGCCCCTCCGCCGGCGCCGCTCTGTGTTTCCATGCCCCACGAAGCCGAGTGTCGCTACAGATCTCGCGACTTGCGTGGCATTAGCTTCCCGATGAGTGCCCTGGTCGAGCTGAATCGAAGGGGAGCGAGGCGAGGCGAGGGATCGATTTGCTGGGCGCCGCTCCGATTCGATTTGGTTCGATTCGAAGCGAGAAGGGAAAGAGCTCAACTAACCAGCGAACGAGAGCAACCAGCATGACCTCGACCTCTCGAGATATTTTTTTTTCCGTTAGGCACTTGCGTTGCGACCTGTTCAAGCCACTGTCGTGCGGGCCCAGTCAAGCATGGGGCCGGTGGTCCAGTGAAACGGTAAGGTTGCTCTATTGGTGAGGGGGCTTGGAGAGTTGGAGGTTTCAATTTAGACAATTACTATATGGCGATGGATTTAAAAGCGGGGATGTTGATTGGTTTTTAGTGGGGCGCCACGCCACAATCGCGTAGGAAAGGTGTACTGACGTGCGGGCCTGACGAGGCACGAAACGAGGACGACCTTTTTGACTTTTTCTCGTCAGCGTGACAGCGTCAGTTTGAGAGTTTTGGGGTAAAGTTAATTTTAGTCTTCAGAGCATGTGCCCTCACACATACAACTGTTAGATCAATGGTGCTCTCGTGATATGTGCCACTTTTATTCACCAGCAGTACGAATGTATAGAGGCATGTAGCAGTTGACATTGATCTCAAAGCAACATCAAACGATGACATGTGTTGAGGCATGAGCCTTTAAGAGTAAATTTTCTGCGTCCGAGTTTTGGGCTCCCGACAATTATGTGGGCTGCCGGGCCGGTATTACAAACGAACGGGGGTTGAGGCAACAAATGTATTTAGGCCACCCAACACAAATCCATAGATAGAACCAATGACAGATTTGAAATAACAAATCATCTAGAATGTTTTAAGCAACGGCTCAACAAGAGATAACCTCTGAAAAATAAAACTCTGCCGATACAACTCAAATTATAAATAATGGATCAAGTAATTCTAACGATTTTCTTTATTATATACTCCGTCTCCAAATAAATTAATTCATATAATGTGTAACTTAAACTATCTTAAATTTAACTTAGATTTATAAAAAAGAATAATAATATCCATGACATAAAATGAGCATATTATGAAAATATATCCTAGTAACTCTTCTTTCTGTTCAATAAATTTCCATCGGCAGCAACATCTCCTATTACCATCATATCATATTTACAAAATAAAGAAAGGTCAGAGACTCCTCACTAGAGAACACGTACGTAAAAGAAGGGATGATCGGCAATGTGGCTGATAACGTGCTTGACTTCAACTATTAATCTAGCCCTAATTCCGATTGTAAACCCCGTCAGCTCCACCGACACCATGGCATGTGGCTTTGGGGCCCTTACATCACCGCTGT
>CM039131.1:45742064-45878971 GCA_022036555.1 Microstegium vimineum | reverse complement strand
AGAAAAAGCTACGGTACTCGTACACGAAGATTTTCCGGAACGTGTCACTGCCGGAGCACGGAGCACCGCCCGGGACCTCGGAATGAAGCAAAAGCGAAGCAATCAGGCCTTTTGTCGTGTCGCGGTGCGGCAGACTCGCTCGCAGGAGCCGAGCGCGCACGTGACGGGATGGAGGCGTGCCCGGTGCCGCGGATAGAGAGAGTGTACGTAGGATCAGGCAAAGTTGGTGTGTGATCGGGCGCTGTACCGTGCGGATTACGTACGTGGAAACAGGTGGTGTGCCTACTGCCCTGCCGCGCGCGGGGCCTGCGGCCACACGATCGAGAGGGACGGACACGGACACGGCTCTCTGGCAAAGAAAGGCGACGGCGCCGTCGCCGCGCTCCAACGCGGCAACACGTGGGGAATGCCCGGACTGCTCCGGGAACGGAGGAGCTGCCTCCGCTAGACGCGTCAGCACGGTGGCCGTCCCGGCACGCCGGCGACGTGTTCGACTGCCGCGTGTGAAGTGCTCCCGTCAGAGGCTTTCAGGTCGGTCAGCGGCTCAGCGCACGCGCGGCGTGCTCCGAGTGCACATCACGACACGTACATGATCGAACTTCTTTCGTCTGAGGATAAAAGAAAGGAGGCCTACGAGCCACAGACGTTTACCTCAGCCAGATGACATGTTGTGCACATGCTTCACAAGCTTTCGCGACACTACTGTTGGCGGGCCTCTGTCAGACGAAACGTATACGTAGGTCACATGGATGGATGGCCGCATCTCTCCTGGCATGCATGCTCTGCACTGCACTTCGGTTGACGACAGTTGCATGCGATTGGGTGTAAAGGGAAACAAGTATTATTCATCCTATTTGGCATAATAGATCTATCCATTCTGGCCGTCACCTCGCCGGAGCGGTGCAAGGTGAGAATAGGGGTGGTGGTGGCGCGAGGGTTTACCAAATGTGCGAAGGTGCGACGCCAAGAGCACAAACCAACAGGTGAACGCGTGCCATGCAAAGGAAACGAAGCTGAAAAACCGGAGAGAAATCATCCTAAATTGGCTCTTAAGAGGGTGGTGAAATAAAATAGCTTGTTCTGGTCTGGTGAACGCAGAAATTTTTCAGAAATTTCACATGAATCACTCTATTTTTTCACAGGGAAACACACAGGAATAGAAACAAAAGTTCCGGTATTGCAAAGGAAGCCCAAGAAGCTTTGGTTACAGATTTTTGGGCCGTCAATTTTGCAGCGATACTTATTGGGCCTTCAGTTCCCCTTCCCGCGCACGCCTGGCCTTGTAGAAGTTGGGCCAAAAATATTCTGTTGCCATAAAAGTATACTCCTAAAAAAAAAACTTACGGTACGGTACGGCCTGGCTTTGTAGAAGCAGGCTTTGGTGATTGAACCCGTTAAATAAGCTGCAGGCTTGTGTGATTGAACTCCTGGTCCAGCCCATAAGAGAGCACCTGCCGCAGTCCTCGGTCCTTATTGCACAGTTGCGCTCGCGGCCTGGTGCCATGGCCGATGCACACACGTCGTCGTTCAGTTCAGCAGCATCGTTAGCCTATGTCCCACTAAATACAAAATAGCTCTATATCAGTGATGTACACTAATTCGTATAGATGGTTCTCTTGATGTGCATCAGTACAAAATAAACAGTTCCAAATCGGCACTAGAAATTGATTTATACATGTATTTTTTATAAAAAAAATCACCACTATAAATTAAGAAAACCACCGGTAGAGGACCTACTAGAAACAGGATGCTCGCTCGCTGCTACTCCTTATCCAGCAGATGGCCTGCTTCTCTGTACTAGTGTACCACCGAAATATCTTGACGACGCACGATGGAGCCACACGGCGGAAATTGTACGGATCGAGTCGTAGTGCAGTGCAGTACCATTGACGAGGAAGCAGGATCGCCCGGAAGAGTTCAGGTCGGGACATCGGGAGCAAATTATATTAATTTTGAGCCCGTACAAATGGACCCTGACCGATCGATCGAAAATGAAGCTCGTTGACAATGCACGCAGTGCAGCAAGCCCGGCCGCGCTGGTCGGTCAGTCAGTCCAGAAGTTGTTGATAGCAACGTTGTCGACCATGACCGTGGATGCAACCCCGGCCTGCGCGCGCGGGAGCAGCATGCATGTCAACTCGATCGATCGGTGTCACTGTACGTACGGATCATTGTCATTTATCGACGACTACTACTCCTTCTAGCTAGCAGCATGCAAGAGAGCCAGGAGATTTTGTTTACGTATTTGATTATATTCTGTGATTTGTGTCAAGAAAGTCCATGCATAGCGGACCGCTTCTTGCACGCCTGCATGCATGTCATCCTCCTGCATGCCTCAGCTGCTCTGAATCTGCCAAGTCTGGCCTGCGACGACGACGACTCTGCGAGCGAGCAGCATTATTGTCAACTCAGCGACAAACTAGCAAGAGTGTTGTGTTGTGTTGAGTCCAACTGATCTCCATCGATCGTCGTCGGATGCACGACCAGGCTCCTGGTCATCATCATCTCTTGATCTGCCAAGTCTCTCTGGCTGGCCATCAGCCACTGCCGGTCTCGACGACGACGGAAGCAACGACGCATGCTTGCATAGCTGCATTGCTCGCCAATTGCCATGGTATGCTAGTGGTTATATGCCGTGCCGTGCCTGCTCGGACGAACCGGTCGGCCACGACGAATTGAAGGTACATGCGGTCCACGCGCGCGCCGCTCTTTTTGATCGATCAGCTGCGCTAGCTACTCCTAGCTATCAGTGTATTCCGCCTGCGGCCGCGTGACGCGCGTGAGATAATTAAGATGCCAACGCCGATATATACAAATAAAAATAAATAAATAAATTCATGGTCCAAACCACGGCGTCGTTGTTTCAACTCCTTTTTTTGCTTTTATCTGAAGAAGATGATGATAGCGCGCGACAGAGACGGCAGAGAGAGCAAATGAGCATGTGACGTCGCGTGGTTTGCAGCAGCAGCGCATGCAAGAACTAGCTAGCTAGCTTTGTCGGTTGCTAGCTACAGTACGTACGTCGTTCGCCTACTTGGGCGTTGTCCGGCTACGGCCGTCGCCGGGGCTAGTGGTTTGAAGTCGTCCGGTCGAGCGAGCTATTATTGATAGGGCGTGGACGACGATCGGTTTTTTTTTTTCCAGATGGTCAACCTTTGAAACTGAAGAATATGCAGATTGCTGCCGTGCTGGCTTCTACGTTTACTCCTTGCTTTGCATTGTCCTAGGACAGCTTGCATTGCATGTTGTAGCCTTGCTAAAAGTTGTGGTTCCCGCCGTCGAGGGGTTCACAGCCCAATGACAAAGGCCATTGGTTGGAGGGCTCTCACCCAGGGTTGAAATCCTGGATGCGACACTATATTCTGGATATATTCGAGGATTTTTCGGCGTTATGCATTAAGTGGTAGCCGACGTTTTCGTCGACAGCGAGGCACCCATGGTGACTTTGTGAACATCAAAATTTGCCGGCTCAGTCAGCGAATTAGAGTATAGACAACTAAACGACGTTAAAATTAGAGTACGCAGACATTTTTCTATTCATGTTCCAGTGGATGTATATAAAAATGTTAAACTAACTTAACGGAGAGAGTATTTAATTATTTTTCATACGTCTGCCTTGATCAACCGGCTATATATATTTTTCTCATCCCGACGATCAAAACTAGCTGCGCTGACGGCTAGGCCATGCGGTCTGACGGTCTGTGTACTACTACTACTGTAGTATGCACGACCAGTTCAGCATGCATTATTAGCAAGAAACGTTATTACAACAGGCATCGCTGCAAAATAAAGACGACGTGGCGCGTCCTGCTAACAGACACGCGTCATCCTGATGGTCAAGCCAATCGGTCCGGTCCACAGACCTGCACTTGTACGCTAACCAAGGGCTGACCGGGCCCCGCAACAAAATCAGCCATGCGCACGCGCAAGCAATGCATGTAATCTTCCTCGTCTGTGGTGTGTGGCGCCGATTGACCGTACGTATACTGTTCCAATCTCGTTTGACTTTCAGGCTCTCTACTACCAGCGGTAAGCCGTACTAAGCGTAGTTAAGCGCTGACTGGCCGAACTGTCGTGTCAGCGATAGTGGATCGAAGTAGACTGTCAAAGTAAAACAGCAGCAACCGCCACGTAGGCCGACATCGATTTTGTCATATATATATATATATATATATATACTGCGTACTCCCTCCATTTCAAAAGTAAATACATCGGAGTCAAACGTTTCAAGTGTTACTATTTTCTGAAAAATCATCTTTGTACGCCAGTTAGTATCAATATAATGTCATAAACCAAAATTTGTTACAGTGTGAGCATCAATGATTTACAGTTTATGGGACCCAAATGTTCAGAGGTGTCAGCGTGCTGCTCAATGTGCATAAGAGGAAGAGTGTGCTGGTTCAAAATGAAGTGTCGGTGCAAAAATAATATTTTATTTTCTCACCACCGAGGAATCAACATGACCCGAGGAGAACTTTTTAGATTCAACATCATTTCCTACAATTCCTACCAGCTGCTTCAGCCTTCTCTCTTGTTTGAGCATCGGCAAAAAGCAACACTATGCGCGGTCTAAGGAGATGCTAAATTTTATTGAGTGAGTTCCATGTGGGCCTGATGTGCCAGTAGATAGGTAAGAGATGGAGTTTTTTTTCCAATGTGCTGCATCATGAATCCCCTTTTCCTTTTAATTTTATTTTCTCAATCTCCTATATAAATATTTACAAGAAAAAAATATTCAATCTGACAGGGTTGCTCTAACCCGATCTGCGGGATAAACACGCAACAGTTGAGAATAATTATCAGGGCATCAAGCCTAGCCTAGCTGCCTCGATCTGGTCGTGTGGTAATCTTTTACGGGGCAGGTGCCATTTGATTTTGTTGACCAGGAATCTAATCCATCGACATCGACAGAACTAAGCTGGCCAACTTTCCGCACGCAAGCACAGATACTGACGTTGCGGCCGGTCTCGGTCTGAGTCTCTTTTCCTTGGTTGAAACGAATTGTTTTTTAGCACAACTGTTGACCGCATAAGTTTCCCTACTAGTAGCTTTGTAGCACGCACTACGCAGCTAGCATATGTAGCCATGCATAAGTTTTTTTCTTAAGATAAAAAAAAGAAAGAAATATAAGTGCACTTGTGTAGTTGTGTACTTCTTGTCCATAAGTTCCCTCTGATGAAGTGAGTGATGGCGAGTATGTGTTCTGGTGTGAAAACATATATAATCACACGCAAATACATTTAATACCACGTAAGTAGTAAGTAATTAATTAACAATTATGCAGTTAATTAACAAATTCCATGACCGGTCCAAGGATTCTCTCTTTTTTTGACTAGTGACCTTCCTATCGGTTCCGTGCTTGACATGCCTATAGGAGTAAGCTATATAGCGCTCTAGCACGAACCGGATCAACAGGTTATATACCAGCGTTGACTCGAGTTTTCTTTAATTTACACATACACTGAGTCATATACCGATGTCTACCGCCTGTAGGAGCAGTCGCTAAATTGGAACACCTGTTCTCTACTTGTGTATAGATCGATATATCTATAACCGAGATGCTCGCCGCATCTGCAGGGGTAATTAAAGAAACAAATTTAGAACAGTTCAATGTTTCCCATGCTCAACGTACACTCCTACGGCCTACGCTAGCTTATAGATAAGGTGATATGATAATGCACACTGCCCAATGTAATACGTATACCACGCAAAGAAACGTTGTTGTATTGCATTGCATTTGTTCTTATTCAGAAAAGCGGTGCAAGTATGTCGTCCATCGGACCTAAATGTGTATCAGTTGCAAACGTCCACTCTTGATAAAAAGAAAAAATAAGAGAGGGAGTGCCGAGTCTAAAATATACTCTCTCCGTTCCAAATTATAAATCGTTTTGACTTTTTTGATTCATCCATATTGCTATGTATCTAGACATATTATTATATCTAGGTACATAGCAAAATAGATGTACCAAAAAAATCAAAGCGACTTATAATTTGGAACGGAGGGAGTATTAAGTAAAAACACAGTTGAGAAATTACAGATGAAATATGATTTTAATAATATTTACAATCATTTATTTTTTGTGTTGTAAATTTATCTATTTTAAAAATAAACTTTATCATTGAAATAATTATAAAAACAAAAAGCTTAATAAAGCTTGGCACTAACTACTAAATCATTTCTATTAATTTATTTTTTATTTTTTTGGTAGCGCTGAATTAGCTTTAAGTGTTCCAGATACTGATCCTAGTTCTAGACAATTCATACTCGTGCATATCGATCGCTGAAGAAATCTATAAATACCATTTTGTGTTATTAGGACAAAATTCAAAAGTGCATGATTTTGTAAGACAATATAATATATTGCGAGGTCTCCTCTGCTGCCTTTTTGCAGCTGCATGTGACGCAAAATGAGCTTTGCAACAGTAATGCTTAGAGAATGAGAGACAGTACAAATGACTACAGAGTAGAATCCAAGAACTACATTAAACAATGCATATTGACTCGAATTGTGAATCATGGTAAAAATTCCAAATCATTTGCTTATATATTCTTATCAAGCATCGAACTATGTACACGTATGCACCTCTCAAAATGTCACTTCATACATAAGTATAAATTAAATCTAATAGTACTGCTGCCTCAGATTGTTTCTTCGTTTCCGATGTGCACCACACTATAACACTGGGCATTCGCATTTCAGCTTTGTTTAGGAGAAAAATGATAAGGTAGGCCCGACCCCCTTGGATTGGAATGGAAATGAACCGAGTTTCCTTGGCGATCCAAAAGGATTAGGTGGAATCCTTGCCTATCCAAACACGGAAATCAAGTAACGGTAAGCTGGGGGAAGCCCAACGCCGGGTGGGGCGACTGCGGCGAGAGCAGCGGCAGGCTGCCGAGCAATGCCTCCCAGTACTGCTCCCAATTCCCGCTCGACGGCGTCATGGGGAACCCCGCCGCCGCAGCACCTGCAGGTCCCGTCTCTTCCGTAGGAGACGACGACGACGTCACCGTCGAGGAGGCCGTCGCTGTGGTCTCGCGCGTCGACATGGACGACGACTGAGAGGCGCCGGAGGACACCTGGTGGCCATGGGACAACAACGACGACGAAGACGAAGCAGCAGGGACCTGCTCATCAACGACGATCTTCACTTCCCTTTTCACCACGGCAACCACCTCGACGTCGTCGTCGTCGTGGCCATGGGACAAGAGCTGCTGCCGCTTCCTCTTGTTCGTCGCGGCGGCGGCCTTCGCTTTCGCGGGAGCAGCGGGCGGCGGCGGGGCCCAGAAGTCAGCGCCGCGTGTGCCGACGTCGTTGGGGAAGTTGAGGATGGCCTTGGCGCCGCGCATGCGGAACGCGGCGCGGTCGTAGGCGCGCGCGGCCTCCACGGGGGTGTCGTACGTGCCGAGCCACACGCGCGAGCCCCGCCGCTTCGGGTCGCGGATCTCCGCCGCGTACTTGCCCCACGGCCGCTGCCGGACGCCGCGGTACTTGCGGAAGTCCTCCACGGCCTCGGCAGCTGCCTGCTGTGCGGCGGCCGTGGTCGAAGGGTATGGCCTCGGGGGCACGGCGATGGTCAGAGACTGTCTGCTGACCGGGGACGAGGGCTGGCTTCCAAACGCTATTATCACCGGTGGCACTGCTGGCGGCTCCTGCTCCGGGAACGCCGCCTCGGCCATGTACTCGTTGGTCGGGTCCATGTCGATGTACCCTTGCTGCTGCGGCGGCGGCAAGAACAACGGCATGGGGTCGAATTCTGGTTGAGGTGGCGCAACCGGGAAGGTTAGGTCGCCGGGGTCTACGGTGCTGTCCACGGGGCCGCCACCGCCGAGCAGGTGGTCGCGGATAAAATCGAGGACGAAACCGTCGGCGTCGTCTCCGGTGAAGGCGGCCATGCCCACTTCTAGCTCTAGCTGGTGAATGGTGATGACGTGACGAGAAGAGGCGTCACGAGAGCTAGCTGGGACTCTATCGATCGGTCTCTCGATGTGGCAGCTTCACCTACAGCTACAGGTGTCCCGTGTGTTGTGCTGTGCGAGTCTGTTTCGTTCTACGCTGTGCTGTGCTGTGTGAGGACAAAAGTTGGGCGGTGATCGATCGTATTTATAGGCAGAGGAAAACGGAAGGGATTTTTTTTTATCCGGTGAATTGTTTGAGCTCCCTTGATTACTTAGTATGTAGACTGGTTCTACTCTGTCGGGTCGTATAATCTATGTGTGTGTTATTATAAACTTTGATTCTCCCGGTGGGTCTAACGAGTTCGTCTGGACATGTTGATCAGACTTGATATCAACTGATCGAGGTAGCTTCGCGCGACTGAGCGTATGTCTCTGGTTAGCTGTCTCTTTCGGTTTTCGTCACAGATGTGTGGGTCTGCAGGAAGGAAAAATGTAACTGTAACGGCCCATGCATTTTTTGGTTCCGTAGAATTGGAAGTTCATATTCCAAAAGGAATTGAAATGACTGGAAAGTGATCCGAAGTCTTCTATGGCCAACGTACCATGGACATGTTTCTTGGAAACAAATTCACATAGTTGTTTTACTTTGGCAATAATTCGATCAAATAGTCATACAAGAGCTCTCTGGTTGTAAATACAATATTTTGGTGAGCCTATATGCACTTTTATTATAATTACACATGTACCTGCAAATACACTTGTAAATTTCGGTTGTCCCTATGCCTTAATTGCTTGTCACTTCACTAAAACCCACTTGGCCGGAGAGCCTATATGCACTTTTATTCACAAGATCTGTTTGTTTTGGCTTGCGCAGATTGTTACGAATAATCTAAAGATCTGTCTGTTTTGGATTAATATTGCAGATTGCAATAACCTGAAAGCTAACATTATTTCTCACAACATGCGTAGGTACATATATATATAAAAAAAGATTAATGGCTACGTTTGCAAAGCTCGCGAGGCGACCACGAAATCGATCACGCGTATATAGGCTAATTGTAACTTAATTTCCATAATTAAGGACGCGTGTTTGGATATACGGACAGTGATTCGTCAGGGTTAATTTGGATGTCCCGCGGGGCAAACCCGGGCAATCTTTGGAGTGTCGAATCCAACACGGTACACGCTTTGTTAGCGTTACGTGAATTGTCCTTTCTCGGGGAGAGCGCGTCAACAAAGAACAGCAAGATAATTACGATTTGTCTAGTCTAGCAGAGGTGCTCCGACCATTCTGCTTGCTATGTAGGAGTACTCCTAATACAATACTTTCTCCGCCCTGAAACAATAGATTTCTGGAATTATTCTAACTCATTTTTTTTTGAACTTTGACTAATTTTTTTTAAAAATATTAAAAATTATGATATCAAAATAGTATCATTAGATTTATCATAGAACATATTTTACATGGTACTCATTTTAAATCATATATGTTGTTATATTTTTCAATAAAGTTAGTCAAAGTTAAAAAAAATTGACCGGCACAGATTCTACTAGCACAGATTCTAGGAATTAATTCTTGACTCTTTCAAAGACGGAGGGAGTAAGGGGGTGTTTGAATTTAGGGGATAAAGTTTAGTCCATGCCACATCAAATGTCCGTATGCTAATTAGGATGACTAAACATGAACTAGTTTTGAAACTAGTTATAGAAGTTGTGACTAATTCATGAGACGATTTTTTAAGACTAATTAATCCATCGTTAGCACTTGTTTACTGTAGCACTATATATATTGTCAAATCATAGATTAGTCAGGTTTAATAAATTCATCTCACAAATTAGAACTAATCTATATAATTAATTTTATAAATAATCTATATTTAATATTTTCTTTAGTGTCTAAATATTCGATACGATAGGTCAAACAAACGGGGCCTAACTTCTAAAGAAGAAATACATATATAGTATATGCTTCTTCCGTATAGCTTGCCATAAATCAGTATGCACACTATGCTACTACTTGTTTAAAATTAAACATGAACGGAACAAAACATGTATCTTTTGGACGCAGGGAAACTCCCAACAAGTGATTTCAATACATATATATGCCCTGGTGGAGAGATAGAAGTGGTTATTCCTCGCTTCTTACGGTTATTATCAACATTATGTTTTTGTTTAAAGATCAGGAGGGGCAAGAAGCCCCTACTATTAACATTATGTCTTAGCATTCGTCCTTGTAACTGTGTCAACTTAGCCGCCTGCTGTTAGACCAGGACCGGGTACGTACTCGTAATTAACGTTCCATAGAATCTTTTAACAGTCGTTGGATCTTGGATGGGTCGACGTTTCATAGGAGATGTCAACGGTGTGCTTTGTATCCTCGTCCCGATTGACATGATAATAAAAATTTCGTTCCCATTTTGACAAATGCTCACATGGAAGTTATTTCCTTGTATCTCAGCCTCCGTGCGGGGAATTGATTCTCGTGGGCAACCCACATTTTGTTAGAAAATGCAATAATTGAAGAGCAAAAACAAATTCAGTGTCAAATCAAATAAACTAAACAAACAATATTTCAAATTACAAGAGACGTCTAATTTACTATTCATACCAAGCAGCAGTATGTTAAACTTTTAATTCGATTTTAACATGCTAAGGACCTATCCGTGTTCCCTTTGTGCTCCCTATCCGTGTTCTTCCCCTTGTGTGTGCTTCTCTTGCTAGAGCGGGCATAAAAAAAACTTGTGGAAAATCGAAGATCAGACCCGTTACCATCCCATCCTTAGTCCGGGCATCCGGGTCGATCGGTGGTCCTTTCAACGCCTTGAATTGGTTATGACTAGATCCGATTCGTTCTAGTGGAGGTGCAGACTTGAAGCATATACGAGCGTTGCAAAACTACCTGTGTACTAGCTTCCACCCGGTTGCCATGCAGGTCCCACGAAGCTCAATCCTGTGTCTGTTTTCAACTGCTCACTCGGGAGTCGCCGCTGAATCACGTTGCGCTGATTTAGAAGGTACCTGTGTACTACCTTCTAAAGATTATAATCATATACACGATTGCCCTTACAATATGCGATCACCTGCTGCCACCTGCTATAAATTGAAAAAAATATCTTATTGTACGAGTCTATAAATACATTTCTTTTTACCAAACATCTTGATATTAATTAATGTCACTAATTAAAGGTCTCCAACGGAGTATATATATCCATGCATGTTTTTTTGCTCACAAGACATATGATCGTAATAAAAATATAAATTTTAGGACTTCTCACAATAAACACCTCTTCCATTATGGGAAAAAAGTAGCCACTACTATTATGAAATATAGTTTATAATAACCCTCTAAAATTGCATTTAATTTACCTACTTTTGCTATTATTAAATTATGGTTTCAAAAATCAACATATATGCAATGCAAATGATGAAAGAACATATAGAGCAAATGGCAAATTTGTCATATAGAGATTGTAGAGTATCTAAATGGGTTTTTGTGTTATAAATAAAGAGAGAGAAAGAGCAAAGATAATCATTTTTGATTAGTTGTACTATGTACTAAGTTATTATTCATGATTCTTTTAAAAGACTTACTCCTTCCGGTCCCTCCTTTTGAAGGTATACCTATAAGAGTTAGAATAACAAGACATATATTTTAACTTCCACCGGATGGAGCGCTCCTCGATCTTTGCATGTGGCTGCATGCGCGCAGTTGAACCTCAAAAAAAAAAAAAAAGTCCTACTGTCCGATGACGGTACAACAACTCTCCGTATATATGCATGTAGGACTATAAAAAGTGTCGCATTACTCTAACAACACACAAACATATGCATGACAGGGAGCATCCGAGTGCCTTCTAAAAAAGGGAGCATGCATGAACATGAAATTCTAAACCGTAATATCTGGGACGTACATGAGTTTATGGGCTAGTTGCACATAATTTTACTAGCTGTTGACCCGGCCTAAATATATATACTCCGTATTTTGTGTTGCAAAGTTTGATCTTTCCTAAAATTTGAACGTGCCTTAACTTAATTGTTATACCGAGATGCAGCAGGAAAGATTCGTTCTGGCGGCTTCTTCTCTTTTAGTTTACTCATCAACATTGTTGGTGTTGCTTGTGCAGAGAGCTAACTAACTATTCGATCGGCAGCTAAGCCCCCTATCCACTTACAATAAAAAAAATGGCGGCTAATAATAAGCCCGATTAACTTCTGTGTGGACGAGACATGCATTGACCACAGCATATAGATATCCCTTAATGAAGGTGGATCTATTTATTAATGATCTGAGATTGGTACCTCATCATTAGCTAGCTAGACACCTGGCCGCTAGCTAGGGGCACGCACGACGACATGTCTACGTGCATGCACACCATCAGAGATCAGTTCATACTACTCTCGATCGGTTGAGCGTGAAAACGTATGCCATGCGCTCGCACGTTCACACAGTTTACACGGAGTAGCTGCACAGGGAAGACCGAGCTGAGGGCCGGGGGGCGGGCAGCGTGTACGAGCGCGCCACACATATATAGGGCACAAAGTATAGTACATGTTTGGTCGTCGGATGCCCGGGCAATTTTGTCGATCTGGGGCCAAACAACATCCCAGGCACCAATATTGGTTTTTGCTCAAACCGGTACTGAAGATGGCGTTGACGAAAATCAGTTTCCGTACCATCATCATAAACTTATAAATATACTCTCTCCGTCCTAAAAAAGATGACCCTATGAAAAGCATACAAATCAAACTTTCTCAACTTTGACTAAATTTATAAAAAATACGTGGAACATTTATATATTCAAATAAATTTGTTAAAAAACTAGACTTAAAAATATTTTCGATGATATATACTATTTACTTAGCATAATAATTTATATAATTTATTATATTAGATAACTACCGGTATTTTAAAAATGTTGACTTTTTGAGAAGCGAAAATGATATCTATTTTATTAGGGACGAAGGGAGTAATATATAAATAAATAAATAAAATAAACGACCAAATTGTGTAATGTGGAATGCCATATATACAGCAAATAAAATTGTGCCGTATAAAAAACTGCGGATGGAGTAGATCAAACAAAGGGAAAACAATCTGAGCCATTCAAATCAAACCTTGCTTGGTGTCGAGACGACGAATCCTATTCCAAGTTCATGTTTATCCTATATTTGAAGCAGATCGTTCGTCATCTATGGTAATATGGTAGTATAGTCCAAGATACTGTGTATAGATTAGTATATTATCCGTAACGGAACAGCGGGAAGCTGCATCGATCGACCGGACAGGTCAACACGTACGTATATCCGTCGCGCTACACAGCTACGGTAGTAGAGTATACTAGACTGACCTTGACCCGATTACCCGATCCGCTTCGGCCGGCGCCGTCGACTTGTCCGACGGAAACTTCCCTGCAAGCCGCCGCCAGAGGCGGAGGGAAGAGGGGCCAGCGGGGGCCATGGCTCCACCCAATGTTTGGTGAAAAAAACAAATACTTTTATACAGCCCAGGTCCGCCCATATACGATACAGCAGGATCGTGAAAAATAGATGGTGATTTAGTTTTCACAATTCCCCTCACGCGCTGCACCGCCGCCACACCAGCCCCGACGCGATGCCCAAGCACCCGGCGTCTGCGTCTCCCTCCGACGACCGGCTCTCCGACTGCTACATTCATGAGCAGTTCTGTTCGTGAGACACAAGCCTAAGCTGTTGTCTGCACACTGCACTGTTGGAGTGTTGGTCTGCTGGTTGCACGTGCACATCTAGACGATCAGGGAGCAGTTTGCAAGGTATGTTTTTTATTCAGTTGTTCTCTATTCTATTTTTTATGTCCATCCACTTAGAGAAGTAGAGCTAATGTGGTAATGTCTAATTGGCTAATTAAACTATTATTTTTTATAATGAAGGATAATCATCATGAAACTTAAAAGGACAACAATTGTCTCTTTTTACAATAAAAGAGACAATGTTGATGTTTCGATAGATCAAGGGCAAGAGCAAGATGATCCAGAATCTCTAGAAGATGAAATAGCTAATTGGGTCGCTGAACAAGAAAATGATGATGAAGAAGAGGAAGATCAAGCACAGCCACCATCTAAGATTCAACGAGTAAATTGTGCAGACAACAGTGTGTTGAATGTAGAGCGAGATCCAGGTTTGCGTGACCAAATTCAGACTTATCCTCCAGATAAACAAGAACAAGTCATCAGAGCATACATGAAACATGGTCCGTACCAATTTATTAAGGATGTATACCCTCCTTCAGGTTCAGAGAAGCACCCACGGAGGTTTCAGTCACAGTGGTTCAAATCTTTTCCTTGGTTAGAATACTCACCAACAAAAGATGCAGCCTTTTGCTTTCCTTGCTTTTTATTTTCTAAAAAGCCAGTAGGCAAATCAGGGTCAGATGTGTTTACAGTCAAAGGTTTTAATAACTGGAAGAAGGTTGGCGGGAACATGTGTTCCTTCAAAACTCACATGGAGAGAGGTGGTTCAGCTCATCAGTATTCTGTTAAATGCTATGGCAATTTGAAGAACCGGTTATGTCATATTGAATCAGTGATCGAGAAACAAACAAGCGAAGAAATCAAGGCAAATAGATTGCGGCTTAGAACATCAATTGTTGTTGTTCGATGGTTAGCATTCCAGGCTTGCCCCTTCCGTGGACATGATAAATCTGATAATTCAAAGAATCAAGGTAATTTTCTTGAGATGGTAAAGCTACTAGCTTCATATGATGAGGAGGTTAAGGTTGTCGTACTAAGTAATGCTCCACAGAATGCTAAATATACTTCACCTCAAATTCAGAAAGAAATATTGAATGTTATAACTTGTAATGTTCAAAAAGCAATTCGTAGTGAGATTGGTGATGCTAAATTTTGCATACTTGTTGATGAGTCAAGAAGAGAACAAATGACACTTGTTATTCGGTTTGTTGATAAAGGTGGTTTCATTAGAGAGCATTTTCTTGACATTGTTCATGTTCATGACACATACTCTGCCACACTTAAACAAGAAATATGCTCTGTTTTATCTGCACTTAAATTGTATGTTCAAAATATTCGTAGACAAGGATATGATGGTGCTAGCAATATACGTGGAGAGTGGAACGGACTACAGGCAAAGTTCTTAGATGAGTGTCCATATGCATATTATGTTCATTGCTTTGCTCATCAGTTACAGCTAGCCCTTGTTGCTGCATCAAAAGAGGTAACTGAGGTTCATAATTTTTTTGATCATCTAGCTCTCATTGTCAACACAGTTGTGTCTTCTAGTAAGAGAAATGATGATTTGCGCGCTCACCAAGTTGCTGAATTAGAGTAGCTCATCGAGCTTAGTGAGCTTGAAACTGGAAGAGGTGCTAATCAAATTGGAACTTTACAACGCCCTGGTGAAACTAGGTGGAGCTCCCATCATGATTCGATTTGCAGCCTTATAAAGCTTTACAGGCCTGCATTCTTGGTACTGAAAGATATCGCTACTGCTAAAGGTACAGGAACCACACAAGCAAGTCGTGGAAAGACTGCTGGTGCCGTCAAATTAATGATGACATTTGAGTTTGTGTTTATTATGCATGTTATGAAAGAATTAATGGGAATCACAAACCTACTTTGCAAGAAGTTACAGCAAAAATCTCAGGACATTGTGAATGCTATGGATGATGTTGTCACTACAAAAAGGTTGATTCAAAACCTAAGAGACCACGGTTGGAATAGCCTTATTAGTGATACGATACAATTTTGCAGTAAACAAGGAATTAGAGTTCCAAATATGTCTGACTCTTATGCAGATTACATTCGTTCTTGTGCAAATAATGAGATCACAGTCGAGCATAACTACCGATATGATATTTTCATGTTTGCAGTTGATCAACAAGTACAAGAGCTGAATTGTAGATTCAGTGAACAAGTCACACAACTTCTCACTTTATGTACTTCTTTGGACCCCAAAGATTCATTCAACTCACTGAAAATTGATGATGTGTGCACTCTAGCTTCAAAGTTTTACCCAGCCGATTTTTCAGAGCAAGAAAGAGGTATATTAAGACAACAATTACAACATTAAAAACTTGATGTACCTACAAATCCTAGATTTCAGAATTTGACAACCATTACCGAGCTTTGTCGTCGGTTAGCTGAAATTGGAAAATCAAATGACTACTATTTAATAGACAGATATGTATTATACAATATTTAGTTGATTATTTTATCTTACAAGAATCATAGTCATACCTATTGACTAGTAAAATCTTTTCTTGGTAGGTTGATTCAGCTTGTGCTAACTCTACCAGTTTTCACAGCAACAACATAGCGTGCCTTTTCTGCAATGAAACTTGTTAAAACCAGGCTACGGAATAAGATGGAAGATGGGTTCCTAAGAAATTGCTTAATAATTTACATAGAAAAGGAGATTGCAGTGAAGTTTACAACTAATGAACTTATTGATGACTTTGATGCGATTCAGACGCGCAGAGCAAAATTTAAATAAAACATGTTAGTTTCTTCAACCATTTATGCGTATTATTATATTTTTCATTGCAAAATTGTCACAACATGCATAATTAATTATTTAATAGAGATTTTCGTGTTTTTTGGAATGATTCTACTTTCTCTCTATATATACTATACATGTATTTTATTGTCCGATCCCCGCTATATACAATTTCTAGCTCCGCCACTTGCCGCTTGCCGCTCTGCCACGCCAAGACACTTGGCCATTTTCGCGTAGGCGCCGCGAGCGAGCACGGCCGCTGAAAGTACAGGCCTGGCTTGTCCGGCCAGCGCGGTGGTGTCCGAATGTCCGATGACGCGACAGTGGAAAGAATTGCGATGTGGTGCGCGCCGCTCGTGCCGGCCTGGCCGGCCGGCGACCAGACACTTCCAAAGCAAGATCTCCAAACGTAGGATCACTGGCCCACGTCATGTACCCCGCCAATGTTATGCTTTGATCTTACCTCGCATGCATATCGACGTGTACAAACCTTTCTTTTTTTTAAAAAAAAAACTAGATTTACGATGGCATAAGATATGCGATGCGCTACAAGAGCCACCATAGATAGTTTACGCTAAGGTTTTAAGTAAAAATAAATGCATATCGAAGATATACAAGATTTTATGTAAATAGAAAAAAAATTATGGATAGAGATGGAAAAATCTATAGATCAATAATTGATAGGTTTATAATAACTAGATAGAGACTACAAAGATGATAATATACACATACTCCCTGTTCTTCAATTATTTTCATTTTTGTATTTATATCTGTGCACATCAAAATATTAATATAAGAACTGCCTTTCTTTATCTCAGGTTTCTTACAACATATTAATATAAGAATTACTTAATCCGTTTCAAATTATTTTTTTAACCCTAAGTTTGACCACTCGTCTTATTCAAAAAAATTGTGCAAAATATCATTTTTTTTGGTGTGGCTTACTTATTTAATAAATAGTCTACATGAACGATTTAAATTTGATTATGTTTAAACAATTTTTTTGAATAAGACGAGTGGTCAAAGTCGGTATAAAAAAATCAAACGAATTATAAATTGAAACGGAGGGAGTACATGATTATATTCACTAGGATTGTGCTGAAAAGACAGATGCTGTAGAAGGGTTTGAGTCATAGTTTTTTTTTTTGAAAGGGAGTCTGAGTCAAAGGTTAATATAAGAAAACAACAGCAGCAGAATGCACACCTACCCGGTCACATATCCTAGGAGGAAAATACACTAGTATCTACGCATCATTACAGTTACGAGTAAGCCTGGGCAAAAAAACCAGATACCTGAATCCGGATTCGAATTACTCGAACTCGGACCCGAATTACCCGAACCCAAGGTACTCGATCCTAAATTCGGATAGTGATTTTGATTACCCGAAATTAGTTTGGGTAATACGGGTAATATCCTACGGTACCCAAACTACCCGAACTACCCAAAGTTTTGTACGTGTTTTTATATTTATGATGTGTTGTGTAAAACCCTAAAATTTGATTTAGCAAATTAGGTTTGAATTTGAATTTAATTTGCTTTAATTTAATTTTTAATTCAAATATTTGTTGTGAGCATGGAATTAAATAAATAAAACTAAAACTAATATCACATGTTAGGGTTAATAACATGGTTGTACATTTCATGTCTCTGCATATTCTTCTCTGTATTGTTTGGTTTGCCAAAGCTCAAAGCTATTCAAAATTCTTTGGAAAAAAAAGAATTGGAAAAGCAAAGTTTAAGAAAAGAAAAAAGGAAAACCTTTCTCCTTCCCTCCTTTCGGCATTTGGCCCAGCAGCTCAGCTGCTCACCTCTCTCTCTTCCTTTCGCGTGGGCTGGCCTCGGCCTCGGCCCAACTCGGCCGCAGGCCCACTTGGCCACTGCCCTTCCCCCTTTCTCCCACTGACGCGTCGGGCCCGCATGTCAGCCACCCTCTTCTTCCACCTCGAGTCCGCATCGGACTCTGCTGCTCGCGTGCGTCGAACCCGCGGGTCGCAAAGGCCTCTGCCTCCCTCCCCTCCTTCTCCGACTGACGGACCGGTCCCGCTGGTCACCCGTCCCCCTCTTCAACCTAGAGTCTGAGCCGGACACGGCTCTGCCGGCGCAGCCGTAACCGCCGCGCGGTTTCCACGCGCCGCATCCGTGTGGGTCTTCGTACCCCCGTACCCCGCTATAAATAGCGTCGTCCCACGCTGCCTTTCCCTCATCTGCAACCGAGCGTCGCCTAGCCCTAGCCGCAGCAGCACCGCTCGCCCCGCAATCCGCCGCCAAGCAGAGCAAAGCCGCCGAGCTTCCCGGCCGCTTCATCATCTCCGTAAGAGCGTCGACGAGCTTCGGGTCGGGTTATAGAACCCGCGGCGACCCTTCTCCCTTCCTTTTTCTTCTGAATCGTTGCTCACCCGAGCGTGTTGCTATACACAGGGGAGACATCGCCACCCTTCTCTCTTGCCAGCCGCCCTCGCTCCGGACCTTGCGAGTAGCACAGGTGAGTTCGCCTACTCTTCCTCTTTCTCCCGGTGCTTTCGGATCGTAAAACTGAGCACCAGAGCCCCCGATCGAGGTTTCGCCGGCAAGCTCGGGCTCGGCCGCCAATGGCGCCACCGCCCCTGCCTTCTTCTCCGGCGGAAGCGCCCCTCTTTCCCCTCTGTTCTAATCTGAGCCGTCGGCTTCAGATCCAAGGGATCAGATCGCCCCGTACCCCTTCGCGGGTCATCTTTCTAAAGAGACCCCCGCTTTTCATCAAATTAACCCGCCATCCCTTGCCGACTCAGTTAATCCGATTTCCCGAATTGTTTTAATTCAATAAAGTTCAATTTAATTACATTTTTGCCACTGTTTTCAAAAGCTTATAACTTGCTCGTTTTAGATCCGATTTAATCCGTTCAAGTTGTGTTAGATCCGTAATTTTATGCTCTATCCAGTAGTATAGATTTCAGCTATGTTAATCACTTTTGAAAATAAAAGTTTAGATTAATTCTTTTAATGTTTTAATCTTATATAGTAAAATCTTACTTAATCTATAGTTTATTCGTTTTAGATCCGTTTAGCGTGAATTTCGCGTCTATGTGATCGTAGTATCGTATAGATCTGTTTTATAACCTTTTCAAAACCTCTTTATTGTTTATGGTGTAATGTTCTAATTAAATCTATGTTGCTTCGTGTATGATTGTTCGGAGATTGCTTGGTGGTGTTGATCGAGTTCAGCCGGTGAGATTTTCGGTGAGCCAGAGTTCTTTGCAGAAGATCCGGATCCCCAGGAGCTTCGTGATCAAGGCAAGTTTAACATGGGATCTTCCTTGTTACCCATTCACCCTAATTACATTTAGTCATGATTGCATGTGTCTTAATTGATTCCTATCTAGATCTTTACCATAGCTTGTTATCCGTTTCCTTGTCACCAATGGGAGTTGTGCATTCGGGTAGTTATGCTATGCTTTACCTAATCATGAGATGAATCTTGATTAATGAGATATGCAATGATGATTAAAACTGACTTTTATAGCAACATGGAATAGGACCACACTGTAGGGCAAAAGCTGGGATTTAAATGCAACCATGAGTGCTATATGGCTCTGGCTTTAGTCAAGTATAAAGATTCATACTGGCATGTTGGCAGTTCGTGAAAGGCACCATTGCCAAGCTGGTTGTAGGGCATGGCCTAGGGTGGTTACCGCTTCGAAGGGTACCATCGAGTAGGGGCTTTACATACCCTTTGCCCTTGGGTCCATAGGGTCTGGCGACATGTTGGGAAGACTTCTGAAAGACTTCATAGTGTACCCTGCCCGCTCACCTTGGCAGTGTTTTGGGAGTTATAAACCCGGACATATGGGTTACACGGTTTATGGGTAAAGTGCATAACCTCTGCAGAGTGTAAATCTATCATGATAGCCATGTTTACGGTCACGAGCGGTCTGGAAAACTCACAGCGTTAGATGATCATGTTGTTTAATTATTAATGTTGATTAATATTCTTATTATGTGGTTATCAACTGGGTATGCATAACTAAAGCTAAGTATTGTTAAAATTTGACCAAGTTAAAAGCAACCGCAGTAAAGACAGTGTCAGCTTATAGCTTCATAACCCTGTGTTACTCTTGCTGAGTACTTTAAGTGTTCACCCTTGCTTTATCAACCTCATCAGATGGCTATGAAGACTACCGTGAAGAATACTAGGCTAGTGGTCAACCACTCGGTGTTCCCTGTGAAGTGGAGCTTCGTCGCGAGAGTTATCTTTATATTTCCGTTGTTTTGTTTATGAATATTATTCGTTATGTAATAAGCACTCAGTGATGGTACTATTTAAAGATTTGTCGGCTTATCTGTGGGATTGATCTCTGGGTACACATGAATTATTCGCATTCAATTTTATTCTTAAAATTGGGTGTGACATGTTGTTAGTTGAACACTTGAACATATCACTTTATTAAAATATAATTCTCTATTTTTTGAAAAAATAACTTTAAAAATGATTCTCTATAAATTGTTGTTAAAATTCTATACAATTGTTGCTGAAATTATGTATAAATTACTGCCAAAAGTTTATTTAGTTTGCTGATTTTTTTAATTCGGGTATATCGGGTAATACCCGAACCCGAACCTGAATTATCGGGTACCCAAAATTTCGGGTAGTGTTTTTTGGGGGCTAATATTGGATAACAATTTTCATTACCCGAATTTTGAATTACCCGAATTACCCAACCCGAACAAAAAGGATAACTCGAACACCGAGGCTTAGTTACGACATACAATGACTGTTTTTTGGAGTAGCTAGTAACCATCACTGCCGGGTTCCCACCGAAACAAAAACAAACCTACACACTACACTCTGGGTGAAGGTGAATTGAAAACTGCATCATAGATCTGAAAGCACCTGTCACACGATGATATCTGGTCGGTCTTCTTCGGAGTTCGGTCAGCGAAAAAAAAAGTAACACTTCCACTCTTCCAGAGAGTCTCAGAGCAAGGAGCCAAGGACTCTGAGATGGTACTCCAAGTTATCCAAGACGATGCGTTTCAGTTTAGCTTGCTGCAACGAACGACATCAGCGGCGATACCGGTGCGGCAGAAAGCTGGTACCGTAACTAACCGATGCTGACCTCTTCCTTCTAGATATGGAAGCCGATCAAAGCGACCGGTGTGTGTGTTCGTTATACTATAGTCAAAAACTCATCAAAAGGAAATACACGGCAGCACTGGAACCGGACAGCGGAGCTCAAAAGTCACAACTAGTGATCTGCACCGTGCGGCAACATCCAACGAAACCAACAGCTAGCGATCCGGTCATGACACGCCCACTGTCCGGACCTGACAGGACTCGCGAGACGAGATGATCGGAGTCGTCAAACCAAAACAACGTGAATACGGAGTACTAGCATGCACGAGACTCTGCTTGGAACGGTGAGAGATGGGACTGCTGCAGGTACTGGGAAACAGGAGCGCGAAACGTTGCTGAAGAAAAACAACAGTCGAGCAGTTTGCCTACAACTACAAGGTCTACGGTCCAATGAGAAAAGCACAACACATATTAGATTAGATTATTATTAGGTGTCGTCAGTTCGGTTAAGACTTACTACTGTATGATAGATACCATAGTACTGTACATCCGACAACGTTGGTAGGCAAAGGCAATGACGAATCATTATCATGAATAAATGGCTCCACTAAAATAAGTTCCAGTTTGAGGTTTCCATGGCACCACATGCTGAATTGATCACCTACAAAAGTACAGTCATGAAGCAAAAGCCTTTGAGTTGGCTTACAATTTGGAAAGCGAAGCTAAAAGTTTTGCCAACCATCTTCTTAATTCCACTGCATACCAATAATGACAGGCCTCAAGGTATCCAATCTACAAGTCAAAACATACAGATATCTGATGTCCCAAAAAAACTTTTGTTGTGTCTTTCTTTTGTGTGCATCCAGGATTAAATGCCACCGCCGACTGTAATCTCCGTACTTACTTCTCAATCGCATAGTCTTGGCAATGGAATCTTTTTTAGGCGGTTGTTCATCATATCCTGCAGCCTTTAGAGGCCCAAGTGTCCGCACTGTTGCTAGCGGCTAACCTTGCAGCTACAATAAATCTAAATCTTCAAATGCTAATCTTTTTCACAAGTAATGAAGTGGTTGCGATGGTGCGAACAGGCGGGACATACATGATCACGGTCATTGGTCTTTGCGGCTAATCCTAGCGGACTTCATATATAGCTATCACAGAGAACATGATTCATTATGTCATCAAACTTGGCAGGAAAACAAATTGATTAGCTGATCAGTCTCCCAAAGAAAGCAAGGTTGTCTTTCATTCCTAGCTCTTGCTTGTTTCATTATTGTTCGCACTGACAGGTTTTGTATGTCCCGTTGTAACACACTGCTAGCCTTTAAAACTTCAGCACTGCTTCGAACGTACGTATGTGTACACCGATCACCTGTCACCACTCGCCATCATGCGCTATTGCTCTCCTTCAGAGTTCGTTCAGGTCGATCCATCGATGCCAGTGCCCGAGGAGTGAGGACTCCGATCCTGCGACGAGAGTGTGGATGCGTTTCAGCTAGCTCTTTTCTACGCCGAGCGTCAGCCTCCAGCGATCAGGTCGACCTGACTGAGTAACAAAATCTGACTATACTATGAGTCCAATTAAGCTGACGAGCCTCCCTCCAAATGGAAACCTGAAGCGATCAGCTGATCTTGGCGTTTGTTTATGTATAAATAGATAGAGTCAAAACAAAGTGAAACACTTGAGCTACTAGCAGCGTCGTTGTTAGGTCATGGTGGCTGCTTCTGCTTGCTTCGTGACGAACGGCGGCGAGCTGAATGAAACCAGAATCGCTTGATCCTGCCGGTCATAGCACGCTCGATCTTATTCTTATATTATTCCCATAGGCCGAGATGATCCAAGTCATCAGATCAGACCGAAGCGAAAACGCAGCGCCAAGATCGTAAGCTAGCTTTGAGAAACGACAGAACAGACAGGGTCCATGGGACTGCAGAGTTGGACTGCTTCAGTTTCAGGCAGCAGGCCGTTGAGAAACAGAACAGATCAGGGTGCAGGAAAGGGAGACTAGCTAGAGCTGATGAATTCAACGCCGGATTTGTCAGCGGTGATTTTACATACTACGCACCGCAACTCAACTGGCACGCAAGTTTTAACACGCCCTATGGATCACGGTTAAGTGCCATCTTTTTAATGCAATCCAACTTCCAATCCAAGTGTTCTTGCAACTCTCCTGGCTTGGACCACATCGACAGGGGTGGAGAAAAAACTCCCTCATCCGCCACACATCCAAAGCACAAGAGTGTGTTCAGCTCATCTCACGAAACTACCGTGCCACTAGGTAAGGCCAGTCATAATGGAGGGTTTTATGGATTGATTTTAAAATTGTCATGTCATACAAAATGAAATGAAACTCGAATTAAACAATCAATCTCATTGGAGAGTTGCATTATATAGTTTTATAGACATTTAATTTCATGACTCATAGAAAGCTCATTTTTCCTCTCTCTTTTTAAATAAACTGTCATGTCATAAAAAATGTGATAACATATTTAATGCGAACAAAACTCAAATGAAACTCCCACTGAGGCTGACCTAAAAGTGAAGTAGAGCTTCGAGCTTTTCTCGATCTACGTGAAATGATCTTCTTAAACAAGTGGAAAATCTGAGGGCTGTCAAGCCACTGCGGATCGAGTTTCCTTGACAGAGCCCCATGTTGACTTGGTGGGGTCGTGGAATTCGATCGGGAATTCAAAATGATGCCGCAGTTGAAAAGTTTGGGCAGGTCGAATCAGCAGCACCAGGCCACCAGTACGTATACCTACGTGTACGATTGCGAAAGTAGTGCAAACAAGGAAACGGTCGAGGCCACCATACATCGCCGATTCACCGGGCTTGATTCAGGGATGACTGCTGAGAACTGAGAATCTTCAGCCATGGCACCAATCGTGCAAATGGATAGTACTGTAGGTTGGACCTCCTGAAGTCCTGAGCGATTGAAAGTGAACTGAATACATCAATTCAGCTGAGGTGAGACAAAAATAAATAAATAGTCCGAAATCCTACAAGATGTCCACACTTTACGTACGTGTGATCGCAACTCGCAAATAAGTTCAAGTTTAGGCCCGGTCGCATTGGATTCCAATTCTGAGGACAAACCTGCAGCCTGTCACCTTTCAGTTTTCACGTTTTCTGAACTTGTAGTGCACCTCTAGTTTATTGTTTATGATACGACACATTGTTTACAAACACGCAGATATACTCTCACACCTATGATGACCAAGTGAAGTGAGTGAGATGTGTAGCTTGGGCCGTCTAATGCACCTCCCATTTTTTGACTTACATCATCCAAACGTTTTTTTAATAATGTCAAACAAATATCTGCAGGTTTTTTTTTAAAAAAAAAGAGCTCATGGCTTTGTCTTTCTCCTATTAATTGGGAAACTTTGAGAAAAAAATAATAACATTGTAAGCATCTGCTTCCAACTTTCAAAACACCACCAAAATAGTTACACAGAATAATGGTGGTGTAACAAGGGAAAATTCGGAATAGTGATCTCCATTTTTTTTTGGTTTGACGCTATAATATTTGTGCTCTTAAAGTTTGTAGCGTGGCAAAATTTGATATAAATTCTTACGACTATTGAAAGCTATTCTGAGGGTTGAACCGGTAAAACCCTATCCTCTACTATAGTTTTTTTTTCTCAAATACGCAAAATATTTACATATCTTTTTTATTAAGTAGAAGATTGTTTTACACGACACACCATACGGCACACTAAAGAGGACAATTCATTTTAGGGAGGACTAGTTATATAACCCTGAAAAAAAGTGTATCTTAGGTTTATGACCCTTTTTTGCCTGAACTTTGCGACCCTGAAACGAACTTTCTTTTGCTCTATGGTCTTCTGTCCGTTTTAGACAGCGAACGATGTTAAGTTAGAGATAAAAAGACCATTTTACCCCTAGTTAAAAAATAAAATGCAGAGTTTTATTTATTTATTTATTATATATTTGGAGTAATATTAATAAGCAAATAAATTCACGTATGACCACATATGGACATATAGGCACCATGGAGACGGTATTGCGGAACATCTTGTCCATTATAGCTGGAATGACATATTTCTATACTTCTATAAAAATTTGCTACTTCACGAGTATTTTTTTTATCACTAGCCCATTACAGTAATATATATACATAAACCGGACTATGAACCACTTTTTGAACAAAGCAAATTGGATTTCATGTATATATCCCTGAACCCAGAAACCCTTAGGTCCCTCCGTTAAGAGTGAACTATTTGTGCAACCTATATGTCTACAGGCGTGACTAAATCGCGAACGTTCACCCAGTTCGATTCGAGCGAACATCCGACAGCGGTAATAGTTTCCATTTTAGGACTAAATTAATCCCACCTTTTTTCCGTATTTGGTAGATAGTCGTTTTAATTTTCTTTTCTGCGTCAGAACGTGTCAGTCTTGTTTTCTTTTCACACGAACGCACGTGAACTCACCATTTTGTTTTCTCTTGCACATAACTTAGCTTAACTGATCGAGTTACATAACACAACTTATAGTAATAAGTTAGAAGTTCTAAGTTATACAATAATATATTTTTTTCTTGTGAGATGATAACATTATCTTCGCGATTCCATTCCCACGGTCGTTCGCTCACTCTGGCATCGAGTGAACAAAAAAAAGACAATCGGTACATACATATAGTTATTTGACGTCATGTAAAAGATCAAAACATTTATTTCAACTTGTTATATTTTCTAAATTGTATATCTGTTTCTAATTCCGTTTGCACCGATGTATTCTATGCGACAAGACGAATAAAACTAGATCCCACTTGTATATGTTTTAAAGATTTTTTTTTCTGTTACACTGTTGTTATTCTCAGTAAAGTTTTTTTTATGTTCTGCTGTAAAAAATATGTGTATAAGTTAGATTTTCTAACGTGCATATGTATATTGACGTCATAAGTTAGATTTCTAACTTTGCAACTTGTAAGATCATTTAAGTTATACCTATAAGTTAATTTTTGCAACGTTTAAAATCACGAAGTCATACGTATAAGTTAGATTTCTAACTTTGCAATGTGTTCGATCACATAAGTTATGCCTTCTAAGTTAAGTTTCTAACGTTGCAATGTGTAAGATCATGTAAGTTATGCATTTTAAGTTAGACGTATAAGTTAGATTTATAACTTTTCAATGTGTTAGATCAATAAGTTATGTCTTCTAAGGGCAACTCCAACAGTTTGACATTTAGACTTGACATATCTAATTTTGCCAAAAAAACTAAAAAACTGGTGGCCAACAGTTTGGCATTTGGGCTTGGCATTTTTGCTAAAGTTGCAAATAAGAGCCCGCACTTAGCAATTTGGAGACCTTGAAAAGGAGGAGACAATTTTTTTTCCTTCTTTTTTCACGACTTAACACTAGGCGGCGCCCTTTTTTTTGTTCCTTTTTTTCCTTCCTTTTTTCTCGTTTTTGCCAAGTCATTATGGAGAACTGTTGGAGATTACATATTTTTTGCTTTGACATATCTATTTCAGAGTTGCAAATTTCATGTTTTGCCAAACCAAAATTGTCAAACTGTTGGTTCTAAGTTATGCATTTTAAGTTAGACCGTATAAGTTAGATTTCTAACTTTTCAATGTGTAAGATCACATAAGTTATGTCTTTTAAGTTAAGTTTCTAAGTTATGCATTTTAAGTTAGACGTATAAGTTAGAGAATAGAAATTATGCGCATGAATTTGCAACTTTACATTTTTCCTTTGCAATAAATAGAAAACTTTCCAAAAAAAGAAAGTTGCGGGATTTTTTTCACCAAAAAAAGGAAAGTTTCGTACCTATCTGAAATCACTCGCTGCATCCTACTTGCCAATGCTATAAAAAATTAAAACATATAAAAACAAAAAAATACTAAAAAACATAAAACAAACAAAAACAATAATAAAAAGGAAAGAAAATAAAAGGGTAAAAGGAAAAAATAGAAAATAAAAGGAAGGTGTAAAAGAAATGGACATAAAAAAACAAAAAAACAATAAAGAAAAATAAAGAAAATAAAAAAGATAAAAGAAAAAGTAGAAAAAAGGTAAACTGCGCTCACATACGATGAGTGAAAAAACGTACATGGTATTTAATTAGTATTCAATAAATACAAGCGAAAAAAGAAATAACTCTTCACGTTGTGGTTGTGACGTCATCGCTGGCTTGGTTCACGTGACCCGATCCGATCAGATCGCCTGCCCAGCCCAGCTAGCTAACCGCATTTGGCTTCGTCGCAGCTTCTTTAAACCGCGCGACCGATCTGGCAAGCCTAACCGTTCACTGTATAGGAATCGAGCGAACGCTCGCGTAAATGGATTTAGGTGGTGATCTATCATATACTCTTCTTATAAACTTGGTGGTCCAACCCCTTGCAAATTTACAAATTCGTGAATATATACCCGCACATGCCGACATGCCGTCAGTCTGTGGTAACACGCAGGCACAGTCTCGATCGGGCGGGTTTAGTTTAGTTTACGCTGAGCAGCGGAAACCCCAACGCTGGGTGCGGTGACAGCGGCGGGAGACCCCGGAGCAACGCCTCCCAGTACTGTTCCGAGCTCCCGCTCGACGGTGTCACGGGGAGCCACTCAGCACCTCCGCGCATCGTCCCTGTCGTAGTCGACGTCACCGTCGATGACGGCGAGGTGGACGACGACGACGGCGGCGCCTTGATCTTCACCGTCTTGCTCACCACCGCGACCACCTGAACCTCGGGGTCCTCCTCACCCTCCACCACCGTCTGCTGCCGCCTCCGCTTGTTCTTCGCCGTCGTCGAGGCCGCCTGCGTCGTCGCCGCCGGGGCCCAGAGATCAGCGCCGCGTGTGCCGACGTCGTTGGGGAAGTTGAGGATGGCCTTGGCGCCGCGCATGCGGAACGCGGCGCGGTCGTAGGCGCGCGCGGCCTCCACGGGGGTGTCGTACGTGCCGAGCCACACGCGCGAGCCCCGCCGCTTCGGGTCGCGGATCTCCGCCGCGTACTTGCCCCACGGCCGCTGCCGGACGCCGCGGTACTTGCGGAAGTCCTCCATGGCCGCCGGCGCGGCGGCGGCCCAGGCGGTGTACGAGCTCGGCGGCACGGCGATGGTGAGCGGCTGCTGCCTCATGGTGGCCACGGGCGACGCCGGCTCGCTCCCGAACTTTATCATCACCGGTGGAGCCGGCTCCTGCGCCCGGAACGCCGCCGCCTCGGCGGTCGGAGCAGCTCCCACGTCTATGTAGACATGCTGCTGCTGCTGCTGTGGTAAGAGAGACATGGGCTGGAAGAACACCGCCGGTTGATGAGGTGTCTGGACGGGGAAGGTGACATCGTCGGAAACTACGGCAGGGCTGTCCACGGCGTCGCCGCCGAGCATGAGGTCATGGAGGAAGTCGAGGGAGAAGCCGTCGGCGTCTCCGGTGAAGTCCATGTTCATGTTCGTCTCTCGATGGATCGGAGCTGCTGCACAGCTGTACGTCGCGGTGGAGAGGATGATGGCACAAGAACACAAAAACTCTTCAGCTGTTTTTGTGTGCGCGTGCAGTAGCTGATGATGCTCCGTGGACGACGACAAGACTACGGCCTACGGGGCGGTGCCCTGTATTTATAGGCAAGAAATCAGGTAGGGGTACCAGAGAAGAGTGTTTGAGACTGAAAGCATAGGGCTTTTCTCCGGCTGGGTGAATTTCTTTGACCAGCTTTGATTAGTGGACTCGCTCTCGTCTTTACATCGTCATCTCTATCGTATCGTACCCTCTCGGTCTTCTGTCCACCAAAGAAAACAACTATGATATCTATATTGATCAAAATAGCTTAACTTTAATCTAATTTATAGTAAATATTATTAGAATTTATGTCTTTAAATAAATTTGTTATAAAATATATTCTATAACTAATATAACAATACTTATTTTATATCACGATTTGATTTGTTAGTATTTTTATATAAATTTAGTAAAAGTTCAAACTGTTAGAATTGTTTTTTTTATATACGAAAGCAGTAATCAAACTTCGTCTCACAGTGTGTAGTTTGAGTCAGCTTCGCTGCTGATCGGATCACGGGAGCTAAGCCGCCGATGAATTTCAGGACACGACGACGTACAATTATTTTCCAAAACTCTGCTCCAGTAGATATTTGACACTTTTAGATTATACTACTGACTTCGGATGACTTACATATTTGATCGGATCACGGGAGCTAAGCTTGTTCGTTTGATCGTTTCAGAGGCGGATAAGCTGACTGATACTGTTTTTGACTATTTTCTGCGAGAGAAAAATACTATTTCGGTAACTAATAAATCGGTTGATCAGTTGTTGCAAAGGTTTTTCTTGAGAGAGAGAGAGTAGTTACTGTTAACTTTCTTGAGTTTTTGAGCTGTGGAAGAAACAAGAAGGATGGGAAATTATATACAGCTGGGGCCGATCCAAAACATAATAAACAAAACACATTTCTCTAACCTGAATGTAGTAGTAAGATTAAAGGAGCGGCCAAGCTAAGCAATACAAAGCTGGCTACAACGAAAACGCGTTAAGGCTTCAACAGGACTTCGTGAATTTCCCTAGTTAAGAAACGCGTGTCTAGATACACACGAGTGATTAGGCCAATTTTAATGAGGTTTCATGAAGTTGTATAAATATTAAATATGTTAGATAGCATTGTATTAATGAAGAGAGAGTGATGAAAGTTATATAAGAGTACGCATAGCCTCGTGGAATGAAACTAACACAATTTCTAAAATATAAATGTGTTGAAAAATATGTCATAAAATCCGCTGGCCTTTAGCGGAGGGATAGATCATAGTCATGGCAATTGTAGAGTCTGGACATTGATGAATGAACGGGTTCAAACACGATGCTCTATGTAAAGCATATCTAAATTGGCATTTTGATGTCTGCCGGTCCAACCTGGTTCATCAGAGGTGCTCATAGAGATATAGTGTGTGTGTGTGTGTGTGCGCGCGCGCTTCGTGTATGTGAGCGTCTGTAACTAAGTTTTGCACACAAAAAAATGTGAAATATTTTATGAAAAAAAAAATCAGTACAAACTAATTTTGATGGTACAAATCATAAATGTTTATATATTATGCTATGGAGCAGTGAAAATTTGAGAAGTTTCACTTAGGGGCAACCTAAAGTAATATGCAATTTACATTTGAACGGAGTGTGTAACTTCTAGTAGTATTTAAAAGTAAGATCATCAAATGAAGAAAATCTATTTTATTCAAAATGATGAAAATCTATTCTCCTTAGCCATGATGCACTATTTGCTAGTTTTTTTCTTCTAATTATGATTAAAGTGGAACGGGATTTACCTATTAAAAAAATACGAGGAACGGAACAAAATATTTTTGGGGTGAAGTGATTTTTTCCTTTTTGAAAGCTAACTAATTGCAAAATGATGGTACGTATAAGTTTTATCAAACTTCTTTTTGAGAAGTCCCTAGTGAAAATCCATGTTTCTGTCCACCCCCCGACACTTCCAAATGGCGGTTTAATTGTAGTATATCTCGGAGATATGGACGTCGCAATTCCTTGCATTCATGAGCTGTACTAGCTACAGTCGTAGTTGCATAGGTGCTGCTTGGTGCCTGCTGGGGACTAGCTCCGTGCCGGTGTCGACACGGCTTGGACGATGCACGCACGTAGTATAAAGCTAAGGTGGTGAGACCATGCAGGTGTGGTGTGGACCGGGTCTCCGATCCTTTCTTGCTTTATATATGCACATGCACCGATGCGGCTCGTTCACGGATCGTAATTAAGCGACGACGGCTTGGAACTGGAAAAGATTACTTGCAGTGATCTTTATTCTCCCGCCGGCTAATCGATCTTCTGGACGTGTACATCTGCCTGCCCATCATATCGACCTCAGCGCTCGTATTGGATTGGACGTACGGCTGGGATTGAAGACGAGCGAGCCTGTACGAACCTAATTAGCTTTACTGATGTATCATATCGTCCCACGTACGTACGTCTGTCGTATGTGTAGCTAGCTGCTGCACTCTGGGGTGTTCGATAAAACCGTTAGCCATCTGCATCGATCTCATCACATGCAATGTTTCGATAATTGCTTAGTCAATTCGTAGTGACGTAATGACCGGGTCCACCGGCCGCTAATACGACTCGCTCGTAGCTAGGTGGCATTAATGATGCTTGACTTGGGGTGGTGCATAGTACGTAGTATGCACTCATCAAGTGTATAGCAACCGGCCGCTTGGGATTAAACATGCATATGCGCGCCCTCAAGTGTGATCACGGCACCACACCCCGGAAGGCGGAAGCTATATACACACATGTGCAAAATACAGTTTCATTTCGAAGCAACAACCCATGCACGTACATGCACGTACAAAATACCATAGTTGATCGAGTACAACTTTGTAGTTTGTACTACACGTATTTTTTTTCTTTATAATACGGAGCATCTAGGAACGAGCAGTACACTAGCTAGACTTGGTTTCTTGTTTGGCAATAATAATAGTCTAGTTAAAATCTGATTGGAAGTTGGAGTACACACACAGGTGCATGCATGTATGTCGTCGAAGGACATGTGCATTGTAGGAGAGGAGTATACTACTAGCTCCCACGACATGCATGCAGCTACAGGGTCTGACTCTGAGCCTTCGGCACATCCACATGTCAGCCATGCATGCACACTCAGCCGCAGGTCTCACGAAGCCGCTCGCTCGGCGGCACTGGTGTCGCTTTGTTTGAGCGGCTCCATCGGAAGTCATCGTCGTTGACTCTCCAACCTACTGTACATGCTAGGCACAAAAGTTCTATATGTACTTCCGGAAAAGATTCTGGCGGCTTAATTCTTCAATTTTACTCGTTCTAGCTCCTGTATGTGACGAGACGATGCCAGCTGATCGCGGCCGCTAGCCAAGCTCAAGTAAGGTGTTGTTTGGATCCACTAGATCAAGGTCTAAAGTTTAGGTCTAAAGTTTAGCATTTAATGTAGATCTAAAGTTTAGACACTAGAGCATGCAAACTTTGGTGTTTGGATTCATGATCTAAATTTTAGTCTGAGGTCTCTTTAGCATCTTTTAGGCTTGTTTAGCATCTCTTTTGGTGCTAAAAGTTTTAGATCAAATTTTAGACCCTGACACTTTAGACCTCTGTTTAGATCCATTTGGCAAAAAAAAAGTGCTAAAAGTGTATGGTCTAAACTTTATACCATGAATCCAAACATGGTCTAATACAATACAATTCTGTGATGATGGTCCCGGCCGGTTCTACTTCCCCGCAGTGAATGAGGGCTATGTGACTCATCACCCTACAGAGTTTAGCTCACACAAAACCCTTCTTTCGCGTGGGGTTGTTGGTTACGAGTTGTTCGACTCATAAGTTATTTTGTTGTAACATAAAATATTATACTATATCTGATAAAACCTAGCAGTGATATGTGAAACAACATGAGAGGAGCTATAGCTCCTTGCCTCCTTTGTTTTTTTCTCGAATACGCAAAAGGCTTGCGTATCTTTGTATTAAGTAGAAGGGGGATTTGTTTTTACAAACGCACGTGGCCCGAACCGTGGCTTGATGGATTTTACAGTGGAACAAGACTAAGCCACGATCGGTCCAATGACACAAACGCGGACTACTCACGCACTAAACGACCTAGGTTTCGCGCCCCGGCCTCGATCTATAGATCGGCGGTGCGCAAGATGGTGTTGAGTAGCTGTGGGACTGGCGCCTGTGCGCTCCTGAAGCAGCGGGCGTTCCTCTCCTTCCACAACTCCCATGCCACCAGGGCGAACAGTGAGTCGGCACCCTCCCATTTTGCTCCGTGCCATCTCAGCCTCCAATGGTCCCACCAGTCCAGCATGGACTCTCTTCCGATGTGAGACGCATCTACCCCCAGCGTGGCTAGGATGTTCTACCACACCTTCTGGGAGAAGGAGCAAGAGCAGATGATGTGGCCGATGGTCTCGGCCTCCTGGTCGCAGAGGTAGCAGTGATCATCTGCCGGAAGACCGTGTCGTCGCCTTCTGACCGCAGTCCAATGTTGTCGTCGGACGGCCAGCCACAGGAAAATCTTGACGCGTAGCGGCGCCCATGTGTCCCAAACCCAACTGCAGCCCGGGGTCGGGAGGGAAGTGAGGTGCAGGGCACGATAAGCTGATTTGAACGTGTATTTCCCGTCCGTCGTCCATTGCCAAATGATCTGGTCCTCTATCTCGGTGAGCTGTGTCTGTGATACCCGGTGCCAAAGTCGGAGGTACTCGTGCACAACAGGCACGGTGATTCCCCCTGTGATTTGCCTCACCCAGGCCCGATCTTGTAGCCCCTCGGCCACTGTGGTGGACAGGATGTGCCGGCGGTTGACGAACGCTAGTAGCGATGGTGCGATGTCTTGTGGCGCCTCTCCCTGGAGTCACCTCCCCGTCCAGAAGGCGGTGGATCGCCCTTTGCCGACGGAGGTGTAGGTCGAAATACGAAAGAACAGCCGGACGCGGCTGAACGACGGTTGGTTGCAAAATGACACTTGAGGTGGTATAACGATAGTGGTAGACTCGTCGTGAATGGGTTGCACGCATACAAGTAATTAATACCATCATGCCCCGTACGGAGTCTTAAAATTTAGCAGACGCTACTGTAATTTATTATTACTATTACAATTATTGTTGTTGTTAGACTTGCTACCCTATGTGAATGGTTCAACGGATGATGTGAATGGTTTCAAACTATTAGAGGAACTATTTTCTACTTTCAGTATGGAGTTACTTTCATCCCATTCTTCTCCCCCACCGTTTCTATCATCCATTTCCTCCAACGACAAGTGGGAGGACCAAACCGTTTTTGCATCTCTTCCATGACTGGTCAAGGCTCTACGACTAACACCTTTGGATTTTATGATCATCCAAGAATCTAAGTTAATACTATGAATGAGTGTGTGCTGAAGTGATACAGATACGGTAGTGTTGAGTGCTGGTCGTGAATTGGCCCTCGAAAAAAAATCAACTTTAATATTTAAAGTTTACGTATAATTAAAAATACGACAAAGTCCAACCATGGCATTTACTCGTTGCTTGAAGTTCTTCGACAGGCCACAAAGGTCTACTGTGTTTGTCGTTCACTTAGAACCATTCGTTCATGTTCGTAATAGTTAGCGTGAATTGGTCACCATCATATAGGCCACGGATCATGCATGGTAAATTATGTAGCTCAGTCCTATGATTTTGGACTTAAAAGATGCTCCACGCTGAAATTCCCCAGTTCCAGAAGCTGTTTTTCTTTTGTTTATTAGTTAATTTATTAAATATTGAGCTGCATAAAAAGTTTTTTTTCAAAAAAATAAAAATAAATTATGTGAAGTTTTAGAGTGTTATTTTAAATAAATATTTGCAAACAAGAATATCACCTAACTATAATGGTGCATAATTAATTCCTAAAAAATAGATTTTAGGCCAAGTATGTTTGTTAGACTACTTGAGTAGTTGAGTATGGTATCTTCAACAGTTGACAGATCCAACGAAGAAGACCCCAAAAAAAATCCAACAACAGAATTTGGACCGAGTTACTGAAACCTTGGGCCGATCGAGGGATGGAGAATGTACGTTGTCATGATCACTGAAGGACCGAGAACGGCGACCAGAGAGGGGTGAATGGGAGCCTCAAATTTCCCTCGAAATATTCGCGTCACTCTTCCCAAAAACCAAAACTAGTTGCTGGGTGCTCAACCTCCCCCGAGCGTTGCTCGGGGGATTCAGACGAAAACGGAGAAATGAGAGCTCACCGGCAGTGGAGGAAAACTCACCGGAAACCCCGGAAACCAAGTCCTCAACCCCTATGGAAAAGAGGTAAGAACCTAGGCCAAACACGCGAAAACAGCAACCTCCGGACTACTTCAGACAGAGCCTCCGGACCAATGGAAGTGGTCTGGTGCTTAGTCCGGTGCCTGGTCCGACGGTCACTCAGCAGAGACCAAAAGACACAGTAAACACCCGAGCTTCGGACGTCACCTCCGGACTAGTCCGACGCTTGGTCCGGAGCTCTCCCGCGCCTCAGCCAAAACAAAACAGAAAGCACCCGACCTTCGGACTCGATGCTTCGGACTAGTCCGACGCTACCACCGGACCATGGAGCACTGGTCCGGAGCTTTCCCTCGCCTTTGCCAAAACCATGCAGTGAGCACCTAACCACCGGACCAGACCGTCGGATGGGGCCGTCGGACTATGACGACTGGTCCGACGCTTGGTGGACTCAACAGACAGAGACCACCGGACCAATGGGGTATGGTCCCGAACCTCAAAAGCGAATGGTTCGGAGGGTGGTCCGACGCCCTTCGCTGCTTGACACGAGAAAAGTCAAGACCACCGGACCACTTGCTATGGTCCGGAGCTAGGGGAAAGTCGTCCGGAGGGTGGTCCGACGCTTACGAGCAGAGAACTGTTCTTTGCGAAAACGGAATTCTCTCCGCCAAATCTTCCCAAAACTCAACCAAATGATCACCAACTGCAACCAAACTTTGTAGGCATGATCCTAGTACAGTTGGGGAGCTATCCCGAATAAATCATTGCTCAATTTGGAAAGGATAAACGGGAACACTCGGATTTGGGGGAGAAAAGACAAAACGAAGAACGCCACAAAGAAATCGCCCGATCTACGTACTTGTGAGGTTTGAGGAGAAACCCTTCGGTGCAAAGATGCTCCTCACGAATATGAACAACTTGGTTCAAACGGATTTTGCAAAGCTACTCCCTACAAAGAGAAATTGTCTCGGGAAAAGGAGAGAGCAAAAGCAAAACGCGAAGAACACAAGCAAAACGGGGACACGATCAAGAAATCGAAGCCACCATGGCTTACGGAGGTTACGGCCTCCGATTCCTCGCAACAAAACCAAGTTCTTACAAAGGTTGGTGGAAACAACCTAGGGATCTCATGAACTAGAGAGAGGGTAGAGAGAGAGTTGGGGCAAAATGATTAGGGTTCAAGAGATAGGATGAGGATACCCTTTCATCCTTTATTTATCAGGGTTTTGGCTATTTCCCAAAGACCCCCCTAGATACATGACCGAATTACCTAGCCCTAAGACATTGTAATGCAAGTCGATAACTCTCAGCCGTTCGTTTGAATGGACGGCCCCGCTTCCTGCCAGGAGTTGCCGTCGCCTCAACGCAACCTCCAAGATTCCGCCACGTGCCATCCCCGTTTCCTCGGAAGCTCCGCCCGGGTTTTGAGGCCCAAACCCGCGAAACTCGCCACCGGTAGCTTTCGGCTCAACTACCGAACCTCGAGTTTTAAGGCCCAAACTCGGAAACCGTCCTCCGATGGTTTTGAGGCCCAAACCACCAAACCGCTCGACTCGAGCCACCTTGTCCTCGCCCGGTCGGACTCCGAGTCCCATGAGCCTCGGCTCGACCCGCTAGTCCACCGTCTTGACTTGGTCAACTTGGTCTACTTCCATATCTTCTCGCACTTGCCGGTGCCAAGTACTAGCCACCACAGCTAGTCCGCCGGCGTCCATGGTCCCTCAGTCCGAGCCCCGCTTCCGCCCTTCACCGCTCTCAGTCCATCGGCACGGCAAGCCTCTACTTGACCTTCTCCACGCCATTGACCACTGTCACTAGGCATAGCACCTGCACACCACAAGCCGATAGACAGGCACACATTTGCTTTCGCAAAGAGGTTACGGTAAACCACTCAAACTAAAACGCTCAAATGTTGATCAATCACTCATCATCAAAACTAAACATTTATGGATACTTATCTACCATGTGTTTACAAACCGTCAAACCCCACTGGGATCGCTCGCCAACTTGGGTACGTACTACGGTCCAAAATGTCCTAACGGAACAGAGGTGCGTATCAGCTGGCCAGGTCAACACGTAGAGATGTACTACTACGTACGTCGCTCCAAACGGTAACGGCCGGACTGACCTTGACCCCGGGCCGCTTCGGCCGGCCGGCCGGCGGTCTGCGCTTCGCCGCGAGCCCGATCGTATATATTCTACGTACGTGACTCCCGGCCGCGGACCGCGTCCTGGCTCGCGCGGCGCGGCGCCCGTGATCTCGCGCGCGCAGACCCCTCCACTCTACTCTTATCTTCAGGTTCTTGTCCGAGTCCGACGACGCGAGAGTACAAGAAGTCAAGAACCTGTGAATTGCGATGTGCCCGCGCGGCTGCCGGCCTTGCGGTTGCGGACGCTGCCAAAGCAAAGATTTTTCCGTGCATCTCGGGATTCTGGCCGGCATCACATGAGTACAGGAGGGTCATTGAGGGATAATGCTGAAGTCCTCCACACGCAGTACGTGTAGCTGCATGTGTCTGTTGCTGGCACTCAAACTTTTGCCATTCGTGTTAAATCAATAATGTCACGGGATCTATGCTATTCGTGCTCCCTCGGTCGGTCCAAAAAAAAACACAATGAGTGTAGTATCGAGTTAAATCAATGTGACTTTAATTAAATTTATATTATTATATATTAGTATCCCGGTCACCCCTCAACCATGGATCCTGCCCATCGGTTGTACGTCCCCCGATCCGGTGTACCTGACCAACGGTGGTGCCGCCGAATTGCATCGTCATCCACGACTCCGCCGGCCACCGTACGTTGCCATTTGCCAACCACCGGCTCACGCACCGCCCTAGCATCATCCTTCATCCTTCTAAGCCCGGAGGACGACATTGGAGTCCGAACATGAATCCTAGTCTCCATACCGCTGCCGTGGGGCCCGTGGGGGTTCCGTCAATTCCATATATGATTTTGACAAACACGACGAGTCGACGAATGCCGACGCACGCGCATGCAATAAGATTTGTGTTGTGTGTTGTTCCTGCTGTACGTACACATATATAGCCGTCTTGATCGTCTCATCGTGTGTTGTTCTTGCTGTCTTTCGTGAAAAAAAAATCAAATCACGCTGATCTAACAACACCATATATAACCCATTTTAAAATAACCACGCAACCAAAGACAGGCTTTCGATCTGTATTTTAACGGGCTTTTTTTTTTAACTTCATCGATCCTGAATTCGCTAGTACGTCGAACCCAATCGAATTTCATAAGAAAACGACGCCAACACTCGATTAATTAAACCTGATATCCATCCATCGGGCAGGTTTATGAGACCAATGTTTGCTGTCTCTTGTCTAGTTTTAGTTCATATATAGGAATGTTTTACCCTGTATGGATGTATCAAATATACAATACATTCTACTACGTACTGCTTCTGCTGCTGCTGCTGCTACTACTACACCAGTCTTCTAGCAAGGACTGTCCTTGTTTATTGCAAATAAGTGAGCCCGGCCCAGGCCAGCATTTGGGTACCATCAAAGCTACTACTACTACCTGGTTATACACACTACACTACATTAAAAGACATGCGAAGATGATTACGAAGAAATGGGAGATTTTGACTAACAAGTAAGAACGACACACAAGAGCAGCTGATCAGTACGTACATGCCAAATAAAGCGTTCGCAATCGTACGAGATAAAAATACCAGTATATATGGCGCGCATGCATCAGTTCCGTTACGAGAGATACTACTTGTATATTTGACTCCGGTCCGGTCGTCCTTGGGTAATAACGAGTGAGTGAATAAAGCAAATAAAAGTCACCGGCCGTCACCGGCTCACCGCTAAGATATTACACTTGCGTTTGCGTACACTACAAATTCTCGCAGGGATTTAAAACTGCAGCATACTAGATTTGAACGTACTACAGTACTCGATCCGTATATGCATGGTTGGATCGATGGATCGCGTGTCGTGTACTCGATCGTGTCACCACTCTGCATGCATCCATATCCACACATCCACGGCCTTCTTCAGACGTACGTGTGGACCAGAACGTTGTGCACGCGCGCACATAAAACTAGACACAAGATCTGCATCCAAGGGTTATGTTGCTTCTGTACAGAACCATAGAAAACGGGTCCGGAAAAAAACCAATAGCCACATAACAGTTACCGGGTCCGCTAAAAGTTAACAGGTCTATGACAACCGAGACCCGCTAACTGAAGTTGCTACTCGTTTGGGCCAAAATAACAATACCGGCCCAGTAAAAAAGACGTACAAGTACATGTACAAAATAACAAGAGTACCACTGAACCCTCCCACAAGAAAGAAACAGCCGCAGATCTATTCTGGATCCAGATGAGTGGAGAAAAGGGTGAAAATCAGTAGAAAATTCAGGAAAAAGATGAACAAGACTAAAGGAAAACAAAATCAGCCGACAGAAAAGGTATTTACCTGAAGAATTTTGTGAATTGTTGCCTCCTCTCTCCTTTATTCTGTCACAATGAATTTTTGCATCTGTGATCTTCAAGTTTTGCATATCACCTAGTGCTTCAATCGAAGTAACAAATTACACATCACATATAACAAAATTGCATGTTTCAAATTCTGTAACTAGTACTTGCTATATACGCAAATTAACTTGTAAAGCCATAACAGAGGTCAAAAACCAATTAAACCCAGTTTGGTGTTTGCGCATACAAGTACTGAAATTCAGAAATCATCTCAATACTATACTGCATATTGAACATGCAATTTCAATACAATACTCAAATTCAGAGATCATTTCAATACTATACTGCATATAATATACTGCTCATACAAGAAACAAGATTATGAGATCATTTCAGTACAACACATCACAATATTTCAACAGCAAAACAGAGTACTTAGGACTGTTCTTTTTAAACATGTTTCTAACTTGATCTTAATATAGCCTGCAATGATCATATTAACTTGTAAGCACTCCAACAGGAGAAACTAATCCAAACATCCCCATCTGCAGGTCAATAAGGATACACTTGAAGAATTCACAGATGCAGAATTCTTAAGCGAAATGGGTATCGGTTATGATGACAGTGGACTACAACTTACTCAAATTTTTGAGATAACAACAAACACATATGGTGAACAGGTTTGAAAGAAAAAAAAGGGTTACCTTACTGAATAAATATATTCAAACCTAGTGTAGTAAACCTATGTAGTTCTAAGCTCAATTGATTTGCCTTCTTATATGCAGGGTACTTTACAAAGAGATTTGGAATTGAATATTGAAAGTTATTATTACAACTTTGCTTCAATCAATGTAAATGCCAACTATACTCATGAGGTAAATAACTGAAGTATTACATATCTCAAATTAACAATAGGAATATTATTGATTAAAACTACTAATGTTTGTCTTTAATTTGTTTTTTCTTAGGATGATATGCAGCTCAATCAACAGAAGAGTTCAAAAACACCAGTGAAATACAACACCTATATAGAAGGACAAGAAAAACATGGAACAAATGTAAGATTTCCAAAGTCACAACTCACTTTTCAAAAAACTAAGAGCAAAACAGAGATTATAATTCTCTTTTCATGATGAGTGATAATATTTGCAGGTTATAACATCACCAGGAGGAACGAGCTATGTGCTATCACAAGGTGGAACAAGCTACACAAGCCTTATGAACCAAGTCATGTCTCATGCTAATTCTTCAATTAACAATTATGAGAATAATTTTTTCTCATCACAAATGACAGCAAGTTACATGGACTTGCTACAAGAGCCATTTCCATTATAGGTATTAACTTATTCTCTGTATTTATTGTTTGGTAATTTAGATTAATACAAGATGACATTTATGCATATCTAATAGTCCACCTTTTTCCTTACCTGTAAAAAACAGAACCAGATGTTTATCACTACCAGTAGGATCTCTGAATCACCATAGCATCATGCTAATGACTTGCAAAATGATGAGTTCGAAGTAGTAACTGAGTTTCCAAATGAAGGAAACACAGTATATGAACAAGATGAAGATCCAGAAGACAGAGATGGACAACAAGATATAGAGGACAGCGAAGACAATGACTCAAACTCAATCAATGCATCAGAAGAGCTACATGAACTTGAGAATGAAAGTCAAAGCATCCTAGCAGCAGAACGTTTATCTCAGGAACATGCTAGCAAACATGTTCCTCATCTAGGAATGGCATTTGCAACATCAGAAGAAGCCTACAGATTCTACAATGACTATGCATATATAGTGGGATTTTTAGTGATCAGATTTCACACATACAAGTGCAAGGACAAGAAAGACAAAAACTATGGCAATGTAACAAGGGTCACACTAAAGTGCAACATGTTTGGTAGAAGAAAGGAGGTTGCTGATAAATCTGGTGTTCCAGGAGTGCAGAGTGCAATAAAAAACAAGAGGAATAATTCTGCTACACCTCCAACACCCAATCCAATGACAAACAAAAGGAAAAAAAGTACGCTATTATGTACCCAGTGCCCCGCAGACATGATTGTGACACTTGAGAAAGGAGTGTGGACAGTTAGTCGACTCAATCTTGAGCACAACTATGTACATGCAAACAAAGATCAGAAGAATAAGCTCAAATCACATATTAGAATGACTGATATGGAGAAGGAGCTTGTTGCAACATTCAACAGAGTGAACATACCAGACAGGAAGATCATGGCAGTCTTATCTTATATAAGAGGAGATGTAACGCCATTCAACAAGAAGCATGTAAGCAACCTGAAAACAAAGATTAACAAGGCTACATCAGACAATGACATGAAGCAGGTGTATGAATGGTTCTCTAAGAAACAGAGAGAAGACCTAATGTTCTTCTACAAGTTTTCCATAGATGGGAAAAACAAAGTTAGAAACATATTCTGGGCCAATGGTACAAGCAGGAGATACTATGATGAATTTGGAGACTGCATAAGTTTTGATACAACCTATAACACAAACAAGTACAACATGAAGTTTGCACCGATTGTTGGAATTACTAGACATGGGGACAACTGTCTGTTTGGATGTGCTTTCATCATGGATGAAACAACTGAAACTTTTGAATGGATATTTAAGACAATGATCATCTGTATGGGAGGAAAGCATCCAAAAACTATCATCACGGATCAAGACCTAGCAATGAAGGCTGCTATAGACAAAATGTTACCAAACACTGTCCATCGCAACTGCTTCTTTCACATTGTCAAGAAAGCTCGGGAGAAAGGAGGAAGGATTTTTTCAATGAAGAACAATGAGAAGCTGCATGACGATCTATTTGACATGCTTAGGTATTCATTGACAGAAACAGAGTTTGAGCACTTGTACAAGGAGTTGCCTACAAATTATGATGTCAGTGGCTTCAAATATTTACATGACATGTGGTTGAATAGGAAGAATTTTGTTCCAGTTTACTTCAAGCATGATTTCTTTCCTTTCATCAACTCAACATCAAGAAGTGAAGGGACTAATGCATTATTCAAACTGGATGTCGGTCCAAGGTACAATGTCATGAGATTTATGAATGAATTCCAAAGAATCTCAGATACAACTGAAAAGAGTCAAACAGAACAAGATTTTGAAACGAGATCAATGCCTTGGTGCAGTACAGGATACGAGTTTGAAAGACAAGGAGCAAAGTTGTACAATAGGAAAATATTCTTCAAATTTCAAAAGGAGATCACATTAGCAACCAAGTACATAGCTGAAGAAATCAGGAAACAAACAATATATGCAGTCTTCAAATCTGAGAGCAATAGACAGTATGATTACAGAACAAGGAAATATATTATCACACTGGACTTGCCACAAAAACTATATAAGTGTATATGTTGCAAATTCCAAAAGGATGGAATATTATGCTGCCATATCATCAAGGTGCTCACTAACCTAAATATATTTGAGCTAGATGACAAGTATTTCATTGAAAGATGGAGGACTAAGGACAGGAAACAGTTCAGAAGAGAGAATAGTGTACCAGAAATTGAGATTAAGAAGAGCAAACAACTTAGGCATAACATCTTGTCAAACAAATTGAGCAGTGTGGCTTTAGATGGATCAAGAACGATGGAAACGTTCAACTATGTTCTAGAAGAAGCAGAACAAATGCAGAGAAAACTCAATGAACCAATAGACACAGACGAAGGACCACTGAATCTATCACAATCTGCTCAACAAAGTGCTACGGTACTCTTAGAAGATCCTGATAATGCTAAGAAAAGAGGAAGACCCAAAACAGTGAGCAGGCAAATAGGAATAGTTGAAGACATCTTAACCAAAACCAAAAAAAATTTACATATACACATTGTGGACAAGGAGGGCACAACATCAAGACATGCAAAAATAAGCACCTTCCTCCAGTGCCTTCAAAGGGCAAGAAAAGGAAATCATGTAACACATAGAAAGGTAAAGCAAGTAAATATTTACATTATATTCAAATGTGTCAGCTATATCTATGCTTACCTAACTGTCTTCATATATTATGATGTAGGAGATGCTGACAGCAACAATGTAACTGCAAGTGCAACAAAGAAAAGTAAGAAGAGACAAGTCAACAGTTGACAAAGACTGCAACAAGAGATGGAAGCCAAATTTATCAAATGGAACGAACCATGTGTTCAATCAATTTATGTAATTTATGTAATGAATGTCATGATACAAGTTTAAATTAAATTATGTTCAGACCTTCAATTACATATGCATACAACTGTAATTGCAATACCTAGAAACTGCAATTTATATTTTCTGTGATTGCAATTATGTAACTGAAGTACATGTTTGTTTGGTTTAGATGCCTAGACAGGTAACAGAACTGCCTTAGTGTATAAAAATGCAACGGAAGACAAGTGTAAACCAAAATACAAACAAAGAGACATCACCTAATCCTTTATCTTTAAAGGCATGACCTCTCACAGCAGTCAATGAAGCACGTAGCATAGCAGCATATACTATACCACTTATTCTGTTCATCCATATTCGTCACCTAGGACATGAAACATAGAAAAACTGAGATCGACACAAGATCTATGACTACTAGCACTACTAACACAATGCATGAAGTTTATTGTGCCAAGGCAAAGTACTGGTCATCTTGATTCAGTGCTAAAAAATAAGAATAAGCTTACCGATATATTACCCCACTGATATCAACTTATTGGGTCCTAAAGACCGTAGAAAAAAAGTAATAAAATTACTTCAAAACCGTCCTCCTTCACCAGGGCTTGGGACCTGTTATGATGGGTGACCATAGGTAGCCCACCATAGGCGGAGTTAAAAACGTTTAATATTTTTAATATATGAAATAAAAAACATGAAACACAGAAAACAAATACAATATAAAAGGAACACAAATATAACAATATCAAAAAGTAAAGAAAGGGTAGTAGTAAAATAAATTATTACAAAGTACAGTCCAACCACAACACTTGCATGAATAAAAAGATAACACACAGTAGATAGTCCATAGTCTTATAGTCTGATACACATTCAGGTTCAACATAAGTTCAAACAAGCATAAATAATTAAAAATAAACAAGTACTTAAACTAATGTCCCATGTGAAACAAATCGATCTTATTTTTCTTCTAAATGATAGATACCCATTGTCAACCTGAGATCACGCAGCAAAAGGACTCTGCTGGATCAAAGGAAAAATCCTATCACAATCGATTGTCTGATAGACATCTTCTGTTGCACTTCTAACAACAACACTAAGAACACGGTAAAATGACAGCAGATGACCATCCACCAAAGAAGAACGACTAGCCATACGATTAGCTTCAGCTTCATCACTAACCAACACATACACAGTTGCATTGTTTGAATCCAGGACAAACCTGTAGATACCAAGAATTTCACATCCTGTGTTCTGTCTGTTCTGCCTAACAGCACGAGCAACTAGTCTGACATTGCTGACACCTTTAGAAACAATGAGACGATCTTGCGCCCCAGGAACTAAGCCCAGAGAATCAAGAACAACCAATGACACAGTTTCATTTACTAAGGTGAAAGAAACAGCAGCATCAGAAACAATAGAGTCCTTGGGATTAACAATCTAAGAAATAAAGAATAAAAAATATTAAACACAGACTAGACAAAACTATAAAAGAGACCAAACTGTATATATATATATAAGGAAGAATAGACAAAACTGCATATTAAGAAGACATAATTTACTGCGCCAAAATTAAACTTACATGGATTCTAACAGGAATATCGAAAAATTCTTTATGAGAGCCTTCCCTTACGACAATATTTTTCACTTCATAAATAGCAATGGGTGCTGAACCAACCCTTATTTTCCAAGCACGATAATAAGAAGCAAGGTGGTCATCGTCAGCCAGAATGTATACAACACCATCAGATTCATCAAGAGCAAACTTAAATTTCTTCACAAATAGGTTTCCACGGATGTGCTTGAAACAACGGACAACAGTCATAACTGCATCATCAAAACCAGCCCTACACATACACTTAACAGCCAACAAGCGAGACTGAGGACCTTGATTGATACCAAGAATCTCAGTAACATAGCTCGAAACAGCCCTGTTGTGTATGACAAACAAATCGGCACGTTCCATCTAGAATAGATTAAAGAAACTAAAGGACAAACAGTTACATAAACACTTATATATTACTTAAAAATATATATAAGTGTAACAAGATATACTACTGAAATCAAGGAAATTTTAGATGTCAGAAGTAAGATTTCAATTAGATCAGAAAGAGACTACACAAATCAAGGAAATTTTAGATGTCAGAAGTAAGATTTAGATCAGTAACATGTCAACAGTTAACAAAATATTATAGATTAAGATCAGAAACAAAAATAAAAGCAGTACCTAAAATAAAAAAATAGATTAGACACACACACTTCAAACAGTCTAAAAATATAAAAAATCCAAAAAAATCACTTACCTTGAGCAGCCTCAAGAAAAAAGTCACACAAAATATAGAACACTAAAAAAGAACAAGAAAAAAGTTAGTTTAACAAACAAAAATAAGGAAAAACTTCGACACAAAAGAACAAGAACAGAAAGGAATTCAATAGGCAACAAGACACACTGCACACTGCAAAAATAGATCGAATCCAAAACAAAAAAGGAGGAGGAACAAGAAAATAAGATTGAAACTTACATTCCAGAACCTGAGAAACAAGCGCAAATAGGACTGCAGCCAAACAGAAGGAAGAAGAGAAGACGAGACAAAGGAGGAGGAAGAAGGAAACAAGTGACAAAAAAGAAGGAAGAAGAGAAGGGAACAAACCTCAGATGCACCATAAAGGAAGGAGAGCGAGAAATGCGAGTGCAAGGGAGAAGGTCAAACGAGGAGGCGGATATAAGTAGTAACTACTGTTGTTGCGCAGTAAATGAAGGGGCACCAGACGAAGAGAACCCGAGAAACCAGCAAGCGTCCAATGAGAGACAAACAGAGTAAATGCTCACAACCACCAAAAGTTAAAAAGCCCAAAAAGACGTGTAGATGGCCCAATACGTGAAGATGGCCCAAAACACTGGCATATACCTGCAATGAAAGGCAAAATGTGCTTCAAAAGTTAAAACACAGGAATATGAAGTGCACAAATCAGAAATGTAAAAAAGGTCTGCCCCACCCACCCCCACCCCCACCCCCACCCCCCTCCCAAAACCCCACAACCCCCACCTAAAAATCAGCAAGAGCATTATTTAACAATTCATAAAAATAATTGCATATGCATAGAACTGTAATTGCAACACCCAAAACCTGCAATTAGACTTGTATTTGATTGTAATTATGCAACTTAAATAAACTACAAAAGGCTAGGTATGCAGGAACATCTAAATCCTACACTATCAGTCAAATAATCTGAATTCTATTACACACTGAAACCTGAATGCATTCTATATAAAAAAGAAGCATGCAATGAAATCTTAATCCTACAATTCAGACAATATTCTGAACTCTATAAGACACTGAAACATGAATCCTACTGTATCAGACAGTAAGGGCAAGTACAGTCAGAAAAAGCAATACACATAAAAAATAAAGATGAACTAAAACTCACCATAAAATCACCATCTCTGAGCTTGGCACCCTTTAGTTAACCTGATAGATCACCATTCTGATGAATACTTATCTTTTAGATCATGATTCACATCAGAATGGTTTTAGTTGTAAGCTAATAAACAGATTAAAAAACCATTTTCAACATAACCTCACCAGATTTTCTGACATTGGTAGTGTCAATGCAAGACAATCCATATACAAACCATACCCCTCAAGATTGTTAATGTAATCATTAAGACATGCAAAAAGAATTGTATTTCTGATGTGAGGTTAGATTGACATTGGCAGTGTCGATCGCAGATGAGAAAACACAAAAAACCAGCAAGACTGGACGATTCAATGCCATGCAAAACTACTAAAAAGTTAAACACAGTACACAAATTCAACCACAAAGAAAAAACAACCCTCCTCCTTTACCAGGGCTTGGGACCTGCTACAATGGCACACAAAAAATATACCATCATAGGCGGAGTTAAAAACTTTTTTACATTTCCTATCTATGGAACCTGAAGCTTAGATAAAAAAACAGATCAGAATATATATATGCAAAGAAATAAAACATAATTTAAACTGTAAAACCACAATCACAATCAAACAGTACAAAACAACAAGGGACACCTTACAGAAAGCAAATTAACAAAAATAACAATTCTTTTTCTATAGAAAGAAAGATCACAGATATTTAAAGATAAATTAGCACAAAGCATAATCAATTAACAAAACTAACAATTCTTTTTCTATAGAAAGACAGATCACAGAAATTTAAAAGCAAATTAGCACAAAGCACAATCAATTAACAAAACAAACAATTCTTTTTCTATAGAAAGACAGATCACAGAAATACAAATCAAAACTAATATCATTTGGTATAGTTTAACCTCAACATAGCACATTAATATCGAGTACTAATTAACCACCACCTGTTCAAATGAACCTAGCTGATTCATTACAAACTCCAGTGCACTCATAGCATGAACCATAACAACTATATAACATGAAGTCTAACAAAAACTTCTAAATAAATTACATAGATCATCCTCCCTGCTCCAACATACCATAGGCCTTAAAAACAAAAAAAAACAAAATAATTCAAATAGTCAATGCATGAAGATACATTAAAGAAAATGATATTGAAAAAATTATTACCCCGCAACTTTAGACTGTCCATCAACGGCAGAATTGAACTCATTGAAAATCATATCATTCACATACTTGATGCGGAGGTTCCCAATATCATCTTCACCATATTTTTCACTCATGTTAACATTCACTTCAAAGTACTCTAGGTTCTTCATAGCATAGATACCACTATCATTCATTATGCTACATACAAAACAGAACAACATTTAGGTCATAACTAATATTAAAACCACCAGATAAAATTAATGGAGAAAAGATGTTGCTTAGCAGATTTTAAAACATTATCTACTTCACCTATTTTTCAGACTGCTGAGGTACATCTGCAAAGAAAACAAGATATCCACGGAAACCAAAATCAATCTTCACCACTTCAGCCCATACAGTGCACAAGTTCTCTATCTACAAATTTGATCAACGAAATAGATTACAGTACCTTTCAATATTTCTCATAATTAAGATAAAAATATCCATTATATTATAACAAATAAAAAAGCAAAGAAATATTATGCTCATACTTACAAATTCATCTTTCACAGCCTTATGGAAAGCTGAGTCTCCTCCAAAGTGTAGTGTGCATGAATCCAAAATTATACACCATCTCATACTAATATAAACAACTACCACATACCAGCGATCACGGAAAAGAATTGGAAATACAGCTGAGAAAACAAAAAAACAAATTAAAAACAATACATTCTTAAAGCAACTAACACATGTGTGATATTAAACACAACTTATGTAGTTACTATGTGATAAGGACCTTGCACGGTTAGCGCCCTTGAAGCATCTAACAGCTGTGTCGTATAGCGCTTTTTCTTTGTCATCATCACGACCATGATTCCCAATGAGATAATCCTTTTAAAAACAAAATAATCAGTTTTCTTTTCCAATACAACTTACTACAAATGTTTGGCAACAATGGTCAATCTGAGTTAAAACAAGTAACATAAGAAACAATTCTTTTCTATAGAAGGACAAGAGAGAAAATCTAGGACTACTAACACAACTAACAAGAAACAATGGAAAAACTGAGTTAGCACAAGCATAACAAGAAACAATTACTGATATATCGGCTGCTGGATTCAGTTATGGCTGCCACTAACAAGAGCATATCAGTTATGGCAGATGGACAAGTAAAGATCATAGTGTCTTGTAATTTGGACCAACTTTTGAAAAAAGTAGTGAACCTGAGAAAAAATGCTTACAACAATACAAGTAGCTGACAAAACAAAAATCATACTTACTCCAACTTTTGAAAAGAAGAAATGCTTGTAGGAATCCTTGGTGTGTCTCCTGAGAAATAGTAATTTGCATAAAGCATTCACTACAAAGTAGTGAACCTGCCCTTGAGATTTAAGAGAACTTGCAAGTGCACTTAATCTGACAACCACATGCCCATAATCAATTGCTGCAAAACTGAAATAGCAAAAGGTTTATACATATCAACAAATACTCATGCAAAACATTGTACACATGAATGAAACTACCTCCCTCCATAAGGAGGTTATTAAACATTTCAAACTTACTCTGCACATTCAGTTTCTGCCATCCTCAGTACAACACCATACACGGCCATCTCATGATTGGACACTTTTATCTTTGATTGGGGATTCATATAAGGACTCTGCTTATATTTGCTTGGGACTATAAGCCTCCTAGTACGATGAACAGCTAACTTTCCACTAGAAGAGTTCCAACAACCTTGAACACCATCTTCACTTGACAAAGTCTTAGAATTGTCCGATAATCCATTACTGTGAACAGAAATAGAAGGCTGACCAACTAATGCAACAGATCGAGGGCATGGAAGAGGTATTGCAACAAGTGCCTGCTAAATTTTTACAAAACAATAACCAAATTAAGTATAGGTACAAAATAAGGACGTCCAAATACTCCACACACACACACAACATTAGAGCCAATAAAGTGCATAGATGATACAAATTCAAAATTATTCAACTAAACTGATTCTTCACTTATGAACAACAAAAACACAAACAGAACCATCAGAACTGTCCATGCAAACTCTACAACACAAGTTTGTAGCACAAAGAAAGTGCTACCAGCAAATTATCCCAGATAACAAATGTTCAGAACCAATAAATTATACAGTATCAGTTATAAATTCATAATGTTCTCCAGAACAACTAATTACATCTAGAGGAACAGCAGCAGTTGAAGCTTCAGCAGTATTAGAATATTCAGTCCAAGTCATGGACACCATATGGAGAGTGTCCTAATGCAAAAAATAATACTACCATATTAAAAACAGAAAACAGATCACAAGATATTTCACAACATATAATCCAACAAACAAGCTTACATTTTCAACATTGACATTTCTTTCTCCCTCTTCAGTTTTTTCAGAGGCAGTAATTTCCTTACTGCTCACATTACTGCCTCCAAATGGTCGATGAGGCATCACCGGGTTTACAAAAATCTAACCATTTCCATCAGATCCTTCCCAGAATGTGTGTTCCATAATTGTTTCAGATTGAACCTATCCAAAATTGTAAGTTCATAAGCCTCTAGTATAAAGACCAATGAAAAAACAGACAAAAGTAATTCCAAACATACATTTGCATGCACACCTCCATGCCAAAAAAACAATTACATAAGCACTATGAAGAAAAAAATATATTAAAAAAATGAAAATGGTTATACCTCACAATTGACTTCATGATGCATATCATTTGATACAGGACCTGGAGTCACAGAATTTTCTCCATCATTACAACAAGATGTACCAGATGACATACCAACAGGACGCCTTAGTTTTGGATCCTCGACATGATTTCCTAAATCATCCTCATCATCCAACAATCTAAATGACGGTACACTTGGGCTATTAAAGAAGGGGGATTTTGTGATACATGGTTTATTAACAAGTGCTTTTCCTGCATAAAGGAAATGAGAATTGGTAAAGAATATTCAAACTTATAGGTTACAGAAATAAATATTACAAAACTCATATACCATGATTGCATAAATTTAAATGTGCAATTTACTATTAGTAAATGTAGAATTTAGAAAGTTACTAACCACAAGTAGGAGCAGTATTTGCAGCCACTTCACTTCCATTCAAATTGCAGAGAATATCCTTTGCCTCTGATAACAATGCATCTAGACTAGAAGCAATTTGGTTATTCTGCACTGCATCTAATTTGACATTCTCTTTGGACTGAAAACAAAAAATGAAAAATAGTTGTCAACTATTACTTGTCAACTTATGCAGTTAGTACATATCAACATGGGTAGGTTGCAAAAGAACAGCAATGCGTGTCCACATAAATGAATAGATGATTATCTTAGCTGCTATACAACTAATAAACTAGATAATTATGCTATCACTGAAATCACCAACCACCTAACACAGAAGAAAAATACAAAATAGTCAAGTACCAACCATACAAACATTGCAAACATATACTCACTCCACCTTGACTAATTTGGACTGGGGGGTCTTCAACAACTACAGGGTTCTCATTTGCACCACCAGTTCCAATATGTTCCAGCACACTTGCCTAAAATCATATCAAAAATAAAAATAATATAAGCTCAAATCAGTAAACAAATAACATAACTCAATTTAATAAATAAAATGTACAAACATAGACCTTAACATGATCATCTTTAATCACACTCAAAGGAGATTTTCCAAGTCGTTTAGATAATCCATGTCGAGTCCTACAAGATAAACTATCAGGGCTGGAAGACTGTGAAGTAATATTCTTTCCCTTCCTCTTCCTCTTTCTTGTTCCTGAATGTACAGAAGAAAAATATTAATTACAGTAAGCTACACTTAGAGGTTATTCCTGAATGTTTAGGAAATAGAATAATTACATAATCTCAACACTATAACTTGCAATAAACACAGTATGAGCTCACCACTACAATCCGGAGCAATACTTGCATTTTCATCCATTCCACTTTCTTTGGAACTGCAAGGGATAGTTTCCTCATTTCTGGCATTAGGAATACCACTTCCAGCAGCACAACTAGAGGTTTTCACTTCCTGAACAATGAAAATCACAACTAACATGTCACTTCAATACTATATTTCATAATTGACTTCTACTATCTAGCACAATAAAAAACAAGGATCCAAAACAACTATTCAATACAAACATTACAGAAAAAAGATACATACTTGCACTCTTGATTTCCTTGCACTCTTTGAACTATTCAAAGGGGGTTCCTCAACAACTATAGGATTCCCCTCTGAACCTCCAATTTTACCTTTCAATTCATTAATCCGACTAAGTGAACATTTCCTAACCCGTGAAGACCTTCGTCGAGCAGAACAAGCAAAACTGTTCGGAGTCAAAGACTCTGAGTCTACAGCTTTCAATTTCCTCTTCCTATTCCTTGAAGATGAACTAGTTGCAGAAGAGATATTCTCAGGCAAAATTTATGTTTCCTGGGAAGCACAAACATCTTGACTACTATATCTAGTGTATCCTCCATCAGATAGGGTAGTCTACCATTGTCCAAAAGTTGTCCATGATTTTTTTTGCTTCGAAGAAACAGAGATGTGAACTGATAAAGATTGATTGATTCGGAAAGACAGGATAAATAATCACATGATAGAAACCAAACCCAACTATTTATTGCATTAAACCTTAAGCTTACAAACTAAATGAAATTGTGGGAAGACCTCACAAGATCATTACACTCATTACAAAGATGCAAATCAAGCATAAGTATTAATACAAACCAACCAATCATTTATAGGTTCACAAAGAACACAGACTCGACTTTCACTACTAACGTATTATTACATGGGACATAAACTCCTAGTTGGGTGACGGTCATAAAGAGCTTCCTCCATATAGCATGCTACTGACTTTGACTGCCTGCAGAGTTCAGCTGTTGGTTCTTCTGTGGACATGATTTAACATAGTGTCCTTCCTGTTGGCAATGAAAACACTTCCTCTTAGTTGGATCTTTTGTGATTTCTTGCCCCATGGAATTATTGCTTGGTGAGTTATTCTCTTGTTGGCTCTAGGGGTTCACTTTCATCAATTTGACTTGCTTCTTAGCTTGCTTGACCCTTCGAGGTTGAAACTCCGTACAAGTGATTGTCCATCCATCTATGCATACCTCACCAAAAATAGATTGAGCTTGAGGTACTTCTAACTCTTTCCCATTTGGATCTATGTGACTAGGAATCCAAGCTAAATGTGGCAATGTAGTAGAACTCAATTGTTGACTGCTTTCCAAAAGTGGCTGCAGTGAGCTTACCTTCCTCTTCTTTTCATCATTGCCTTCATAGTTCGAACTCATCTTGACTTCCCCTTTACGGGAGTTGTTTTGAAGACAAACAACTCCATAATGCTTACAACACTGGCATTGATCCTGAATCTCATGTATCTTACTGATGTCCAATGTGCTAGCTTCATATTCCTTAGGTAAAGGTCGTATACCCTCATATTCAATCCTTTCTCCTGACGGTCCTATTATAAGTACTGAATGTTGGTTATACTCGATCACTCCTTTACAAGCAGAGAACCATCCCCTTCCTAGGATAACATCGATCTTTGAAATCTCCAAAATAATAAGATTCACCTTAAAGTTTACACCTCTTATACCCAAGGTAACTTTTGGGCATATGTAGTTTGCCTTCATTTCTCCTGCTGGGGAATGAACTATCACAGGTTTCCTTATTGGCAGCTTCATTATCTTTTGTTCCTCGACATACTTGGCTGAGATGAATGAATGTGATGCACTAAGGTACAAATCTATGGTAACACCTTATAAGATATCAAGGAAACACATGCATAACATGAATTAGTGTTTAATGTGATTAGGACAACAAGGATGATCCCATGTATACTTTCCTTTCTCAAACGGTTCCTGCTGCTCCTGCTCAACAAAGAAATCCTCCTGGTCACCCACGTACTGCTCACCATCTATACTCGATCACCACATCATCATACAATCATACTGAGGCATAACATGCAAACAAACAAGGCTATAGATTAGAACAGTACACCAACAGTAGTAAAACGGATCTACGTCTTACTACGATCACATCGATGTTTGAATCACGAAAAACGGAGCTATAACGAAGAAGATATGATCTAATCAAGTTTTGCAATTTAAACTAGAGATCAAAAGGGATTAAGTGATTAAATATTTTTAAAAGTTTCCTAACATGAACTATGATCTAACTAACATGTATATTATGTCGATACGAATCTAACGCAATTTGAATGGATGAAAAAGGAGTTAAAATGAGCATTTTATGATGAAAACAAATCTGGTGGCAGTCTTGTAAATAAATGAAAACGCTTTTAGATTGAATAGAGAGAGGTTTATGTTTTCAGAACGGATAAAGCGTATTCCAAAGGAGGCGCTAAGGATTGCGGGTTTACCATTAAAAACATGGGGGTTCTTTTGCAAAAATGTCGCCCGAAGGGGTATCAGATGATTGGATCCGTCCGATCGAGTCTGGATGGACGAGATTAGATCGGAAGGGGGCTCGCCGGCCAGAGGGGGGTCCTCCACGGCGGTTGCCATCACCGGCGGCAAGAACCTCACCGGAGAACGTCGACTCGACGTTTTCGGGCACCGTAGTTTGAACAGATTGTACCAAGAGAGAGAGGGAAGGATGGCGAACACGTCCGGGGAACCAGTCGATGGCAGAGGGGGCTCGGCGGAGGTGGACCACACACAGAGGCGGCACGGATACGCCGGCAAAGCTACGACGAGCGTGGACAGAGGGATAGGGAGGGGTAGAGATAGAATTAGAGCTCCTAGAAGCTCACTTACCACTACCTGAGGCTCAACGAGGTCTCGGAGGCGATGAGGAGCCACGGCAGCGGCGGGACCGAGAGGGTGGGGCGGCGCTACGGTTGGAGCTCGTGGCGTTGGCGCTCTCGGGCACGGCTGCGGCTGCTAGGGTTCGAGACGGGAGTGGCGGCGTCAAGGCCTCGGCTTTTATAGCCAAGGGGGCGCTGTGAGAAAGGAAGGGGGAGATAGAGGTCCGATTCGCGCTGGTGGGAAGAAAGGAAGGCGACGACACCTTCCTTCTGGAGGTAGAAGACGACGGCGCGGTTGACGATGCGGGCCCACCTGCCAGCGAAGGAAGAGGCAGGTCGGGCTATCAGTCAGAGCGGGGAAGGGAGAGGCGCGTCTGCGCGGGCTCATTGGGCCGGCTTGCACTGGGCGAGGCCCAAGGGGAAAGAAGGGAGAGGAGGGGGAAGAGGCCGAGCTGGGCTTTGACGTCGGCTTGGGCCTGCGGGTGCGGGAAAGGGAGATGGGAGAGGAGGAGGGTTCTGGGCCTTCAGGCCGAAAGGGGAGGGGGAGGTTTTCCTTTTTCTCTCTCTTCTTTTTCTTTTGTTTTATTTCAAAGCACTTTTCAAACTCATTTTAAAATTCTATTTAAATTTTGAAAATCCACTCAACTCAATAAGATAAATGCACCAGCATGAATGCACAAACATTTTACTACCTCCTATTAAATTTTAGATTTTGATGAAAAGATTTATTTCCTATGTTTTCATCAGCACCAAAAATTGTAATTAAATCATTTTATTACTATTTTTCCAGAAAGCAAAATTTGGGGTGTTACAGATATCAAAACAGCAATGAACCACCTACTTGTTCATTGAAAAAATCGCAATGAATATCTAGATAATCTTTAAAAGAAGTACAAGCTTTAGCTGGTAACAAAGATTCTGCATAACAAGTTTGATCAATTGATTTTAACTACACAAAATAATAAATGGTGGATTAGTAAGCTCAAGAGGAACAAAATCCAAAAAGATAACACTCAGAAAACAACATCCTTATAGATCTGGCAAAAAAGACTCAGCATAACAAGTCTCCTCTACTCATTTGATCTACAAATAATTAATAATATCCTTTAATTCAACTGACTGAAAAGTCAACAAAACAAACAGCAAAATAAAGAACACTACACAGAGAAGAAACATATACTTACTGGTCGCTTGCCGTACTTAGCAGTAGAAATACAATCATATGAGGAGAATTTCTTTATCATAGATCCCTTCCAACATAGAATTCTAGGCAAATTTGGGGGGAGCTGGTTATGACAACCAAAGTCCACAAAATCCAGATAATAAGTCTATAGCAGATTACAATCTATGGATGAGTAAATATGTTGCATATAGGACAAAAATTAATCAAAACAAAAAAAATAGCAAATGGAAAACAAAACTTACCGCAAAAAAGTAGAGACACCCACCAATTGTATTCCTTTTCTTTTTCTTGTACAATGAAATTGAAGAAACCAACCACTCGAATATAAATTTACACCAGTCCCAATTCTTTGCAGTTGAAACATCAAGCAAAGTTGGAAAGTATTTGGGACTTGGGACAGTGCTCGAATTTGGGCAAAAGAAACTTGACAATGCAACAACCATGAAATACCGAAACACATCAGAATCAGACAAAGCAGCCTCTATCAACTTGGTGCCAAAAGTTCTAATCATTGGAATGGAAGTCTCTTTAATTTCTTTCAGGAATTTGACCTTACAACTGTCATCTCGCTTTAGACTTATAGAATCACCACCAATTGGTAAACCTAATACCAAATGGACAGATTGTGCAGACATAGGAATGATTCTTCCTCCAACAACAATATCAGAACAGTTCTCATCTAGCTGATCAGAAAGTCAGGTGACAAAATTTCTTGGAACTGAACATCCATCAAACTCTAGAAGAATTTCAAAACCACAATCTCTAATGATTTTTTTCTTCCGATCATCTAACTTGGATATAATTTCTGCAAAGTACTTGTTGTTGAACCTACTTCCAGGTGGACCTGATGTACTGCCCCCACCAGATGATTTGCTTTTTCTATGCACTCTATCTCTAGCATTCTAAACACAACACAGATTACTTTTAGTTAGCTAACTAAACATGAATTCAGTAAACATGGCATATAAAGAAAAACATCAATCAGAACTAATCTATGACTACTACCACATGATACAACAAACAATGGTAAATCTGAGTTAGCACAACCTTTACAAAAAATAATAATTTTCTATGGAAGGACAAGAGACAAAGTCTAGGACTACTAGCACAACTAACAAGCAAAAATGGTAAATCTGAGTTAAAACAAGCTAGACAAGAAACAATTATTTTCTATGGAAGGACAAGAAACAAAATCTAGGACTACTAACACAACTAACAAGAAACAATGGTAAATCTGAGTTACCAGAAGCTACACAACAAATAATTATTTTCTATGGAAGGACAAGAGACAAAATTTAGGACTACTAACAGAAGTAACAAGCAACACTGGTAAATCTGAGTTACCACAAGCTACACAAGGAACAATTACTGATATATCGGCTGCTGGATTCAGTTATGGCTGCCACTAACAAGAGCATATCAGTTATGGCAGATGGACAAGTAAAGATCATAGTGTCTTTTGCTGAAACAACAACAGGTAACCAAATAAGGCTACATTCTCAGTTCTAACCAAATAATATCGAATAATCAAAGTAGTTTGATTCAAGAAACCATACAGTACTATAACTAAATTACAACCTACCAAAGTACCAAACAGGAACATCAGTCATCAGGCTCATACTAATACAAATAACTAGAAAAAAATCATCGCAACCCTTGAACTACATATCCTAGGATACTGCTTCCAATCACTGGGCAAAATGGAATCGCAAGCTGTAGCAGCATTGTGGCTAAAAGCAGCAGCAAGGCTACTCGATAAAACCTGGAGAAATCAAACAACAACCGTTGTTGTCCTAGTGGTACAAGTGTAGACAACAAGCTACCAGCTCTTCCATCTCACAAGCTACCAGCTCTTCCGTCTCATGCACAAGACAAACAAGCTGCTGAAGAGACCAGTTGGTTTATCACATCAACGATCCTTTTCAATGTATATATAATAGGGTAGTGATATGATAAGGCAACTCTAGGAAAGCTGAAAGGAACAGCACATACACCAACAACTAATGCAGAGGAATGGTTGTACAACCTCCAAAAAAACACCCACGCATTCCATCCTCAGTTAAATAGAAGCATGCACCTACTAGTTATAGACAATTGCACACAGACCATGTATAAACTGACTACAACTATAATTTACCAACCAAACAACAGCTAGATTTCCATACTTGACAAATAGCATTTCATGAAGTAATAATTCAAGCCTTCACAAGAGCATTACAGGAAACTAACCTTTCTAGTTCTTTTCCCAACACTAGATTTCTTTTCTAAATTCCGGGCAACCTGAAAAAATCAAAATGCATACATAGTGAAAAAAGATGCTACATGAACTTTGCCTCATTTGGCTCTATCTCAGACATCAGATGACACAACAACACTAAGCACAGTACAAAACAAACAACAAACAAATGCATGCACAACTAACCTGTCTCAAATGCTTGTAAGTCTTCAAAATTTCAGCATCACCTATCTCATCCTCTGACGAATGTCCATCCAATAAAGCTAAGTCATTTTCTTCATTGGACAAACCAAAGGCATCATCACTAACACCATTTGAAGATTCATCAGCAGAACTCAACTCTTCATCATCCATGGTGACCTTCAAAAATACATTACTTAGCTTCTTATAACTCAAATAAAAGAAACAAGGGTTTCAGTCAAAATCAACTACGTTAACATTCTTCAAAGGCATAACCGGGTCAGCTAAGCTCACCTCTCCTTTGGCTAATACAGGAGTGCAGCACAATCTCTATCTTTATAGTCCTAATTACTTATAAACCACACAAAACAAGGGAAAAAGAACCACATCTGAGCTACAATCGATGCATGAATTCTTGCAATCACAAGCAATCACAAGCAACTAGCAAGAATGAGGGGCCTGCTGATAATACAATTAAAACGTAGCATCTTTGAATTCAGCAATAAGAACGAGAAATCTAGATTTAGGGAGCCCACACTAAATATTACAGTACAAGGTTAAAACCTCACCAAACTCTCTGAAGCTAAGCTAAGTATAAACATAACAAAATATTTCTAAAGAAGAGGTTGACCTACAACCAGTTCTGCATATAGCTATTACATCCTCCCACTTACCTACCCCACCAAACAGAGTACAAAACATGTCAACAGTGGCCTAACCCACGCACAAGGAAGAATATTTGAAGGTAGGAAGAGCTGAGTTTGTTGGATCTGTGCTCAAGATTAACAACAGCTGCAGCAAACAGCAGACTGATGCTGGATTCAATACTTCACTGGAACATCAAACTACAAGCACCGCACACAACCAGTGCTCTGCAAGCAACTAACAAACCAATGACCAGTGCACTTGTTTAAAACACAAATGCAGCGCTTCCAGGAGTAAACCCTAACAAAACTAAACCCTACTTAGGACCTTGAGCACCGCACACAACCAAATCACAAGGTCAACCAAACACTAACAAATCAAACAACAAACAGATTCGCCGGTGGGGGAATCAAGGAAACATACCTTAAATCCAAGGGACGTGAGCACCGCACTCCAAGGGACGTCAATCACTCGCAGAAGACAGATCTGGTTCAAACAATAACAAAACAAACATTAAATAGCCAAAAATCACATGAACATGGTCCACGATGGGGGAATAAATAAAAATACCTCAAATCAACGGACCCTCCCCACCAAAAACAAGCACATCAGAACCTCAATCAGACACACGCGCCACCGAGACTGGAATCGCCATCGAGACTGGAATCGCCACCAAAAACGCATCAACACAGTAACCCGTGGGGGCAATAAAACAAAAAATACCTCAACTCAATGGACCGTCACCACACTACACAAGCACCAATCGGCGACCGACACACCAATCGGCGAGGGAGAGCGCCCGACGCGGCTAGCCGGGGCGGACGACGGAGTTCGCTCGAGTTCGCCTGGCGTCGCTTCGAGGAGGAGAGGAGAGGAGAGGATAGATGAAGACGCGCGGTTCGAGGAATGTGAATTGTTTTCCAATTCGGTGGATGATAGCGGGTGAAAACGCCCGAACCCGATAACAACACCAACACCCGATAGACGGGTTCACATCGGACCCAAAAATAGACAAACCCACCGCACCAATCTTAACGAAGATCCAACGGCCACAAGCGTCGCCTGAAAAGGAGACAGAATTCAGGCGACTGAGCCATAGGAAATGTGAAGAACATTTACTGAGTTTTTATAAGTTACCGGGGTCAGCTAACCCGGATGGATACACTTAGATTTGCCCGTGCAGACGACCCAGAGATAAACTCTATCCGTTGGGTTCACGATACCCCACAAGGGGATGGATAGCTCCCTCCTTCCTAGGATGAAATTAGAGAATTAAAATAATATACGTTCACAATTTAGGGTTTCGTTGATAAGGGTTCAACCAACCCTACGTAGGGTTTACTTACCCCTTTTTATAGATCTTGTATGCCGTGTGATTCATTTACATTTATACCCCTCGAATATTAGCCTGCGCGTTCTGTGACCAGCATGGCGAGACGATCAGCCGGGCTCGCTTGAACTGAACCCTAGAACACTTTTGTCTGTATACACCGTTGCCTGTACTCTGTATGTGCTGTGTGTTTGGATAGAATCCTGGTTAGCTTCCTGGACCAGCTAGGCAAGGGGATGGACACAGAGGCAGTCAAAAACGAGTGCCTGGCTTCTCGCCGCTGTTGCCTGGGTTTTAAATATTTAATGAGCTGCTTGACCATGCATAGGACAAAGAAAAAAATATTTATTAATCAAACTCCCTCCGTCTTTAAAAAAATTAATTCCTAAAATTCGTACCAGTCAATCTTTTTTTAACTTTAACTAACTTTATTGAAAAATATAACAACATCTATGACTTAAAATAAACACCATATGAAAATATGTTTTATGATAAATCTAATGATATTAGTTTTATATCATAACTTTTAATGTATTTTTCCTAGAAATTTGGTCAAAGTTCAAAAAAATTGACTTAGGACAATTTCAGAAATGTATTTCTTTAGGGACGGAGGGAATACTAAAGTCGTGGAGACCTTTTGAATATAGTGTTTCGCTAAAAAGAAACATCTCCCTCGGATAAGAAGGTGATCCTAAAGCGTGACCGAATAAATAAATACGGACGTGCCAGTATACAAAATAAGTAAAAGGGACACAGCAATTCAGGGAACTCTGATCTTTATTAATTCATTTGAGAATTACAAAGTACACGTTCCCACTGGAATTACATTGAGTTGCGCCTAATACATCTGACTAAATAGGCGATCATCGATTGTAAAGCTCTTGATTCCCGGGGCCTCGTGAAGCCGCCAGTTAATTACATCCACGGTATTGGACCGTGGAAAACCTCCGATCAAACTGCACAAATGGTCGTCATCTTGTAATCTGCATAAATATTCTCCAAGCATAACTAATAGCAAAAATTGTTATATAATATAACCAGAGCCTCGTCGGTCTTTGGTGAAAGATATCCGGGCTCGTCAGTCACGGAATTCATGAAAAAATCTCAAGTGTATGTTCGGCCTCGTCGGTCACGAACAAAAATGGTCTAGCCTCGTCGGTCTAGACTGGCTGTTTCCGGCCTCGTCGGTCACGGAATTGAGATGATCTCCAAGTCTCGTCGGTCAAGGAGAGAAAAGTGTCTAGCCTCGTCGGTCCGGACGTATGTGCTCCCGGTCTCGTCGGTCGCGGAATGATACTGATTATTTGAGACTTTATGATGAGACTCTGGTCATTATATTTGAAACTACCAGCAAATCACCTTTGTATTGTACCATAATCTTTTTAGGCCAAATAAATGACATTGTTATCACATATCTTATCGCTGCAAGAGACGACGGGCCGTGTATAATAGGCCGCGTTGTTTGTGCTGTTATTTGATAGCTTATGGTATCCACAAGCAACTATTTTGCCAACATTCTCAGTAATTTGTCAAGGCCTTGTGTTGCTCGTTTGCGATCACACCACTGCAAAGACTGAACTTCGAGTATGCTACTGAAAATTAACAAAATACCCTCATCAGCTGCTGACTGTATATCGACACTGGTTTGTCAGGCTCCCAGCTTGGTGGTTGGGGCTCATCAACACAATCGTGATGATAACACTTTGACATTGGACTGCAGGAGCTTACGTGATCTGTCAACTCTCTTTTTATGGAATAGTTTATCTAGCTTGGGTGATGTCACGGCGAAATGCAGGGACTACATGTGTGTCAGCTGCGCCAAGCAGTGTTTGCCACGAATATGAGAGGGCCAGGCTTACTTCAAACATTCTGTCCTCACGACAGCTTGACACTTCATCAAAGCCTATGCTAATTGCTTACTTATCATAAAACACATAATCACGGATTGTACTGAACTCTAAATTGTACATTTACTGGAACTTGCAAATCTTCATGGATGGATACATCCACGCACTGATCTTTCATCACTAAACAAGTCTTTTTATCATATGCCTGAACTACAACCCTCCATACTTTTCTCTCTCAAAATGTAATACAAAGGATGCAGTGCGTTTCAATGAACTGCTAGCTACGCTTCTCTCGGCTATGCAAGTATCTTAGTGTGGCGTCACCAGACTGCCCCTGAATGACTTGATACATACATCTGCATCACAAAACTCATCATTCATCTGATTAGCTAAACTAAACTTTCAGCATGACCTCTGACGAACAAGGGTTGTATCACTGCCACTGCTGAATTCTCTCTGAACATGCCCAACAGCTTGCCTTTGTGTGCTGCTGAGTGACTAAACATCACGTTTGTTATCAGGCCTACATACTGCTGCCCGCCCTCTCAGAAGTCGGAAGTGTCATAGCCTGCCTCTGTATTTGCTACTGCCATCTAATCGGAACCGTTGATCTAAAATGGTACTACTAACTGATCTTGGTTTCCTACTCGCATTTCTGCGGCTTGTGAGCTTGCAATCTGTATTTACTGCCACTGCTTACTATCAATTGCAAGTCATCATCATTATGCATCTCAGCTATATAAATTGTAATTTTCACAAACTCTGCGATTAGGCTGTGGCTAGCACAGTAAATTCAGAGTTTAGACCATGATGGACTGCACCAGTGGCGAAGCCAGGAATTTTAGAGAGCCCGGGCGAGAAAATATGCTATATACTTAACAAGTGTAAAGTACATACATAAATATACATATATTATACACCAAGCTACGATTTTTTTGACATACAAAGTCAAATAAAGCTTGGCTCCTAAATCTTTTCAGCATTAATAAGGTAGAATATGAGTTAATTAAGAGTTAAAAAATTGATTTACATACTAAACTACCTATGAGTGGCAGGTTGGCAGCCTTGGGAGCCTGGCCACTGGCCTAGGGTGGCCGGGCCTTGGCTCCGCCAGTGGACTGCACTGCAATCAGTGTTCATCTTGAGCAAATCTAGTGCATGTCAAATGCTATTCGAACTGCGCTACTGCTTTTCCACCTGCATCACACCTCTAACAATCCAAATGACTGCTCCTTTCTCCTCAGTCCTTTGCTACTCATCAAGCCAAAATTATGCTTGACCTCCCAAGAGCTACATCACTGTCAGGCACTACTGGAGTCTGGACTGCTGTTTGCCTTTGCATATATCCCCACCACCCAGTCTACTATTTGATTTGCAAGGCATCAATCTGCATTATAGTCTTGTGAAGATCGCATCTTGGGTGTCTGCTAGCCATGCCAACATATATCCTGCTGCTTCCCCTGCTCCCAAAATCTTCTCACCACTCATGATCTTCTTCTTTAATCTTCTACTGAAAACTGCATCTTCTAGCCTCTGTAATAGGACTTCATCAGGCCATCTGTATCTCACAACGACCACCACTTTACAATTTGCTGAACAAATCTTCTCTTCCTTGCTTTCTCCCCTAGACTAATTGCACCCACACGCCTGTAACACCACAGCAGCCAGCACCTTCTCTCCGGCTGAAATCTGGATCACTTGCATCTTCTGTTCTTCTTCTATACTAGCACCAAACACCTTACTACTCCTCCACCTCATCTCTCCTACGCTGCTCCCTCCCATCACCGAACACCATGAATGGAGGGCCTGCTGCTTGTCTGGCCCGCTGCTTCACAGGCACCAGGAACCGCGAGCTGCGCCTACAAGATACAAGAACACGGTGCCTTACAGACTACCGTGGATACTCACCATATGGAGCTGCAGCCATGGCGGAGATGTTCTCCCTCGGCGCGCCGACGGCGACGGCGATGTGGTGCTGTGTGGTATGGCCGCGAAATGCGAGCGTGCGTGTGCAGCCCGGCGGCGATGTTCTTCTCTGATCGCCTCTCTATGAAGGAAACTGCCATCCCCTCTTTATACGAGAGTCTTCTGGAGCTTGTTGGGGTGATGGCCCGAGGGATCCGAGGGAGCTTCGCTGCTCCACCTCGAGTCGTGGTGAGCTCTTCTCGCGTCGTGGGGAGAGGATGAAGGAATCCGAAGAGGAGGGCTGACCAAGCCAACTGCTGTAGCGCCAGTCTTCTGTGTTTATCCCTTCAAGCTCTTTTCTTCTCTTGATCGATAAATATAATCATGTTTATACAGCCGCGTATTCCGTATGCCTGTATGTATAACTAACACAGTGGCCGGAGGCTGAATTTTACGTGGGCTGAATTATAGACGGGCCAGTGACGATATTTGCTCATGCACATCTCTGTTTAAACAACCCACTAAATTTATCGGCTGACTTAGCATGTATTTTTATACGGGCTTAACCGAAACCCATGGCCACGTTAAATCTTCTTTTCCTGACCAGCTCCTGATATTAGTCCATAAACGAGCACACCTCAATTAGAGTGAATTGATTATGCCTGTGCGAGTTTATGCAAAATATTCTGTAAAATTATTTCTCTCACACTCTGACATATCATATAATCATCATATCACACAAGATCAGACTGGGCAAAAATATTAAGCCACGCGTAAAATATGATAAAATATTGTATTACACAAATTCAAGTGTAAGATGCACAGACGGGCAATATATTATAGCCGCGTCTAAATTATTACAAAATCTCGTATTACACATAGAATATCATGCATAGTAGAAATTTGGTCAAAGTTCAAAAAGTTTGACTTAGAACGATTTAATAAATCTAGTCTTTCAGGGACGGAGAGAGTACTAAAGTTGTGGAGACCTTTTCAACATAGAATATCTTGCCCCTAAAAAAATGTAATTCTCGTTTTTCGAAAAATCAAACAATTTGAACTTTGACTGAATTTATATAAAAAAGTACTAAGATTTATGATATAACATCAGTATCATTAGATTAGTTATAAAATATATTTTATTATTTAGAGACATAAATCTTAATAGAATTTAATATAAAGTTGGTCAAACATGAGCAACGTTGACCGACATGATTCATATAATTACATTCTTTTAGAGACGGAGGTAGTACAAAATTACTATATAATATGTAGTGATTTTATTAAATACATATGGAGGCAATTTTATTGAAGTATTTTTTCTTAATTAACGATAGAATGCTAATGTAAAGGATTTACAAATCAAAATATATAAAAATGCATTATTCATAGACTTAAATATTAAAGAACATCAACAAATTGATATTAGGTATTTTTGCTTATTAGTATTCCCAGGTACATATCTCCAACCAAACAAATATTTTTCATACCTGTCTCGCCAGGCAAAAGAACAATATTTTTTCAGAAAACTTTGAGACAACACTTTTTACCGGACAAAATCTCTACATCTCCAACCAAACTCGTCCAAGGGGTGTCCGCTCTTTCTTCAAAACACAGGAAGGCAAAAAAATTTGGGGAGGAACGTGCGTAATATCTTGGACAGAAAACACAGGCAACTCACGATTAACCATACACTGCCGATCCCTCTTTCTTCACAGGGCATGATTTCATCATCTCAACCAAACAACGTCATATATATAGATGAAACGGTTCAAAACAAAAGCTTGCTGATTCGAGATTTCTTCATTTTTATTATTAAAAATAATTAATAAATAAAAACGATAAAAGAACAATTGTACTAAAATTGTACAAAATACTTTTGAAAAAAAACAAAGTTCTACAAAATACAGGTCCCCAAAACACAGAAAGGCCGCAGCCTGGGCCCTGGGGCCTGGGCTCAGCAACGTCGCCACCAGCTTCTTTTACTGGATTCCAAGTTTTGGACTGAGGCCCGTGGCTTGCTTTTCTCCTAGCTTCCCACCAGCTTCTACGGCGAGCCCAGAAGGCAAGCGAAAGCATTCACATGAGAAATGGTTCGTGACTTCCACTCAATCGACATGGAGATCTTTGTTTCCGGATGACGACATCAAGGCAGAGATCAGGGGCGAAGCTACTGTGAGACTAGGGGGTGCCATGCACCCCTCAAAATTTTTAAAAATCAGTTATATTGATCAGTTTTTCACCATATATGCACCCCCATGAGACATCTCTATGCATCCACAAGCCAAGTGCACCCCCCTCTAGTGTGCTCTAGCTTCGCCACTGGCGGAGATGATGTCGCCGCCATGGAATAATTTTCTTCGGTCTTTTCTTCGTTTTGTTGTGGTTAGATCTGGCCACAATGAAAGACTACGGGGAATATCCTTCAGATCAGTCTTCCTCATTCTTCGGTGGCAGAAAGAAGAAGAAGGAAGACGCCAGAAGAAGAAAAAGATCCGCAATTCCACCTACAGGAATGTTGGCCGTCCGTTGGGCATCTATTCTCAGGCTTGCCGCTATTGCTGGTGCCGAGTATTTGCCTGTGCAGTCATCTATACGAAGCATAAAAAAGGTTTGGTTTTGAGATTTGGAGCTTTTCACGGTGTGGGTATATTTTAGATGAAAATCAATTTCTGGATATATCTAGTGTAATCCAGAGTGCTTGTAATATGTTGATGTACCCGGCTATTATATAATATAATTCTTCTTTCGTCGAAAAAAAAAGACTTCCACTCAAAAAAAAATCCTGACTCCTGACTTCCAGTAATAATAATTGAGAAATGGACATTGTTCCCGGCTTGAAATTTAAAGAGCAGCATTCACATGAGAAATGTAGAAACGAAATATGTTCCCAGGAGATCAAGGTAGAACATTTTCCCTACTCATATAAACAACAAATAGTTCACAATAAATAAAAACTAGTTAATATACAAATAAGTTAAATGTTCTAATAGTTGAAAACTTTCATTCTACTCCATCCGTGGAAAAATATAAGTCACTTGGGTTTATATTAAATTATTAGTTTTCTAAATTTGATATATTTTTTAGAAAAAAAGCACTGATATCTCCATGGAATATGTATTGACAAAATATTCATTTGAACATATATCTGTAAATGGAACAACAAACATATACCGGTTGTTATAAACTTGATCAGAGTTTGACTTAAAACAACAGATATACTATAATTTGAAATGGAGCAACAAACATATATTGTTTGTTCTAAAGTAAAAAAAGGATCATAAAATAAATAGATATCAGGGAAGGTAGAGAATTGTGGGCCAGCAGAAGGAGGAAGTACAATTTACCTTTACTAACTATCGTGGTCGTCTGGTTTTCTTGCTGATCTACAAAATCAGTTTGTTATTCTACCTCAACTTTTGAAAGCCGCACATTTTTGCTCCTTGGTGGTTTTACTAATGAGGGGACATGTACGAGGGGGTAAAATCAAACAAAGTTGAAAGTCTAAGGAGGTAAATTGGACTAGATTTTTTATGTAAAAATATCTAAAAAATCCAAATATATTTTTTAAAAAAACAATACAATTAAAAATCCTAACCTGATTTCATCTTAGAAGGTTTTAGATGATCAATATGGACCATGTTTAGATAACCTGATTTCAATCCTAACCTGGCTAACATACATACTTTGAATTTTTATCTAAGGTAGGGAACGAGAGTGTCCACTAAAATCTTAGTGATACTTCATTAGAGATTATGTGTAGTTTAGATGATCAATATCGACTAATTATAATAGACATGGGAGCTTATCCTAGAAAAATAAGCATAAAAATGGACCATCAAGATTCAAACAATTTCAACCTAGACACCACAAGTTTCATAGTTTTCTGAGCTAAAACACACTTTCTACAAATTTTCAAGATTCAACTAGGTTTTAGGATTTTTAATTGTATTATTTTTGTGTAAAAATATATTTAGATAGTTTCTAATTTATTTATTTTTAGATATTTTTATATAATAAAAATTATACTCTGACTTACCTCATTGAACTTTGAACATAGTTCAATTTACAACTTATGACCTAGCGCAAACATCAGCAAAATCAATCAAAACAGCCTGAGCACTGCGATAATTAATTAAGGAAAGCAAATTGGACTTCTTTCCCGGCAGAATCAAAACAGTTTGTTGATGGGCCAACTGCTTCCGGATGGACAGTGGGCTGTCTGTCGACTCTTCTGGTAGCGTACGCGATCTATTGTATTTTTGTGCCTTTCTCGCCCTGCCTTCGTGTGCACCTCAGAATCAAAATCTTTCCTATGAAAGCTTCTTTAGACAAATCAAGAAAAAGGTAAAGTTAAAGAGCCAAGAGATCACCTGATGGCGCAGCGAATTGCAGTGCCGAGTGGTGCGCTCGCACAGGCCATTGCAATTTGCATATTTGCCGTCTGTCTTCATTCTTCAGTGGCAGCTCTAAACGCCTCGCTGCTATTACAGTTGTTGACATCGTTTTTTGACACATGTCAAGTGGGCTGAGGCTTGACTAGTCAGCGGCCGTTCTCCATCGGTATCAGAAGTCGATAGTGCCGATGGAAGGATGCTGCGGAAAGACTAAGTGTTTTGCCGATGAAAGCTGATGAGCTTTGTCGACAAGATCGGTGAAGTCTTGCTGAAACTAATTGCCGATGAGGAGTCCTTGCCGATTGCCGATGAGCTGCTATTGCCGATTGTCGATAAAGGCTCGTTGCCGATTGCCGATGGAAGATGGTTGCCGATTGCCGATAAGGGCTCATTGCCGATTGCCGATGAGGAAGATGCTGCCGATTGCCGATCGGGAAAGTATTACCGATGCCGATGGGCGTGACTTAGCACTTGGTGGCGGCAGAAGACTACCGGTGGTCAAAGAAGGAAGTTGCAGGGATCTGCCGATGGAAGGCTTCCATCAAGGAAAGATATAAGGAAACTGGTGTTTTATACCAGTATTATTATAGTAGTTTGAGTCCAACTCTTGCATGAGTCGTTTATTTTCCTTTAAAATAGGTGTGTTTGTTTAGGGAATAAATATTGTTATCCGGCTCCTGCGCGAGTCAGTTTCCTTTAAAGTAGGAGTTTGTTTTTAGAAAAGATATGTGTCGTGTCTTTGTACAACTCTCTATGCGGGAGTATAAATATGAGCCCGAGGGCTATAGAATATAATCAAATCCAATTCAAAAAACAAACCAACTCTACTTTTTATCCTACTTTTATCGTAATTTACCCTTTCATATGCATTAGTTATAGCTTTAACGAGTTCTTCAAGCTTTCGACGGGCTGCATCACCTTGATCTCCGTCAAATCCTTGCTAGTTCCGCGTGGGAGTACCTCTAGGCTTTGGCAATCCGGGCGCATCGTTGTTTGCCTCGTCTAGCTCTGCTCTAGTTATCCTTGATCAATCTGAGCCTTGACGTCCAGGCGCATCACTGTCGTCTCGTTCAGTTTGTCATAGTTATCATCCTTGTCGATTGATTGGTCAAATCGACTGGCACGCCCTCAACATCGAGCTTTGGGTAATAGCCCGAGGTGTTCACAGATCTGACGCTTTTTGTGTCAACACCTCTTTTGGCACGCCCAGTGGGACACGATTACATAAATATATTTATCATGACTAATCTCAGGAGTGTCATTGAAGTCTCCACAGCAGATCTGACAGGTCATCAGAAACAGGCTCTGGAGCAGGCAATGGAGGAATACAGGCGCTCATATCTTAGATCCTTTAGCCTAAACGGAATCGGCGAAGCAGTACAGAAGCAAGATCCGCCGTCGCCGCGGCAGATCACTTTCAACGTCGATCCTGGTAAGATACAAGAGATGGTTAATTCTGCATTCAATAATGCATTAGTTAGCCAATCCAATGTGTTGTCCGATGCTGTATGCGATGCTGTCAAGCAAACGTTCAAGGGACGGGCACCATATTATGTTGGTCCAGAGCGTCGTCAACTCAGATCGGCATCTGTTGCGACCCCATCGACGGTTCCAGAGGTGTCTTCGCCGATCATGAACCAATCTGCCGATGAGGTCATGCCATCAAGATCGAGCCCAGTGAGCTTTACTCAAGTGAATATAAATCCGGTGGCTTCAGCAATGTCCGGACCTGTCATCCAGAATCAGCCAACTTCAGCCAACTTTTGGAGATATGGTATGTATCCAAGTCTATCTGCTGATTCCAGATTGGTCCGAGTTAACCATGCAGGAGGGGAGATTCCTATGGCATCGGCAACATCAGTACAGCCAATGGTTCCAGTGATGCAGTATATTACGTCTCCTCCAACGGTGCAATTACCGATAGGGAATCTACACACGGCAATACCCAGAGTACCGTACGCACAGCCATCGGTAAGTCACTTGTCGATGCAACAAAGCCCAGCTGCTGCAAATCAACCCATGCTGGCAATGAATTATCCGGCGCCGCAAGGACAAGCCTCGGCTGGCTATCAGTTGTCGGCAACTTCCTGGCCGATGCAACAAGGTATGTCAATTGTCAATCAACCTATATCGGCAATCACCGCTCAAGTTGTGGTACCTGTAAGTCCAAGCAATCATCCAAGGGTACAACAAAAACAAGCACCCGCCGATTATCAGTTATTGGTGAATGCTTGGCCGATGCAACAAGGCGCGCCAACAGTCAACCAGCCTGTGTCGGCAAATTCTTGGCCGATGCGTCAAACTGTGTCGAGCGTCGGTCAGCCTGCATCGACCGTAGCCACTCAACCCATGGTGGCTACAAATCAAAACTATCATCCTAGGATGCAAGAGTCGCAAGCCTCAGCTGGCTATCAGTCACCGGGGACTGCTTGGCCGATGCAACCAGGTGTGCCGATTGCCAATCAATCTGCATTGGCGATAACTGCTCAAGTGGTGGTGCCCGCAGGTCAAGGTGATCATTCAAGGGTACAGGAACAGCAAATGTCAGCTGGCGACCAACCGATGGTGAATTCTTGGCCGATGCAAAGCGTCTCGAATGTCAGTCAGCCTGCATCGGCAATAGTTGCTCAGCCTATGGTACTTGCAGATCAGCGCTATCATCCGAAGGTACAAGGGTTGCAAAAGTCAATCGGTTGTCAGCCATCGGGAGGTCATGTGCCGATGACACCTAATGCAGGTTGGATCAGTCAGCAACAAGTTGCACAGCCTGGGCGCCAAGTGGCAAGAACTCTACAGTATCACCCGGTGAATCTTCAGAATGAAGTATCGGTATATCAGCCGATAAATACTACACTACAATACTCGCAGGAAAAGGTGTACAACGAGACATCGGTGCAGCAACCGATGAATGCAATAGATATAACGCCACAACACAAGCTAGCGACGGTGCAAAATTGCTCATCGACAACACAAGCCGAAGCGTGGTATTATCATGAACTAGTGCGGGCACGTGCCAATCATCCAGGTATCTCAACGTCAAGACATGGAGAAATAAGTGCATACTCAGCCGGCGGGCGTCCGGAGTTGCTCATCGGTTGATCAGCCGATACAACAATATCCAGCAGATTGGTGTTACTAATGTATCGGTTGCCCCGAGTCGCTCGCCACAGGGGTATGAGGTACATCAGCTAGTGGACATCCAGAGTAGCCCATTGGTCAATCAAACCGTTGCGCGATGCTCAACAAGTTGGTACCAGTCGACAAGCCGATCGTTCCGGCCTGTTTAATACAGAAACCTGGAGAGATGCACCAATACTACTCAGGCAATAGGCGTCCAGAAGTACTCATCGGTTAGGCAGCCGATGCATGATGTTCAACAGATTGATACTGATGCATCAATGGCTCCGACTTGCTCACCACGGAAACATGAAGGAGCCATCCGTCTGCCCCACTGGAGGACGAATCGCGCATCGGCAAGTCCGACACAAAAGGGGTTTTCCACCGAGAAGATAGAACACTCAGAGCTGAACAAAGAGCCAAGCCTTGATCGCCAGTTGGGAAATCGCTTTAATATCATCGAACGACCAAAGTCAGTCATTTGAGCCCAAGAAGACGGAACGCAAGAGTGCTCTGTTGAACAAGGATCCGGATTAACGAGACGAAGTCGCACTGTTAGTGGTGAATATAGGACGGTGCCTCGTACCTCCAGAACAGGCGGAAGTTCACCTTCGATGTTACGAGGCATGGATATTTGACTTATTGCTTAGAAGGGCGAATCAAGCTAGCCCAATCAGGTAATCCATCGCCGAGGGCTCAAGATACTAGGTACTGCAAGTGGCACAATACAACTTCTCACAGTACCAACGACTGCAAAGTGTTCAGACAACAGTTGCAGTCAGAAATTAACTCTGGACGGCTCTAATTTGAAGATCCTAAAGTCCAAGAACCGATGGAAATTGACCAGCACCCGTTTCTAAATAATATGGTGGAAGCCGGTGGAAAAACTAAGGTGCTGACATCGGACGCTGCTAGGAAGAGCGCATCGGTAGATCCTGATCATCAAGTGGCTGAGCATGACGTTGGGAAGTTTGCCGATGACAGGAAAGGCGAGGGAAATACCGGTAAAGATGCCTGTGTCAGTAGGGCTCCTGGTATAGTGATCACTCACAGGTTACCAAGGCGGAACTATCGGCAATCATGAGATGAATGATATCGGCAGGAAGAAAAGGAACATCGGGAGTGGCTTCGTCGGAAAAATCATTGGAAATGTCCCTTCTTCATTCACTGTTGGGAAGAAGGCATTAAGTTACCCACTACCGATGAATGTCCTGAATGCAACGGGTATCACACTGCCGATCAGTCAAATAAGCCTTGTTTGGATGATCGGGCATCTAGGTGCGCCAAGCCGCTCAGAGAGAGGAGATCTGTACATGACCAACTGGGTGGCAAGCTTAATGCCCATAGCAAGCTTGGCGGGCAGGTTGATCAAGGGGAGAGCAAAGAGCGGGCCAAGACGAAAACACACGATGAAAAAGTGCTCTCCAGAAATTCAAACATCGGAAGAGATGCCGATGTAAGCAATGAAAGGCGGCACCAGCCTGTCTGGAAAATCAAACTCTGTTAGTGGTGCCCTAAGGGTTTAACAAAAACCCAGAAAAGAAGAATTCAGCGCCAATGCCGCAACGACCTGTACGGTGATGCAGGACTCTCAAAGGAGAAGCAGTGGAGACCCAAGCACAAGGATGGAGATCCATCGACAGACAACAATATTGTGCCGATGGTCTAATCAAGGTAAATCTTGGACCCGCGGGCTTGGGGGCTGCAATCGGCAAATTGGCGATTTCAATTGTTATACTTGGGGACACCTACCGATGGTTTGTGGGATGCTGTACTGCCGATAGGTTCGTTAACTGCTAGAAGATGGTTGTAAGAATAATTCTGCTACGCTGGGAACCAAAGTGTGCGGCGCACGCGTTCTGGGGGTTATTCCTCGTAATCTTTGGTGGATCTATCGGTATTGTTCTAATTCTGATCCGATGGAAGTATGAAGCCTCATTGCCGATTGTTGTTACAGTCAGGCTAGATACCAGGGTCAGTTAATGAGTTGGATTACTCAAGATTTTGGCCGATTCGATGAATTATGCTATCGGTGATGGTTGCCGATGACTGGGTGAACAAGTTTGCCGATGGTACTCTATCATGGAGATTGATTTTACCGATCAGGATTGAATTCTAGGCCTGGAGTGTTTCCTAATCAAGTTCCTATCGGATAAGATAGTCTGCCTCCAGCAAAGCATACATTCCAGAAACTCTCGAAGGAGTTGACACATGACGTGCTCGTTTGGATGCCGATAAAAAGGAATTGTAATACATCGGTAAAAAAGATATAAACATTATATTACAAGACCCAGAGTCAAATATCAGAGGTACATTGTTGCCGATACATAAATTACAACAAGGATTGAATGACTGATATCGCACGCAGGCGAATCTGTTCTATCTCGCCTATCTCCTTGGTGTCAGCATCGGCAGAGCCTTCAACAGGCTTGATCTTCTTCTTCCACAAGATGGCTTGCCGAGCGTGCTGGTCCCTTTCTTGCTGTAGGACCTTGATGGAGTCGGATAGTTGAGTTTTCTGCTGGTTGGCTGCAGTCAGATTCCCCTCAACCTTGTGTAGCTCCGCCAGTAGCTCCTCCTTCCTTGCCGACAGTCGAGAGATTTCTTGGTCCAGGTTGCCGATGGAAACTTTTGCTTGACCGATGCTTCTGTGCTTCTCATCTGCAAGGTGTTTGAATTTGAGCTTCTCTCCCTCGCTCTTGGCTTGGGCCGCTCTATCGGCAATGCGACGAATAAGCCTCTGGTACTGGATCTGTTTGGCGTCGATAGAGGCTGCCTGGAGAAGGACTTCTGCTACGTTGGCGGAGAGATGGTTTCGGATGTCCTTGAATGCAATCCTTGCTGCCGATGAGTCTTGAACGAGCTGGGATGTGTCTTGTAGCAGCAAGGAAAGCAGTGCCTCAAGTTTGGTCTTGATCTCTGCCGATAGAGCTGGGACAGAGCTCTCTTCCTCCTCGTCATTGGATATGTCAACCGAGAAGGAAAACAAGTTGTCTGCTTGGAAGGGGTCTTGACGTCTATCTTCATCCTGCGGGTTGAGGCTGAAGGAGAAAAGACTATCTGGAGAGTCTTGGGCCTGAACACAGAGGAGTTAAAATATGCCGACAGAAAGATTATACTAGAGTTTTCAAATGATTAACTTACCATCTTGAAGCGGATTTCTTGCCCAGGACTTGGCATATTAGAAGGCCCCGCCTCGTCTTGAACATCGGCAGCGGTTGCCGATGACTGAGCTTCTGCCATAGAAGCAGTCGACGCCGTTGGTGATGGTGGTATTGTCGTTGGCGTTGCTTCCGGCATGATACTTGGTTGTGGCAGTGATGCCGCTCTTTCATCGGGATTTTCGGTTGGTACCGATGTCGATATTACCTCTGCCGCTACGACGGGCGGAGCTGTCTCATCAGCAACTTCAGCTGACGGCGCCGATAATGTTGCTTCGGCTGCTGAAGGTACAGCCGCCTCATCAGGTACATCGGCTGATGGTGCCGATGTCGATGCCACCGCCGCCAGTATGGGGGTTTCTTCGTTGGGAGCTTCGGCTGATGGTGCCAATGCCGATTCCACCTCTGCCGCTGCAGCGGATGGAATTGTTTCCTGATCGATGACGTCGTCCATCGGCTGATCTGGGATAGAAGCTGTTGGAGTTTCTGCCGATGACGCGCTGATAGTTGGTGGTGCGACGTGTGCCGATGACGAAGATGGGCTGGCCAGCCTCAAACGCCTCTTCTTCCTTGGCGCAGCGGTAGAAGATCCAGCCCGCTTAGATGACTGGGGGGCATCGGCAGCCGAACTTAGAGGAGCTTGTTTGCTTGGGGCAGTTGTCGATGACCTCATAGCCTGAAAATATTCAATGCAAGTTATATGAAGTAAATGTTGCCGATTAAACAGTATATAATCGGTATGAGTGAAGATGAGTTTACTGCAAACACCCACATCAGGGCAGCAGCAGCGACCGATGTAGCCTTGGCTTTTGCAGGTGTCGGTGTGGGTACCTGTCGTGGGATGAAGGCAGCTAACGAAGGAGCCTTATGGCCGATGAGTGATACGGGACTCATTATTCGAAGCTTGAAGGGCTTCCCACTCTTGCTCATCGGAGGAATTGGGTCATCAACCTGTCAAACGCAAGAAGGTTAAATACCGATGGCAAAGATAAAAGCAAGGAATGCATCGGAATGAAGACTTACTGCGTCGTCGGGGATGATATGATCGGCATCGATCATGTGCCGATAGTAGTGCGATGATTTGGCGAACAGTTGACACCTCCATTCTTGCCACCAAGACTTGTACTCGTTTGTGATAAAGGAGGTTGGTGACCAGAAAGACAAGTCAAGGCCTGATACATCGGTATCGGCGGGAAGGTTGACAACCTTGTTCCAATCCAGAGCACTGGAGAATGTCTGCCTGGGCTGTACTACCTTGGAGTAACAGAGCTTGATCGGCAGTTGGCCGAACGCCAGTTGTCTTGCCGCTACCGATGGATAGTAAAACTCAAATGATGGAGGGGCGTTCTTTCCCGATCCAAATATGTTCACTGGAATAGCTCAAGGAGTGATGCTGGCCTTCATCATTATCTGGTTCTCAGGCACGTTCCCATCGGTAAGGTTAAATAGCAATGGGAACTGGTTGTCTACATCGGCATATGGCCACCAGAGCCGTTCTGTGGCAGGAATCCCATTGTAAAACTTCTGAAAGAAGAGAACGAATTGCTCTGCATCGGCATCGGTCCCTGGCAGCACTATGGTGGCCTCCCCAAAGTTGAGTGGAGGGCGAGTTGCCGATTCATCCTCCCCACACTGGTGGTCTTCTGGTATGTCTCTCGGGAAACGTTGGGCGAACAGGTCAAGTTGAACTGCTTTCTGCATATGTGCGTTCAGCCACATGTTGATGAACCACCAGGGGCCTCCAAGATTGCCGATGTGTTCACCTAGCAGTAACTTCTGGGATACTTGATGGAGGAGACGATATACCGATCCTAGAAGATATCTGCCCAGGGGAAGCCTTGTCCCATCGGCAAGCAGCTCAGCTGCTGGGAGGTACATGGTAGTGGGTCCAACTGCCCTACCACAGAAGATGAATTTGTCCAACCACATGTTCAGGAAGCTTTCCTATTGAATAAGGAGAAGGTGTCGGCAGAGGAGATGTCTAGGCCGGTCAGCATGTGAACATCGGCAAGAGTGGGGGTGGCTGGTCCATGTCGGGATAAGAACGCGTTCAGGGTGTCTGACCAGAAGTAGGAGGCGGCTATTAACATGTTCTCGTTCTTTTCCATGTCGGCAATAGAGAGCCTGATACATTGGTCCAAACTACGCTCTTGCCAGTAAACTTGCTGCGCGCTGGCGACTCTAAGGTACCAGTTTTTCCACCCTTTGGTGGGTTTGGGCCATGATCGGAATGTATCCTTCCACAATCCTAAACCAAAACATTCAGATCTAAATGGGATCCGGTTGGTTTCTGCGTTGATTATATAACTGGGATCTGGATTCCCCATGGGGCCTAAGCAACTGAAAGTGGAACCGATAAGCGGAATCACTACCTTTGTTGTACAGTTCCTAAGATTCAAAGGAGAAGACGAAGAGCGGTCAGAAAGGAGCGGAGACAGATCCAGATTCGTGCGAAAATTGGCAGGAGGCTGGATGGGGAAAAGGATAAGTCTTACCTTTGGGATGTCGACCTGGATCGCCATTGGAGTCAAGGGAGTGCTTGCAGTTCGTCCTTGGATTGCGAAGGAGTACTGTTGCTCGAGCCTGTGTTCTTCAGAGCAGCCGGAGGTTGAAGAAGGCAGGAAGGTGAAAGTAAAATGAGCTCGGGTAAAAAGGACGGTATGGACCCCAGTAACTTTTATAAGCCTGTTCAGGGGTATTTTGGGGTTCTGTTTCACACTGTGCAGGAATGTAGAAGTGCCCGCGGTAGATACGCGCAGTGATCAAGGTGGTCTGCAACTATTTGTGCTACAATCGAGGGATTTTATTATTAAATTGCAGTTCCACATGCGAGGATCGAGGAAACCGTACGCCTATCTCGGGGGTAACGGCTACAGCAACGGCTACAGTGGAGAAAATTTCGGCACGTAAAGTTATACGTTCCGAAACTGGGGGGCATGTGTTGACACCGTTTTTTGACACGTGTCAAGTGGGCTGAGGCTTGACTAGTCAGCGGCCGTTCTCCATCGGTATCAGAAGTCGATAGTGCCGATGGAAGGATGCTGCGGGAAGACTAAGTGTTTTGCCGATGGAAGCTGATGAGCTTTGTCGACAAGATCGGTGAAGTCTTGTTGAAACTAATTGCCGATGAGGAGTCCTTGCCGATTGCCGATGAGCTGCTATTGTCGATTGCCGATAAAGGCTCGTTGCCGATTGCCGATGGAAGATGGTTGCCGATTGCCGATAAGGGCTCATTGCCGATTGCCGATGAGGAAGATGCTGCCGATTGCCGATCGGGAAAGTATTACCGATGCCGATGGGCGTGACTTAGCACTTGGTGGCGGCAGAAGACTACCGGTGGCCAAAGAAGGAAGTTGCAGGGATCTGCCAATGGAAAGCTTCCATCGAGGAAAGGTATAAGGAAACTGGTGTTTTATACCAGTATTATTATAGTAGTTTGAGTCCGACTCTTGCATGAGTCGTTTATTTTTCTTTAAAATAGGTGTGTTTGTTTAGGGAATAAATATTGTTATCCGGCTCCTGCGCGAGTCAGTTTCCTTTAAAGTAGGAGTTTGTTTTTAGAAAAGATATGTGTTGTGTCTTTGTACAACTCTCTATGCGGGAGTATAAATATGAGCCCGAGGGCTATGGAATATAATCAAATCCAATTCAAAAAACAAACCAACTCTACTTTTTATCCTACTTTTATCGCAATTTACCCTTTCATATACATTAGTTATAGCTTTAACGAATTCTTCAAGCTTTCGACGGGCTGCATCACCTTGATCTCCGTCAAATCCTTGCTAGTTCCGCGTGGGAGTACCTCTAGGCTTTGGCAATCCGGACGCATCGCTGTTTGCCTCGTCTAGCTCTGCTCTAGTTATCCTTGATTAATCTGAGCCTTGACGTCTGGGCGCATCGCTGTCGTCTCGTTCAGTTTGTCATAGTTATCATCCTTGTCGATTGATTGGTCAAATCGACTGGCACGCCCTCAACATCGAGCTTTGGGTAATAGCCCGAGGTGTTCACAGATCTGACGTTTTTTGTGTCAACAACAGGTACAGTACTAGCTAGAAATAGAAGTACTAACCTACTAACCAGCTAGAAAATTGGTGTCCATGAACATGACGCACTACTGAACTGAACTCGAAGACGCTTTTCAGGTGGCAAAACCAAACTCTGAGACAGAGCCCAGCAAGGAACACCTTGCAGCCACTACTTGCTACTTGGTGGATGCTACTGTGAGCACTGCAAGCTGCAGGCCACCAGATAATCACAAGGCGACACAACTTTCGGTCCTGACGTCGTCGTAGGCCGTAGAGGCGTGCGTGATCTGGACGCTGATCAGTGATCAATAAGGGGGTTCATGGCATCTAGACAAAGTTTTCTGTTTTGTTTTTCTGAAAGTGCCATATGGATGTCTTTTTCACTGTTGTGCGTTGCATGAAGATCGATGCGTCGCTCGACCTCGACGCAGGCATGCACTCGGCCACTGGCCAGCTGGAGCAAGCATTTACAGTATATACTACTGGCCACTGTGTACTACAGCGCACTTTGTTATTAGTATATCTCGCATAAGCATAACACAGCAGGCCATGCATGAGCGCAATCTATACGCACAGCATGCAGGAATATCCTAGTCTCAGGTACCATTATTAGCATCGCGGCAGCGAAAGCTGCTTGTTCTTTTCTCTCGTTCCTTTCTTGTAAACTAGTTGTTGAGCAATTTGTCTTGTAATTGTTGGACTTAATTTGTTTTCTCCTACGATGCAACGTACGGAGAAGATCAACCCACAAGTCGAAGTCGCTCATATACAAAATATCCCCATATGGGATATTAGATGTTATTCCATCACACACACATATACCGATCGATCTGAGTGACATTTCGACTGAATGCATGATGCATGGTCGCACGGAGACTTGATTTTTGTTTCTTCTAAATTTGATATTGCAACGGCTTTGCCTCAGGAAGTCAGGAGGTACGCGCGCGATGGCAAACGAAACAAACCAGCCTCAGCCTGCATGCATGGATGCGAGTTGCGAGAGGTGATCTCAACCTCGAAGGGCCGGGAGAGTGGCTGTCACTTTGCCGGCCGGCCGGTTCCATAGTAGCTATCTAGTCTCTCCTGCACACGTGCGGTTTATGGTACGAGAGGCTCATATATATTTTATCCATGCGGACTGCGTGCGGAGGATCATCTATCGTCATCGATCACCATGACAAATAAAAATACTATCCGGCGGCCAGCCTAGATGCAGTGAACCCAATACGGGCCGGGGCAGCTAACAACTTGGCGCCACACGTCCACGTCGATTCGGAAGAAACGATATATAGATGCCCCTAGCTACTGGACTTATCTGATGCCTGATACAGATCGATAGATGTGGGTTTTATCACGGAAATCTCATTCTTATCCCCCACGAACAAGTCTGAAACTCACGATCGAGACTAGCTACTAGCTAGCACATTCCACGGATCCAGCACATACGTCGGCATGTCGCATGACGCTTGTCGTACTCGCTTACTCCGTAGCTTTTATACAAATTAAAAAGTCGTGACACAACAGAAACACACGAATTTTGGAGCTAAATTAATTAATTAAAAGGATCCAAGTCAGCAGGCAGCACTGAAAGCATGTGTAGTAGTGATATATATATAGGCTCCAGCCTCCAGGTTCAGTGTATGCTGCCACCACTGGCCAGTGTGGCCCAGTACGTACGCACGCAAGCCAAACGACCCGTCTCCGTCCCCCAGCTGATCTGTGAGTTGGTTTGGTGCAAAAGCTAGCTGCTTGGAACCCGTTTTGTCGTCGTGCTCTTGTGGATCTAATCTAAAACCTAAAATAAGAAGCTAGTGTGATGGATGGTCGGACATGTGTGTGCGGGAAAAGTCTCTGGCTTGCCACGTTTCGCCCGTCTCGATCGTATAGTACGTGTGTACAGTGTACTCGCGTCTCTGCACGTGAGAGGATCGTGCGATGACGGCCTGCTGTCAGCATGCCATTAGCGGTTCCAGGCCGGCCTGCAGTCTCGTCCTCACCCACGCAACAGAGCTTCCACTCGATCCAGTCGTCCCATCAAGCGTGGAAACTTGGATCCACAAGATTATCGGAGACTCTACGGGCGCCGAAACAGCGTCGAAGGATCGGACCACACATATATGATCGCAGCATCGATGTAGACGTGCATAGTTTCCCGCGGGGCTTCCTTGCATTGGTCGCTGGAGGTTGTGTGCAGTGCAGTGCACCGCCGGTTGCCCGGCCGTCCGTCTACCACAGCAACAAGCTAGCTGCAAGTTTAAACTTCCCAGGGAAGAAGGGGAACCTTTTCCTTTGGGCGATGATGGATCCTGTTTGGTCTATGCGTTGCGCGCGGAGAGCCATGAGCCATCACCAAGTACTATTCCACTCCATCGGAAGATGCATGTCACATCAGGACGTACTCCAGACAAGGAAACGGTTTTTTTATGGGGCCGGGTGTGAAAAGGCCTTTGCAGAACACAAGGCTAGGATATCTCCGTTCCGTTTGCTCTGATAGCTAGCTAGCTAGCTAGCTAGTCGTGGATCGGATTGGATCAGGTCATCAGGGCATCAGACAGGGGGTCGATCTCATCACTCTTCTCATATATATATATATATATATATATATATATATATATATATATATATATATATATATATATATATATAAACGTCAGGATTTACGAACACCTCGGGGCTATTATCCGAATTTGATATCCAAAGTTGTGCCAGTCGATTTGACCAGTTAATCGACAAGGACGATAACTAAAACAAGATCCAAGCAAAACAACGGCGATACGCCCGGATGCCAAGACTCAGACTTGATCAGGATAATTAGAGCAGAGCTGAACGAGACAACAGCGATGCACCCGGATGTCAAGGCTCAGATTACTCCCACACGGAACTTGCAAGGGTTTGACGGAGATCAAGGAGATGCAACCCGTCGAAGCTTGCGTAGATAAACTAAGACTAATGCAATAAAAGGGTAAATTGCAGTAAAAGTAAATAAGAGTAATAGATTTGTTTGATGTATGATTGATATATTTTTCTCACGACCCCTAGGTACATATTTATATTCCAGCAATAGGAGTTGTAGACAGGCACACGACTCGTACCTTTCCTAAACAAAACAAACTCCTATTTTAAAGGAAATAACTGACTCGCGCAGGAGTCGGACCCAAATAACAATAATATTTTCCTAAACAAACACCTCTATTTTTAAGAAAATAAACGACTCGCGTAAGAGTCGGACTCAAACTTCTATAACAATACTGGTATAAGATCACCAGTTTCCTTATCGACACATCCTTCCGATCCGCAACTTTCTTTTAGCGCCATCGGTAACTGTATGCTCACGTCAGCCATGTCATCCTTTATTGGCAACATCCGATAGCACCTTCCATCGGCAGATTTCCTTCAATGTTATCGGCAACTTTCTGCTGACGTCAGATATTCCACTTCTATCGGCAGCTCTGTTCCCATCGGCAATCGCTCTTCGGCAACATCTTCTTGTCTCCATCGGCAACAAATTCTTGTCTTCATCAGCAACAGATCTCTATCCTTATCAACAACTGGTTTTGACTCTCATCGGCAATGTTCTTCCTACCTTCATTGGCAATCTGACCGATAATATCCCGATGCCGATAAGGAACGGCAACTAGCCTTTTACCGATCGGCACAATCCTTATATCATATTGACACGTGCTAAAAAATCCTTGTCTTCATCAGCAACAGATCTCTATCCTTATCAACAACAGGTTTTGCCTCTCATCGGCAATGTTCTTTCTACCTTAATCGGCAATCTGACTGATAATATTCCGATGTCGATAAGGAACGGCAACTAGCCTTTTACCGATCAGCGCAATCCTCGGTGTCAACAATATGGCCACCGAGTGTGGGGCTCCATTCCATCGGTGTGTCACTTGCATAGTCGTCGTTGTTGCATGCTAGCTAGCTCATCCTGCGAGCTCTTTGTCTCTTGTACATACATCGCTGTTAGGTACTGTATACTTCCGTAATTCCGTTGACACGCGGATAGCAGCTTAGCTAGCTTCACTATGTGGAGTATTATTGAATACAACGATAAAGTAAAAAAAAATGGCTAATAATTGCTACTGAGATCAGCATGCATCGATCATCAGATCATCGAGGTACATTTTATACGCTAAACATGCATACATACAGCTTGACCACCAAACAGTACTCGCGACCCGTTGATCGAGTTAGTTTCGGAGATCGAGAGGAAAGCACCGAGCAGCTGCTTCAGTCATCGAAGCTAGCTAGGGTTTTCCCAGACATCAGTGTACTTACAGACCAGCAGGGAGCAGCAGTGGCATGGCATGTGCCGGTGCCGCGCACTCTCTTTCTTCATTTGCCGTGGCGTTGCGGATGCGGAGGAGACGAGAAGCAGTGCTGCAGTGCACTCTTCCAACTTGGACTAAATAAGTAGTATAAATATTATTCGTGCTTCGTGGAAAGCTCGATTCCGAAGGTAGAAAACACTTCTGTCGTTTTCAGGCCCCCATTGACGATTCTCGCCGCAAAGTTTTATCATGATGGATGGATGTCATCGACTTTATTAACTGAAACGTGCGGGTCAGAGTCCTGGGGAAGACCGTGGACAAGATGGACTACTCCTCTCTGTCTCGGCCTCAGGCCAACAGACGATCCGATGCTTTGGAGTGCAGCTGCCACAGGCAGTGAAAAGCTACAGGTACGTACAGTAGGCGGGGGATGCTGAAGTCTGCAGCACGTTGAAGACCAGGTAAAAAGGTCTTTTGAAGTCCCGACTGTCCATAGCCTAAAACAGTGCGGTTACTGTCGCATCATCAAGCTAGCTTTAACAGATTGGACACTAGGGTCAAGATAGTCTTTTCAATTTCTCCCTAGCTAGTCCCATGACTATACTGCGTACTAGCTACGTACAATACACTGCATCGGCATATGGTATGTACAATGTACTACATGTCGATCGATCCTGTACTGCGGTTGAAGTCAATACGGGGCCGTCCGTTCCAGATCGGACGAGAGTGACGGCGCACGAAGCAGTTGTGCCTGTAGTACGAGCCACAGCTATAGTACGATCGCTCGCGGGCAGAGTCGCAGAGTCAGCAGAAGCATCGGCAGGAGCAGCAGGAAGGAGCCGAGAAGCTGCTGGCTGCCGTTGAGGCCGTGGACCATGACGTCTCCCGCACGCACGACAAGGCAAGTCTTCGCTGCGCCCGTGACCTCCCTCCGTCCCGATCCCGTAGTGGGCTGGGCCTCCTCTTCTGGAAACTGGAGCCCAGACCGGCAGACGTGGGGAGTGGGGCCTGCGGTCAAAGTCCACGGTCAAAGTCCGTCTTGACCTTTGACTAGTCTAACTTCTCTGTTCCTGGAGCTGGAGTACTGCCGCCCTCACCCCATCCATAGAGCTAGCTCCTTTGTTTACGAAACGAAAGGCTTTGTGGTGGGCAGTCACAGATATTGGAAACCAACAGCCTGTGGCCGGATCCGGTGCAGATCAGATTAGATTCGATTCAGTGTCGAGCTAGCGATCGACGACATTAATGGAACCCTGAAATTGGTTTGCATAAACCGTCGTGATCAGCCTTGATGACAAGTCTGAGGTGCCGGGTTTTATTCCGATTCAGAGCTCATAAGCAACTCCAAGGAATCGCTACTGTCCAATGGCCAAAATTTTCTATGGACCTGATCGCTATCCGTTAAGCAGCTCCAGATTTTTTTTCTGTTGATCTTGCCCTAAGATTAAGAAACTAGTGTTCGTGCATGTGCCATTTCGCTGCACCCTGGATTTTTTACCAATTCGCCCATCTCCTAAAGACAGTAACGAGACGCCCTGGCCACACTCCACTATGTTAAATAAATAAATAAAATTGTTGGCGCGTCGCAATCGGATGCTAGCAAGAACAAAACCTCTGAACACCGTTGTACTGTAGTACGTATCTTTTCGAGGACTTCCACACACAGCTGATGTGGGTCGTGATCCAGAGAAAATCACGTGCCCCGTTGTTAAACACTTCTCGAACAGCACCATGCCTGTGCAAGCAAAGAAAGAGTCCCATTTGGCGCGACTCTGAGAAAGCTAAAGCAGTCATGGATCACCCTAGCTAGCTAGCAGGCTAGCAAAAGCACGTCAAGGCCCTGAAATCTTCAGCCCTCAGTTCCAGCCATTGCACCATTATCGTTCGTATACCAAATTACTGTACTGCCAACGTTTCTAGATACCCCCAATGATAGTACAATACACCATCAGTGCACTAATATGTCAGGATGTGTGGATCAGATCATCCGCGCGTTGCATCGTTGGTACTGTATATCTACAAGTAGAAGCTCAGCGGGTGAAAGAAGGCAGGCTGCAGGCTGCAGCATAGGAGTACATACTAATCAGTGCCGTTCGTTCAGTTTTCAGAAACTCCAGGGCAAGTAGCTGTTGGTGCTTTCAAGCTCTACTACTATTGCCGTTCTCGTCTTTCTCCTCGTGGGCTGGGCCCCCACAAAAAGCTGTGGCCGTCTCTATCCTCTCGTGCTCTCGGGGTGCAAGCTCAACCACGAAGACGGTCTAGAAGCAATGCACCGCATGAGTGTACATGACTTCCACGCCATTTCTTGCTGCGACGGCAAACCTCAGGGCCACAGCATTGAATTGAATAAAAATACAGGTTCCATAGGTCTTGTCGCGGCTCCGGCTGTCGATTCCGCGCTCTTTTATCTACGGCGGAGGAATTTCCATGGAACAAAACGCCTCTCATCTAATAATCCAAAAACACAAGAGAAATGCAGGTCAGGGGCTCAGGGCTTGGTGTCAGCGAGATTATCCACAAAAAGTCAGCTGCTTAAGGGACCCGAGATTCGAACATCTTTTCGTAATAATATAATAATAATCGCGAAAAGCCGTGAAGAAAAAAAAAAGTGTCCCTCCTCGATCATCACGGGATCGCCGTGTGAATAAACCCGATACCCCGAGGCGGGGTATGGTATGCGCCGGGGCAGAGACCGGGGCAGGGCAGGGCGTTGGACCATCTAGAAAGAAAAAAAGTAGCGGCGGCACGGGCCAACAGCGCCGCGGCACGTACGCACGCACGCACGAACGAACGAGGCACGATCCCGATCCCTGCCTGCGTGCGTGCCCCCACGCCACGACGGGACGGGACGGGACGGGACGAGATGAGCCCGGCCGCGATCCACCTCCAGCTGACGCCGACATCATCGCTGACGCCACCGGACTGCTAATCCCGATCCGTCTATCTAACCAACGGCCGGGCGCGGAAAGCGAGCGGCCCCTCCCCCACCCCCCCGCAAACTCCTCGACTAGATTGCAATCAGCAGTTGAGCACTAGCGTTAGCGTCGCCTAACTGGGCCGCGACCCCTGCTTATTTTAATTGTTACCCGGAAAAAAAAACCCACCATTCCGTCACGTGGCTCCAGGTTAGGAAAGTTCAACGAACCGCGACGCCGGTGTGAACCCGCCTCCGCCTATATAAACCGGATCCCGGCCCAAGCCCACGCCGTTCATTCAACTCGATTCGATCACTTGCTCCGTTTCCATTCGCACACACAGCTCACTCCTCCTACAGCTTCGTCAGCTCATACAACAAACCGAACCAATTCCAGGATGCTGCTGAACCCGGCGTCGGAGGCGTTGGTGCTGGACACCATCCGGCAGCATCTCCTGGAGGAGCCAGCGGCGGCGGCGCACCGGCGTGCCGACGAGAGCTTCGGGAGCCTTGTGGCGGACCAGTGGAGCGGCTCGCTCCCGTTCCGCACCGACGACGCCGACGACATGGTGGTGTTCGGGGCGCTGCAGGACGCCTTCGCCTACGGCTGGCTTCCCGACGGCTCCTTCGCGCACGTGAAGCCCGAGCCGGTGCGGTCCCCGGACTCCTACGACGGCTCCTCCTGCTGCTTCGGCGGCCTCCTGATGGACCTGGCGGAGCCGCTGACGCCCAGCAGCGAGGCGGCCGCCACGCCGAGGCGGGAGGACGCGGCGGCGGCCGTGGCGAGGGGGAAGCACTACAGAGGCGTCCGGCAGCGGCCCTGGGGCAAGTTCGCGGCGGAGATCAGGGACCCCGCGAAGAACGGCGCGCGCGTGTGGCTCGGCACCTACGACACCGCCGAGGACGCCGCGCTCGCCTACGACCGCGCCGCCTACCGCATGCGCGGCTCCCGCGCGCTCCTCAACTTCCCGCTCCGCATCGGCTCCGAGATCGCCGCCGCGGCCGTTGCCGGGGACAAGCGGCCGTCGCCCGCCGAGCTCGCCACCTCCTCGGACTCCCCGTCCTTCTCCTCCTCGTCGTACTCGACCGGCGACTCGCCCAAGAGGCGGAAGCGAGGCGAGGCCGCGGCCGCCAACATGGCCATGGCGCTCGTGCCCCCGCCTTCCCAGCTTAACCGGCCGGCCCAGCCTTGGTTCCCTTCCGCGCCGGTCGAGCAGGCGGCCATGCCGCCGCGCGCCGTGGAGCAGCTGGTCATCTAGCCTTTCCTTGCGCCGACCGGTCACGGTCAGAGCCAGCCACCGGGCACCGCGGCGTGACAATGAGGCGTGCAAGTGTGCAACGCCCGATGATGCGCCAGCAAAGGCGGAGGAACAGGACAACAAGGCACTGGCGCGGTGCACGACGGGGGGCCGCGCGAATGCGACGGCGCGCGCGCATCCCGGTGACAGCTCCGCCGGATGGAATGCGATAAGCTCGGGACCGATCCACCCGAGCAATTGGGGGATGCCGCTGTTGTTGCTCCGTGCAACTCGCGCGCGCAAGTGGAAGAAGCTGTCTGTGTGTAATCAAGTGTCTTGTCTGCGATCGAATTTTCGGTATATGCGTCGTTGTCGCTTGTCAGGGTGGTGTGCTCGTGCTGCTGATAAGTTTGGAAAAACTGTATAAAAAGAAGGAAAAAAAACCGTAGGGAGACGATGAGATCAAGAACAATCCGCTTTGTTCGTTGGCACCACCGATGAGTGCGCCATCATCTGACAAAGAAAGAAATATCCAGTGGCTAAACAGGCGCGCAAGTCAACAGAACAGCGACCTGAGCTCATGACACGACTTCGAAATCGAAATCCACGCCGAAATCGTAAAGGCTGAAGCCAAATTCGTTGCAGAGCCAACCAAGCAGTAAACAAAACGCTGACGTAGCAGGAAGGTGGCTTGCTAGCCATGAAAGGAGCGGGAGCCCCTCGTCTTTACTCCCTTCCTATCCTAATAACGTAACGAACGAACGAGATAAAAAAATCTGAGACCCCGTACGTGCTTATCCGCGCCCTGTGTCATGTTTGTAATGTAATGTGAAGAGGGATAAGCATGCGTCCGTCACTCGCCACAGAGGATTACAGCAGGGGATTACCCACCCTCGCTGATGATCCCAGGCAGTATCCACCACACCGTTGTCGTGTTGCGCAACAGCTGGACCAGGGCCACGGCCCGAGGGAGTATATGAGATGTTTCTTCTTTTCTTTTTTCCAACTTGTTAGGTATTCAGGGTGGAAAGGGGATCAAAAGGGGGGGGGGGGAAAGGTGTATATGATCCGCCTACTTGCCGGTCGATCAGTATGGCGCCTGATTGAGTACAGGTCATGGGGGCAAAAGCAGGCCACTGTTGCATGAATAGTGGGTCATGAACTCATGTGCTGTGAAGGAATTGAATTTTTTATTAGCAGGAAAAAAAAAAAGGTGCGGAAAGATGAAGAGAGAGATACAAAGGCGCGCTTAGTTTGGCATTTTGGAGTGGAAAGTGCTGTACTTCCAAGTTTTTCTTGCAAAAAGAAAAAAAGGCGTGTTTGGTGTAATTGGAGCGGAACGGTTCCAAAATTTGAATATGGTATATAGCAGCAAGGAAATGCAGCTGCACAGGGCACATAAGCTGACAAATGAGTGGCTTGGCACCAGCCACATAGGCTTGACGTGGAAACCATTGTCCGACGCAATAAGACTTTTATTTACGTATTACTGTAAATACCATCGAACACACTTGAAGTGAAGCAAATTCGCAGCCAAAATCAGGCAGATTGTGTGTGTGTTTGACCTGTGCAAGAAAACTGATGTACGTGTAACAGCAAGCCAATACGTACCGCACCGCTCCACCTGGTCCAGTAAGAAAGGGGAGGATGATGATGCTGGCCCTAGTACCTGGTCCAATACCGTACCGCACCGCTCAGGGCTCGATGCTAGTAGTAGCTTAGCTTCAGTGGTTCATCTTGAAAAGGGAGGCATGATGATGCTGGTTTTAGGCCTTGTTTGGTTTTCATAGGGCATGTGCATCAGTGCGTGTAAGTTTTTGAAATATACAACACAAACAACTAAATAGATAGTTTGTACAACCCAAAGACAGCCGCTGTCTATTTAGCTATCTACAAATCATTTAATGCTTATATATAGTCAGGATCTATCTTGAATATTATTCTATATACTACTTAATCCGTTCTAAATTATAGTTCGTTTGATTTTTTCAACCCTAAGTTTGACCACTCGTCTTATTTAAATTTTTTTGCAAAATATTATTTTTTTTGGTGTGGCTTACTTATTTATTAAATAGTCTATATGAATGACTTAAATTTGACTATGTTTGCATGAAATTTTTGAATAAGATGAGTGGTCAAAGTTGAGATTAAAAAAGTCAAACGAATTATAAATTGAAATGGAGGGAGTATTATGTAACATACGGTTTTTTCTCCGAAAATCAAATATGATTGGAATATTTATGTCTAATTTTCCTTTACTGTCTTATCCATTCATGCATCCAAACGTAGCTGTCCACTGCTGCTGCTTGTATGCTCAGATCTTTCAAGGCCATGATCGAAGCCTGTAAACGTCATTGGTGTGGGGGCCGAAGGTACAAGCACACAGCTAGGTTACGCACAGCGGATCAGCGATACCATTCAGTGGATTGCACAACGCGTGACGGCCGCTAATTTTGCTTTGGAGCACGAGCCCGTGCCGTCGACGAACGAGACGACGACGCCATTCTCTTTCTTCATTTATTACTGTATAAAAGAAGGACATATCTGCAAAAATAACACCATAGACGGCTGTGCAACAACCGTTGTACGGCCATACAGACGGATTTGATAAAATAAGTCATTTTTTTTCACTTTTGGACTTATAAATTAAATGACTTATGGAACCAAACAGAGCCTAAAAAAATGATTTATTTTGCTAAACACCCTAACTTATAAGTCCATAAGTTACTCCACCCCAACTTATGAACTTATAAGTCACACTTTTTCACATAGAACCACACTTTTTTTATTTGAGGACCACACTCTAACTCATTTCCTGCATGACTTATAAGTCATTGGTTTTAAGTCATCTGACTTATGGGAACCAAACATGACCTACTAAGGCTCTGTTTGGTTTTTTAGTCCTAGGGACTAAAGACTAAAACACAGACTTAATAAAAATCTTTATTGGTGTTTGGTTCAATAAACTTGTATAGACTTAACATCATTTAATACACCCATAACAAAGGCCATTGTACCCTGTATGGTGAAGGAAGAGGGTGTGAGCAGACAATAATGAAGGGCAAGGGATGTCAATTGTGCTCCAAAAGTCTCCATAAGCCTCACCCCTAAATAAGTCTTTAGTCCCTCTTCAAGAGGAACCAAACAGGGCCTAAGAGCAAGTATTATAGTGGGTTGTAAGAAGGCTAAATGCTGAGGTGGAGGAGAGAGAAGGACCAACTTGGGCACAGTAACCAATGCATGTTGTAAGATAGACAAGTGGACCATGTATTGTTTTTTTTTTGAGATTACACAGTACAACGCAGACACTCAACACGTACGCACACTCGCCCCACCCCTATGAGCACCTTCGAAGGACTGAACCGGCAAATCTTGAAGTTGACGAAGTCACCACATGCGCCTCGCTGTCGACAGGAACGTCCACTTAATGCATAGCGCCGGAAAATTCTGAAATAAATCCAGAATAAAATGTCACACCTAGGATTTGAACCCTGGGTGGGAGCCCCCCAACCAATGACCTTTGCCATTACACCGTAAACCCCTTGACTAGACCATATATTGATTAAGAAGATGAAACTATTGTATAAATAAGCTGAGAGGTGAGCTGTAAGTGACCGACCTACTCCGTATATAGTGTGGCCACGCTAGCAACGGTGTGAACGGCTCCAAAACGTTGATTCCTGTCTCCCTTTCGCCTAGTATCATAGTCAGAGCTTTTGAGTTTCCAAGGCCTCCTGACTTTACACGCCAGCATCGGAATCAGGCGATCAGTCCATGCCAAACGTTTCTGTTGCATCCAGAAGCCAGAATAGCCCTTTTGCGTTCATAATAAAAAAAACAAAAAAAAACAAGGAAAATGGAGCATCTTTGGTGTGAGGTGAATGGGCCGACGGGCACACAAAAGGAATTCCCACACAAAATTATACCATGGGCCCAGACTATCGTAGGCCTGCTAATAGTGAGACACGGAATTGGACTTCAGTAACAAGGAACACAAAAGAAAAAAGCCCAGACTGACTGCGGCCCACATGGGATTCGGCTCCTCGCCCCTGCCGCCTCCGGCAACCAGCGGCCGATCCAACGGCAGGGTGTCCACAACCTCGTACATATCGCCGCGGGGAAGCGGCGCGACCGCGCAAGCCTTTGTCGTCGAGACACCCCACACACAGGTGTCGCGCGGCCTCGGACACGAGTCCCGCATGCGTCCCACGCGGCGGCGCCAGGTCCCGCCTCCGCGCATCCCCACGCCCTCTATAAACACCCGCTGTCCATGGGCATCGTCCACCTCACTCGTAGTAGTCGTAGCATCAGTGGCAGTGGTAGTGGGCAGCGTGCGCACGTGGCACCTAGCTCGCTCGCTCTGCTAATAAGCTAAGCTTTGCCATGGCTGATCACCACCGGGGCGGGACGGGAGGTGGCGGTGGCGTGGGAGGTGGCTACGGCGACCTCCACCGCGGTGGCGCCGGCGGCGGCATGATGCACGGCGACGCGCAGCAGCAGCAGCAGCAGAAACAGGGCGCCATGATGACGGCGCTCAAGGCCGCGACGGCCGCGACGTTCGGCGGGTCCATGCTGGTGCTGTCCGGGCTGATCCTGGCCAGCACCGTGATCGCGCTCACGGTCGCCACCCCCGTGCTGGTGATCTTCAGCCCCGTGCTGGTGCCGGCCGCCTTCGCGCTGGCGCTCATGGCGGCCGGGTTCGTCACCTCCGGCGGCCTCGGCGTCGCCGCGCTGTCCGTCTTCTCATGGATGTATAAGTACCTGACGGGCAAGCACCCGCCGGGCGCCGACCAGCTGGACCACGCCAAGGCGAGGCTGGCGTCCAAGGCACGCGATATCAAAGACGCGGCGCAGCACCGCATCGACCAGGCGCAGGGGTCTTGAGACGCACGCGCGCGAGTGGATGCTCGGGTACCGCGAGCGGGGTGGCGTGCGGCGGCGGCGCGCGACCACCGCCGGCGCGGCATGGCCCTAGCTACTACGGCGGCTGCTGCTTCTGCGTACGCTGCCGTGCAGTCTCTCGGTCGCCGCGCTAGCTCTAGCTAGTCCGTTATGTGTCGTGCTTTGTTTGTGCATGCATGTGTCTTGGCAGGGACATGCAGTGTGTAGTGTGCTGTATGCGTCTTTCTTGATCGGAGTGGCGGTTGTACAGCATACTGGATGTCATGTTTATGATGAGGAATAAAATGCAGTGTTCAGCCGAGATGCTACGGTTTCCCGGACTGCCCATGCGATTTGGAGATATCTTTGCAAACTATACCCGGCGAACCACAATGTTACTCAAAAGCAGTCCAGAACCACAATGTTGCTTAGAACCACAATGTTGCTCAAAAGCAGTCCATAGTAAATAAAATAGCTATACCTGAAATGAAACACTGTAAGAGCAGTCCATAGAATACGTAGTCCATAGTAAAAGCTACCTATAAGTTTATGGACTACCCATAGAGAATAAAAAAATATTACGTTTTCTTATTCACCTAATATCTACCATACCTAAAAAAATATTACGTTTTCTTATTCACCTAATATCTACCATACCTGAAACACTGTGAGAGCAATCTATATAGCGCGTAGTCCATAGTAAAAGCTACCCATAAGTTTATGGACTACCATAGAGAATAAAAAAATGTTACTTTTTCTTATTCCACTCTCTCTTTCCTGATCTTGCACATAATTGGAGATGAAGATTTTTTTATTTCAAATGGGACCTACTTTATAGACTATTTGTTGGCTGAAACATTGTAGCAACAACAATAACTATAGACTACTGACACAAAAGCTGCCCTTATGGATTACTCAGTCTATATACATTGTGGTTGTTCCTTATAGACTACTTATTGGCTGAAACATTGTAGCAACAACAATAACTATAGACTACTGACATAAAAATTGTCCTTATGGACTACTCAGTCCATATACATTGTGGTTGCTCAATGAAACATGCCATCGACATGGGACCTACCTTATAGACTACTTGTTGGCTGAAACATTGTAACAACAACAATAACTATAGACTACTGACACAAAAGCTGCCCTTATAAACTAATCAGTCCATATACATTGTGGTTGGTCAATGAAACATACCATCGATATGATCGATTTGAAAACAGGTCATGGGCTCACCTGACTCAAGTGCTCTTGTGGGCTTGTGCCTTGTGTTGTGACCATACATGAATATCGTTGTTAAAAAAAAATACATGAATGCCGTTAGAGCGTTTGCTCATGTAAGATTTTTTGTTCTCTAACTAAACGACAAATCATGCAGAGAGAAAAAACTACTTTTTTGGGAATTGAAATGTTATCTTGGTCATTATTGTCATATAGTCATGTTCGTTTGGTTTATCAGTCACCGTCATCATCCTGCTATCTTGGTCACTATTGTCATATTCGTTTGACTTATCAGCTATCAAAACATCAGTATTTTTATCTCATAACAAAACACAAAAAAACAGTATCATCCAGCTTATCTGTTACCGAAACAGACTTGAACTAGACAATTAGGCTTTTTTTAAGAATTACTCAGACAACTAGTAGCGCAGGCTTTGCAGAGTTCGGACCGGACCGAGAACGACCAAGAGATCCAAGACGACTAGTTTCATTTTCCAATTTTCAAAACCGCAATTTAGGTTTTATTTTTCAGTTTTGAAGACAACATAAAGTACCAATTAAATTCCTTGGGTCAATTAGAGTATCAGACAAGAAAAACACATAAAGTATGCACTAGTATATACTTCTATCGATTTGAGTGTAAGTGTCAGTGTTATGACCCGGGAGTCAAGACCACCAACTAGTAAATTTGTATATCGCGTGCTCCCTCTCTCAGACGTGATGCAAGATGGACACAAGGTTTATCCTGATTCGGGCAGAGAAGGCCCTACGTCCAGCGGGGAGGATGACTTGTATTATCTCGCACCCAAACGTGCTCGTACAGGGGGTACAAGCTGTGTTACACGGGTTTGCTCAGAGTGAGCTACGGCCCAAGGCTAGCAGTGCTGCCCTAGTCTGCGGGTTGGCTGCTCGAGGGGTCGATCGAGCAGCGGGGTTTATGAAGTGTGGGATGCGGAAGAAAACAGCCAGAGACCGGAGTCCGGAGAGCTATTGATTGATCCGCCTCTTCTACCTCGGCGTCCCCTTTTATAGACCAAGGGGAGGTCCGAGGGTACAGGGTCCTAACTGTCGTAGTATGGGCGGCGTGTCTATGGCACAGTGTTGGCGGAGAGACGTCGAGCGCTGTGGCGGCATGGCCTTCCCGTCCTTCTGGCGCTCCCGGTCGTGGCGGCAGTGGAAATCGCCACGGCACGTCGCGGCACAGCTTCCACAGACAGGCACGAATCCCACAGCTGAAGCGAGACGGGGCGGATGGGACGGCCCCATACTGGAGTTGTCGGAGGGAGGGGTCGAGCCCCTCGGTCGAGGGAGGGGTCGAACCCGGCGCGGCTCTGCCGTATCCCCGAAGTCGTCGTCGAGGGCTGCATTGTTCACTTTCCGAGGGGTGCTACTGGAGTCCGTACTCGCGTAGTGGTGACAGTGGCGACACAGTTGACAGGAATCGGGGACTTGACGGAGAGTTGGCGGATTTGACAGCGGACGCGGGCGTCCATGTCGTTAGGTGGTTTCACTTTAACCCATGCCGGGAGCAGTTGGGCTGATCGAGCCTCCCGTCCGGGGGTTGTTCGTTCGACCCCCGGTCCGTCGCTCATCGAGGTAGGGTCGGAGCAGAGGCGGAGTCGGAGGGATCGAGGCAGAGGCCGGGGGTCGTTCGTTTGACCCCTCGTCCGTCTTTCGGCGTCGAGGTGGGGGCCGGGGGGTCGTTCGTTCGCCCCCTCGGTCCGTCGCTTGATGTCGAGGTAGGAGCCGGGGGGTCGTTCGTTCGCCCCCTCGGTCCGTCGTTTATCGTCGAGGTAGAGGTCGAGGGGTCGTTCGAACGACCCCTCGTCCGTCATTCGACGTTGAGGTGGGCCGACCCGCGACTTGTCGCCACAGCTGGTGTAGGGGGGCCTTCGAGTGATGGGCCCTTCCTTACTGACTTGAGCAGTGGGCTGGTCCCTGTCTTAAAAATGGTTGCTTTGTTTAGCGTTAATTTAACGAAGGGTTTAGGGTACCCCTTACCTTCGTACCCGACAGTAGCCCCCGAGGCCCCAGAGGAGTGATTAAGAACTCCTCTGGGGGCTATAATATGTTGTATCGAGGGGTTTTTTAAGGATACCTGGAGACGTGGCGCCCTATCGAGGGGTCGATTACGTTCCTTTCCCTGAAAAGAGAAGTGTTCGAGGGCGGCTGTCGAACCCTACCGAGGGCCAGCCTTCGTTCCCTCGAGCATAACTGGAGTCAGAACGCCCCGCCCGAGAGGTCGACTCTGTCTGCCAGGTCACGAGTTTTTCGACCCTCTTTCGTCGAGGGGTGCCGTGCGTAGTCGGGCCCTCGAGCCCTCGAATGGCTAGGCCTTCACCATCTCATGGCGTCCTTCCCACGGATCCTTGCGTTCGGATTGTGGGGGGAAGATCATCGTGCTATCATCGTTAGGACGAGCCCGAAGTCCTCGGTGAGCTATTCTCGGGCATGAGTCCATTAGAAATGGTGCCCAGTACGGGTAAAAATCCGAGTGAGAACACATGCCCCATTCGATAGGGGTCGACTAGTGGCCCGGAGGCGTTCTCATTTAAGTAAGACCGTAAGGCTTACTAAGCACGACCATATGGATTACCAAGGTGCCAACCCCATTCGATAGGAGTTGGTGGCTCGATGCCTCCCAGCGTAGGGATCCTTAGGTATTCCTAGGTTATGCCTCGGATATGTCCCAGGGGACCTCGAGAGTTCGTTCTCGAGCTAGGGGCACGTGCCTGGCCCCCCCGGGACATCCCTGGCTCGCATACTCGAGGGCGGTTGTCGAACTCCGTTCGTGGAGCCAGCCTTCGCTCCCTCAAGATTTGGGGTGGACCAGAGTCCGTTAACCATGGGTCCTTCCTGACCTTAGGTACTCGAGGGCGGTTGTCGAACCCTATGTAAGGGCCAGCCTTCGCTCCCTCAAGATTTGACGGATGGTTCGTCATCCGACGCTATCCTCAGGAGGAGTCCTGCCTTGTGGAACGCCGAGGGGGAAGAATGGGTAATTATATTGAACTTGGGGGCATACCTGTGTTCTTTCCCCCTCGGGCTGGAGCTCTCGAGGGAGGTTGTCGAACCCCACGAAGGGGCCAGCCTTTGTCCCTTCGAGGTTGTGGAGCGAACTGGAGTCGACGACCCGAGGTCTCCTCGGACCTCGGGTACTCGAGGGGGGCTATCGAGCGCGTTCGTAGGCCGGCCTTTGTCCTCTCGAGATTTTGGGGGTGGACCGAAGTCCTAACCCGAGGTCATTTCTGCCCTCGGGTACTCGAGGGTAGCTGTCGAACCCTCTTTCGAGGGCCAGCTCTCACTGCCTCAAGATTCCTTACCTCCGAAGATAACGCTTCCGGCCGCGCGTCTTTTTAGGCGATGTCCGTTCGGCGCAACAGTGGCAGTTGCAGGGCGGAGTGCGGTGCGGAGCCCGACGATGGGACGCAGTGCCTTATCCTGGAGGAATACGAGGAAGGGGAGTATAGGCGCATTAAATACAGAGATTCTCTTACCTGTTCGCCGGATCCGTCCGTTGGCCTCCCGCGTATAAATAGCACAGGTGAGGAGTCGGGTGCTCTTTCCGCGCACTTGCCTCCCTTGCCTCCTCGCCTTTGTCTTCCCTGGCTCCTTCTTCCCGCCATTGCCTTAGGCGCCCCGTGAGCCAGAACTCTGCGCAAGCGAGAGAGAGAAAGAGAAGGGAGATAGAGAACGTACCCTCCGCCCCCAAACCCGAGCGCATCATCTTTCCCGATCTCATGGCCAAGTACAGCCTCGTCGGTCCCGATGATTGGCTCGCGTCTTCGGTGACCGCCTCGCGCCTGGGGGGTTTGGTGGAGAGCGGTCTCCTCCGGCCTGTCACCTCGACGGAGCGACCGGAGTGGTTGTTGCCATCGCCATACCATGCCGAGCCCAACCCGCCGGAGGGGTATGTGGTGAGCTTCGAGATCTTCCACCGAGCGGGACTAGGCGTCCCACCCAGCCGCTTCCTGCGCGCACTCCTCCACCACTACGGCGTGGAGCTCCAACACCTCACCCCCAACGGCGTCTGCCAGGCGGCGGTCTTTGCCGCCGTATGCGAAGGTTACCTCGGGATCGAGCCCCACTGGGAGTTGTGGCTCCACCTCTTCGAGGCGAACATCTTCCACGCATCGGTCGTCAAGGGTACCCGCAAGATGGTCAGGGTCGGCTGCTGCTGCATCTCCGTCAAGCGGTCGGAGCTCTGGCTCCTAGGGAAGCTTTCGTCGAGCCATTCCGGATGGCACTCCAGATGGTTTTACCTAAGGAACGCGACAACCTGCTCCCGGCGTACACCGGGAGGACGATCGACGCGCAGCCCGACTGCTGGAAGTACGGCGTCGTGCCGAGCAAGCAGAGCCGCCTCGACAACCTGCTGGACGCGATGAAGCATATGAAGAAGGAGGGGCTCACGGCGGCGATCTCCACGTCGGCGTTCCACCAGCGGCGGGTCGTGCCGTTGATGGCTCGACCCCTCCGCATCGACGAGATGCGTCCGGGGGTAGATCTTTCGATGTGTCGTCTTGTAGGAGATGAGCTGCCCCCAGATAGGGTGGTCCGCCACGTCCGCTGCTTCTTCGCGGGCTCGTTCGACGCCAAGAACGTCGCCAGGATCCCCATGAAGCCGGATGAGGGGTTCTTCGAGCTGGTAAAGTCCTCCCCTTTTATTAGAGTTCTTGCGTTTGCCTTGTCCACCCTTTTTGCTTGCGTTCTGACTGCCTCGCATTCCACAGGGGAACGTCCCCTTCCGGCCCTCGCCCCCGCTGGTGAAGGAGGATCAGGCCACGAGGCAGGCGAGGCGCCTCCAGGCCGAGAGGGACAAGGCGGCCAAGGACAAGGCCAAGAAGGCCAGGGGGAAGAGGGCCCGGGAGAAGGAGGCGAGGGATCAGCGCCGGGCCCGACAGAGGCGGGAAGGCCTCCCTGAGCAGGAATCACCCTCGGAGGAGGAGGACGAAGAGGAGGAGGAGGACAGCGATGACGATGCCGAGGAGGTGAATTGGAGCGAGGAGGAGCAGACGGCACCCGAACAGGGGGTGGCCGCCGGAACCGGAGGAGGAGAGGGGTCGACCTCGAGGTCGGCCCCTACTGTTGAAGCCGAGCCACAGGGGGAGCGCCCCGTGGCTCCTCAAGTTGAAGTGTCGCGACAGACGCGTGGGCGGTCGTCGCGATCCCCGTCGGGGGATCGAGCAGACACACCCTCGGCGCTCGCCGCATCGAGCGCGCGGGCATCGGGCCCGTCGGCGCAGGGGGGAGTCAGCAAGGGGATGACAGGAGCGTCGTCGGCCCCTGCCCAGGAGACGGTGCCGAAGGCGGGCTCGACCCCTGCCCCACGACCGATGGGGTTCAGGAGCGCGATCAGCCCGACGGCCGTCGGCCAGAAACGCCTGGCCCCGAGGGGGTAAGTTACCTTTCGGTTGATCGAGGGTGTTGTTTGCATTTCCCTTTTTGTGGCTGATCGTAGTGTACGGGTTTCTTTCAGGTCGAAGCGCCCACAGGGGGACGCGTCCCTCGCCCCTGCCAAGAAGCTGAAGGTGGGAGCTGCAGCCGGGGCGGCCGTCAAGGCCGGTCCCGTTGCTCCACCCCCTTCGACGCTCACCCCCGAGGCGGCATGGGCAGCCAAGGCCCGGGAGGCGATGGAGCGGGGGACGGCGCAGGGTGCCTCGGCATCTGCTCAGACGGCAGAGGAGACGGGCCTGCCCGCCCCGCCGGTGGGGGTCGCCGAAGCGACGGTCGCGGCGCCTGCGCGACCGTCGGAAGGAGTCGCACCCGGCGCCCCGGGGGGCGCGGGGCTTTCGTCGATGGTGGTTGCGGCCGAGGAGGTGGAGGTGGTCGGGCCCCAGGCCACCGTGAACGAGGGGGAGGCTCCGGCTCACCCAACGCCGGGGCGGTGGCCCGAGGGCCTAGCCTTGCTGGAGGCTCGACTTCGGCTCGAGCGCGAGGGCACGACTGCCGCCGCGTCCGAGGGCCCTTCGACGACGCCGGAGCTCGAGGAGGGGGGTCGGGTCGAGCGGCCCGAGGTGACGCCCACGCCGGAGCAGGGCGGGATGCCGACGGAGCCTACCGAAGAAGAGGTGGCCGAGATGGTGGGCTCGGAGGAGACGACCGCCGTCGCGGCCCCTCGGACGGAACCGGAGGTGGCTCGGCCTTGCCCCGAGGCTGGGGGGTCGTCGTCTCGAGGTAAGTTGTGCTCCGACTTACTCGAGCCGTAGTGGGTCTGTGATGCCAGGTACTGATTTCTTCGTGTCTTTCCCCGCGTAGGGCCGTTTCGCTGGCCGGGACTTCCTCTGGCCGGGGGAGATGGGTCAGCGGACCCGTCGACATCCTCACGGGGGGTCCAAGAGAGGATCGCCCTCCGTAGCGCGTTCTGGGGGCAGGAGGTCCTGGAGCTGGCCGACCCTCGCGACCCCGGGCAAACTCTCCTCGAGCTCGATGACCAGGTCGAGCTCCACACGTGGGAGTACCTGGAGGAGTATCGGGCCTGGTTCGAGCACTCGGTGCGCCGCGCCGCGGAGGTTGCCGCTGTGGACATATGTCGGGGTATAGAGGTGGGTCTCGTCTTCCCTTGAATTTTGCTTGGGTTGCCTGACTGTTCCTTTCTGATGATCTTCATTTTTACCCACGTCAGGAACTGCGGACGAGGTCGTACGAGAAGTCCCAGTTTATCCTCCGATCGCACGAGCAACTCCCGGCCCTTCGCGCCTCGTTGGAGAAGGCGGAGGCCGAAGCCGTTCGGGTGAGAGCCAAGGCAGCAGCCGCTCGGGAGGATGCCGAGTCGAAGGTCGCCCACGCGAGGGCCGGCTTTGAGGCCGTGCAGAAGGAAGCCTGGGCAGCCTTGGGGACGGCGCAGTCGAGGCTCGACGACGCCCTTCAGTCGATCCTCAGGGTCGGGCAGGAGCGGGACGCTGCCCTCGAGGCCAAGTGCAAGGCCGAGGAGGAGGCCGCCCGACTGAAGGAGGAGTTGGCCCGGGCGACGGAGGGCATCCGAGGGCTCCGGGGAGACCTCGACGCCGTCTCCCGCGAGCGCGACACGCTGGCCGCCTCGGAGGAGAAGGCTCAGACCCGCGCGACCTCCTTGGGTGTGGTGGCGATGAACCAGAAGAGGGCCCTCGATGACGCAGGCAAAACCATCGAGGGCCTCGAGGCCAAGGTCAGGAGTCAGGCCTCCGAGCTTATCGACGTCCGCCGCCAGCTCAAGGAGACCGAGCAGAGCTACGCCACCCTGGAGGCGCATGCCCAAGGTGAGTGTCTCGAGAGTGTTGCCCTGCCTCGACCCTCTTCCTGCTCTTTTGGGTTTTGACCGTGTTGTGTGCTTGTTTTGGCAGAGCTCGCGACGGATAAGGCTCGCGCCCACGAGGACCTGAACAGTCTTCATGGCCTCCTCGGGACTGAGGCGAACCTCAACGCGAGGCTCGCGGGCGTCATCAACACCTTCTGTGACGACCTCTCGGTCAAGCCAAAGCCGGAAGTCGAGGGTGACGCTCGAGGGGACTCCCTGCTGCGCCACTTCTACTCCATGACACAGGAGGTGATGGAGCACGTCCGTACCGCCCTGCATGTGGGCGTGAAGCGGGCCCTCGCGGTCGTCAACTCGGTCTACAACTATGACCTCAACCTCGTTGTCGACGGGTTTGCCACCGACCCGAGGCTGACCGACGAAGAGAACGACGCGAGGTGCCAGAAGTTGATGGATCTGGCGGAGGTGCCCGGAGGCGAGCTGGCGAAGCTCTTCGAGCCCGAGGTGATCCCCTCGGCGGACGGAGACGGCGCCGAGTAGCCCTCGGATGGTGTCGATGAGCTTTTGCAGACTCTTCACCTTCCGATGTGGCCAACGCGTGATGCCCAACTTCCTGCATTGCTTCTTGAGGACGGCGACCCCCTTGATGAGTAGTCCTAGGCCTACGAGCCATATCTGGATAGGAAGGTCCATGTAATAGTTAGGCTTTTGTACTGATACAATGCCGAGCCCCGAGGGCTTCTTGTATATATATGTAATGCATTTTGATCGAGATGCATATTGTTATTTTCGTCTCTCGAGCTCTCCCTACTTTTCTTTGCCTGAGTCGACACTTGTGGACTTAAGTGTTCGACGCACGCTCGTATCCCTGGAAGGGGGGAGCGAGCGGGGATACCGTAGCCCTGGGGCGTAGGTGAGTCCCTGGCTCGACAACACCCTCAACCCTTAGGGAATTCGAGGCGCCTTTACTTAGTCGCGAAGCGTGCTCGAGGGAAAGAACGAGAGGGAAAGCCGAGTTTCGAAAAAACGTTCGAGTTTTTCGGGGACTTAGGAGGGGGGTGCCCCCCCTGTTAGCCCCCGAGGGAGGCTCGACTTTACTGGGGCAAAGTTGAGGCTACCTTAGTGCTGTAAGCGGGTGTGTCTCGTTATTTCTACTTCTCGGGCTCTCTCTGCTTTTCTTTGCCTCAGTCGTCGCTTGTGAACTAAGTGTTCGACGCACGCTCGTATCCCTGGAAGGGGGGTGGCGAGCGGGGATACCGTAGCTCTGGGGCGTAGGAGAGTCCCTGGCTCGACGACACCCTCGACCCTTAGGGAGTTCGAGGCGCCTTTACTTAGTTATGAAGCGTACTCGGGGGAAAGATCGAGAGGGAGAGCTAAGTTTCGAAAAAACGTTCGAGTTTTTCGGGGACTTGGGAGGGGGGTGCCCTCCCTGTTAGCCCCCGAGGGGAGCTCGATTTTGCCGGGGCAAAACCGAGGCTACCTTTGATTTACGAATGAATGTGAAATGTGTTTCGAGAACATTTTATTCATTCGAGGATTTGTACATAAATGAGAAAATGTACAAGGCCCTGAGGCCTTAGAGGTAGAATCGACGTAGCTGTTCGATGTTCCACGCGTTGGTGAAGATCTCGCCCTTCTCGTTCTTCAGCTTGTAAGTGCCGGGCTTCAGCACCTCTGCCACAATGAAGGGTCCCTCCCAAGGTGGGGTCAAGTTGTGACGCCCCTTGTTGGTTTGCCGGCGACCCAGAACGAGGTCGCCGACGTTGAGGTTCCTTTTGCGCACGTTTTTGTCGTGGTAGCGCCGCAACGTCTGCTGGTACTTTGCCGACTTGAAGAGGGCCATATCACGGGCTTCCTCGAGCTGGTCGAGGGAGTCCTCTCGGGCTACCGTGTTGGCTTGCTCGCTGTAGGCTTTCAGTCGAGGGGACCCGTACTCGAGGTCAGTGGGGAGGACGGCCTCAGACCCGTAGACCAAGAAGAACGGAGAGAACCCCGTGACTCAACTTGGTGTCAGAGACTCCATAGCACAGCGGGCAGCTCGTCGACCCATCTCCGGCCATGTCTGTTGAGCCGATCGAAGATCCTTGGCTTGAGGCCCTGCAAAACCATACCATTGGCACGCTCGACCTGACCGTTAGTTCGAGGGTGGGCGACTTTGGACCAATTCACCCTGATGTGGTGATGGTCACAGAAGTCCAAAAACCTTTGGCCAGTGAACTGCGTGCCATTGTCGGTGATGATGACATTGGGGACCCCAAAGCGATGGATGATGTCGGTGAAGAATAACACGGCTTGTCGAGACTGGATGTTGGCGATGGGTCGAGCCTCGATCCACTTCGAGAATTTGTCGATAGCCACGAGAAGGTGAGTGTGGCCACCCTTGGTTCTTTTCAGGGGGCCGACCATGTCGAGCCCCCATACTACGAACGACCAGGTTATGGGTATCATCTGAAGAGCTTGGGCGGGTAGGTGGGTCTGCCTGGCATAGAATTGGCATCCCTTGCAGGATCGAACGAGTTTGGTGGTGTCGGTGACGGCCGTTGGCCAGTAGAAGCCTTGTCGAAAGGCGCTTCCTAACAGCATTCTTGGCGCCGCGTGGTGGCCGCAAGCCCCCGAGTGTAGGTCCTTCAGCAATGCCCTCCCCTCCTCGACGGTGAGGCAGCGTTGAAGTACACCCGATAGGCTGCGTCGATATAGCTCGCGGCCGTCCCCGTACAAGACGTAGGTTTTGGCACGTCGAGCTACACAACGGGCTTCTGTGCGGTCTTCTGGGAGTTCGCCCCGTGTCAGGTACTCGAGGTAGGGTGCGCGCCAATCTGTCGGAGGGGTTGGTGCAGCGGTGGCCTCGTCGATCTCCATGACCTCTTCCCCGCTCGAGGGGGGATCGATCGAGGGGGGGTGGATCGACCCCTTGCTCGAGGGCGGGAGCCCCCGAGTCCAGGTCGACGGACGGCTTGTGAAGATCCCTCGGGAAGATGTCGGGAGGGACCGTGCCTCGAGTAGACGCGATTTTGGCCAGCTCGTCGGCAGCTTCGTTGTACCGATGGGCGACGTGGTTGAGCTCGAGGCCGTAGAACTTGTCCTCGAGTTTTCGGACCTCCTTGCAATAGGCTTCCATCTTGGGGTCGTTGCAGCTCGAATCTTTCATCACTTGGTCGATCACCAACTGAGAGTCCCCTCGCACGTCGAGGCGTCGAACCCCGAGCTCGATGGCGATGCGCAGGCCGCTGACGAGGGCCTCATACTCGACGATGTTGTTGGAGGCGGGGAAATGGAGGAGGATGACATAGTGCATATGGACCCCTAAGGGTGATATGAACAGCAATCCAGCGCCTGCTCCCGTCTTCATCAATGATCCGTCGAAGTACATGGTCCAGAGCTCGTTTTGGACCTGCGCCGGGGGTAGTTGGGTGTCGGTCCATTCTGCAACAAAATCTGCCAGTACCTGAGACTTGATGGCCTTCCGAGGAGCGTAGGAGAGGGTCTCCCCCATGAGCTCGGCTGACCACTTGACGATCCTTCCAGACGCCTCCCGGTTCTCGATTATCTTTCCGAGGGGGAAAGATGAAACCACAGTGACCGGGTGGCCTAGGAAGTAGTGTTTGAGCTTGCGCCGAGTGAGGACGATCGCGTACAACAGCTTCTGGATGTGGGGGTACCTCGTCTTGGTCTCGGAAAGCACCTCGCTCACGAAGTAGACAGGCCTCTGAACCGGCAGGCCATGTCCTTCCTCCTCCCTCTCGACTACTACGGCCGCGCTGACTACCTGGGTAGTTGCTGCGACGTAGAGCAAGAGGGGCTCGGCCGGACTCGGGGGTACCAAGACCGGGGGCGAGGTGAGCAAGGCCTTGAGCTTCGAGAGCGATTCCTCGGCTTCGTCGGTCCACGCGAAGCGTTCCGTCTTCTTCAGGAGGCGGTAAAGGGGTAGGGCCTTCTCTCCGAGCCACGAGATGAACCGGCTGAGGGCGGCGAGGCACCCCGTGACCCTTTTCACGCTCTTGAGGTCGTTGATCGGGCCCATCCTCGTGATGGCGGTTACCTTCTTGGGATTGGCCTCGATTCCGCGCTGGGAAACTATGTACCCTAAGAGCATGCCTCGAGGAACCCCGAAGACACACTTCTCAGGGTTTAGTTTTATGCGATTAGCCCGGAGGCACCCAAACGCAATCTCGAGGTCTCCGACCAGGTTTCCGACTGTTTTGGACTGACTACGATGTCATCGACGTAAGCCTCGACGGTCGGCCCTATGTGTTTCCCAAGACGTGGAGCATGCATCGCTGGTAGGTGGCCCCGGCGTTTCGCAAACCGAAGGGCATGGTGAGGTAGCAAAACATGCCGAAGGGAGTGATGAAGGAAGTCGCGAGCTGATCAGACTCCTTCATCTTTATTTGGTGGTAGCCAGAATACGCATCAAGGAAGCAGAGGGTTTCACATCCCGCAGTGGAATCTACTATTTGATCGATACGTGGTAAAGGAAAAGGAACTTTGGGACATGCTTTATTTAAACTAGTGTAGTCTACACACATCCTATCCTTCCCGTTCTTTTTCTTTACAAGTACGGGGTTAGCTAACCACTCGGGATGATGCACCTCCTTGATGAATCCGGCCTTCAAAAGCTTCTCGACCTCCTCCCCGATGATCCTGCGCTTCTCCTCGTCGAAGCGGCGCAGGCGTTGCTTCACCGGTTTGGACCCGGCTCGGATGTCCAAGGAGTGCTCGGCGACCTCCCTCGGAATGCCCGGCATATCCGAGGGACTCCATGCAAACACGTCAGTATTCACACGGAGAAAGTCGACGAGCACTGCTTCCTATTTGGGCTCGAGGGCAGCGCTGATCGTCAACACCTTCCCATCCGCGAGGCCGGGGTCGAGCGGGACGGTCTTGGTGTCTTCCGCCGGCTTGAAGTTGCCGGCGTGTCGCTTGGGGTCGGGGATCTCTCCGGACAAGACGTCGAGGGCCGCGAGGATGGCCGAATCCTCGCGGGCCTCGGCTTTTTCCACGCACTCGACGTCGCAGTCGTATGCGTTCTCGTAGGAGGTGTCGACGGTGATGACCCTCGAGGGCCCCGACATCTTGAGCTTGAGGTAGGTGTAGTTCGGGACCGCCATGAACTTGGCGTATCCCGGTCGCCCGATGGTGGCGTGGTAGGTGCCTCGGAACGCAACCACCTCGAAGGTCAGCTCTTCCTTTTGGAAGTTCGAGGGGACACCGAAGCAGACCGATAGCTTGATGCGGCCGATCGGGAGTGCCTTCTTCCCCGGGACGATCCCATGGAACCCCCCGCGCTGGGCAGGAGCATGCTCCTCGGGATTCCCAAGAGGTTGAGGGTATCGGCGTAGATGACGTTGAGGCTGCTCCCCCCATCCATGAGCACCTTTGTGAGGCGGGTGTTAAGGATGATCGGGTCGACGACGAGCGGGTAGACCCCTGCGTTGGGGATGTGCTCGGGGTGGTCGTCCTGATTGAAGGTGATCGGCGTGTGGGACCAGTCGAGGTACCGCGGAGCCTGGGCTCGGACGGAGAAAACCTCTCGATGCTCCCTCTTGCGCTGGCGCGTGGTGAGGCGAGTCGAGGGTCCCATGTAGATCATGTAGCAGTCGTGGACTTCGGGGAAGCCTCCTTTCTTGACGTTGCCCCTGACTTGGACGTCACAGGGCGGGTCCTCTTTGCCGTCATCTCTCCTGAAGCTAGGAGGGGTGAAGTGCTTTCGAAGCATGCGACAGTTCTCGAGGCGGTGGTTGGCCGGCCCCATATGATAGGGGCAAGGCTCCTTCAGCATCTTATCGAAGACGCCCCCGTCAGGAGGGAGCCCTCGAGGCTTCTTCTTGTTTGCCGCAGCGACAAGGTCGTCGGGCTCGTCGTCGGGCTCGACGTCAGGCTCGACATTGCGTCGACTCAGTTGGTTCTTCTTCTTCTTCTTCTTCTTCCTGCCGCCGTTGCCGTCGTTGTTCCATCTGGGCACATTGTTCTTCTTGGGCCCGTCGTCCGAGCCCTCGGGCTCATCCGCCTTGCCTTTCCCCTTCCCTGGAGGTATCTGGAAGAACGCGCCAACGGCCTCTTCGCCAGCTGCGTAGTTGGCGATGATGTCCATGAGCTCGTTGACAGTTTTGGGGGTGTTTCGCCCCAGCTCCCGCACCAACTCCTTACAGGTTGTTCTGGCGATGAACGCCGTAATGACCTCGTGGTCGGAGATGTGGGTTAGTGCGGTGCGCTGCCTCGAGAATCGGCGGGTAAAGGCGTGGAGGGTCTCCCCTGGTTTCTGCTTGCAGCTGCGAAGGTCCCTGGGGTTGCCCAGTCGCTCGTAGGTGCCTTTGAAGTTGCCCTCGAAGATCTGAACAAGGTCGGGCCAGTCTTGGATCAAGTCCGGGGGCAACTCCTCGAGCCACCTTCGAGCGGTGTCAGAGAGGAACAGTGGGAGTTGTCGAATGATGGCGTGATCATTGTCGGCTCCTCCTAGCTGACACGCCAGCCTGAAGTTGGCAAGCCAGAGCTCTGGCTTGGTTTCACCGTTATACTTGACCAGGCTGGGGGTGGACGGAAACAGATGGGTAGGGGTGCGCCGGATGGTTCTACTGAAGAGTGGCTGGGTACGGACGATCGGTCTTCGTCGCGGTGTAGAAGACTCGCGCCCACCTCGGTGAGCGTTGTAGCCTCGAGCCTCGGCATCGTCGTACCGACGTCGATTGTTCACCCGAGGGGGTCGATCATCGACAAGGCGTTCGTGAACCGGTCGTCGCTCGACTTGGCCCTGGGGTGCCTTGTTCTGGTGGACGGACACCTCTTGATTTTGTCGAGGGGGTGCTCCCTGTCGCTCGGAGGCAGCCCCTCGACGCCTCGAGGCCGAGCTCTCCGCCTGCTGCACGGCCGCAGTTTGGAGAAGCCCTTGGATTTCGTCCCTGATACGCCGTGCTTGGGGGGTTGATGGTGCCGGCATGTCGCGGAGCAGCATTGCGGCCGCTACGACATTCTGGCTGGCGCGGTTGAAGACTCGGGGTTCGTTCGTCCCCCCCCTCCTTGATGATTTGCCGGCGGACTTCCCGGGCCCGCTCGCGAGCTCCTCCACCCTGAGGGTGCCCTCGATCCCACTCGAGGGCGTGCTCGAGTTGCTGGAGTCGCAGACGCTCCTCCTCGAGCTTGCTGAGAAGCTCTCGGACTTGCGCAATCTGGACGTCTAGGGGTGGGTCGGCTGTGTCAGGACTCGAGGGGTTGGCATCTCGAGCTGGTGTAGCGTTGCTCCCCCTCCTTCTTCGGTGGCCGCGGTGTCGTCGACGTCGTCCTGCGGGTCGGCTTGCTCGTCGAGGTGGAAGCACTCCCGGGTGGAATCGTAACTCTCGTCGGGAGAGTCCGAGTCGGGGTCGGCGTGGTAGAAGTGGGGGAAGGACCCCTGCGCTCCTCCGCCAGGCGCCGCCGCAACGTGCCCCATGTACGGGGTAGTTCTGGCTCGCCTGGTGAAGGGGTGGTGACGGGAACGGCCATCGCACGCGGCGGGGTTCCTAGAGACCCGCTACGTGTCTGTATCTGCAATCCTGCGAGGGGGGAAGAGAGCCCTGCACTGTCGCGGAGCCCGTACGGGAACGGGTCACGCGGTGGTGACGAGGTCGAGTGTGTCAGAGAGGCCACGGGAGCCTCCGGGGACGACGATATGGCAGAGCCAAAGTCCCGCTCAGAGGGGCGCCCGCCCTCGGCCCACAAGCATGGGTCAAACAGGACCACGAGAGGAGGGGTTGTGTCGCCAGCCGGGACCGGGGGAACGACATCCGGCGCATCAGGACCCGCACGGTGACGAGCGCGTCGGAGTCGCTCGCGCCTCCTCCTGATCGCAGGCCAGAGGCGCAAGCGGAGGGATCGTCGCCTGATCCTTGCTGGCACCGGCGTACCGGAGCTGCTGATGTCCAGGCCACGAGCGAAGGGAAAAAACTATGAAGTGGCCCTGGCTCGTGGATACGAACCCTAGACTGCCGAACCAGACGACGACAGTGAATGGGAACGGTGGGATGGTGGGATCCATCTGAGAGAGTAGTTCAGAGTTGATCGACACGCGAATCCCCCTACCTGGCGCGCCAATTGTCGGTGTTATGACCCGGGGGTCAAGACCACCAACTAGTAAATTTGTATATCGCGTGCTCCCTCTCTCAGACGTGATGCAAGATGGACACAAGGTTTATCCTGGTTCGGGCAGAGAAGTCCCTACGTCCAGCGGGGAGGATGACTTTTATTATCTCGCACCCAAACGTGCTCGTACAAGGGGGGTACAAGCTGTGTTACACGGGTTTGCTCAGAGTGAGCTGCGGCCCAAGGCTACCAGTGCTGCCCTAGTCAGCGGGTTGGCTGCTCGAGGGGTCGATCGAGCAGCGGGGTTTATGAAGTGTGGGATGCGGAAGAAAACAGCCAGAGACCGGAGTCCGGAGAGCTATTGATTGATCCGCCTCTTCTACCTCGGCGTCCCCTTTTATAGACCAAGGGGAGGTCCGAGGGTACAGGGTCCTAACTGTCGTAGTATGGGCGGCGTGTCTATGGTATAATGTTGGCGGAGAGACGTCGAGCGCTGTGGCGGCATGGCCTTCCCGTCCTTTTGGCGCTCCCGGTCGTGGCGGCAGTGGAAATCGCCACGGCACGTCGCGGCACAGCTTCCGCAGACGGGCACGAATCCCACAGCTGAAGCGAGACGGGGCGGATGGGACGACCCCATACTGGAGTTGTCAAAGGGAGGGGTCGAGCCCCTCGGTCGAGGGAGGGGTCGAACCCGGCGCGGCTCTGCCGTATCCCCGAAGTCGTCGTCGAGGGCTGCATTGTTCACTTTCCGAGGGGTGCTGCTGGAGTCCGTACTCGCGTAGTGGTGACAGTGGCGACACAGTTGACAGGAATCGGGGACTTGACGGAGAGTTGGCGGATTTGACAGCGGACGCGGGCGCCCATGTCGTTAGGTGGTTTCACTTTAACCCATGCCGGGAGCAGTTGGGCTGATCGAGCCTCCCGTCCGGGGGTTGTTTGTTCGACCCCCGGTCCATCGCTCGTCGAGGTAGGGTCGGAGCAGAGGCGGAGTCGGAGGGATCGAGGCAGAGGCCGGGGGGTCGTTCGTTTGACCCCTCGTCCGTCTTTCGACGTCGAGGTGGGGGCCGGAGGGTCGTTCGTTCGCCCCCTCGGTCCGTCGCTTGATGTCGAGGTAGGAGCCGGGGGGTCGTTCGTTCGCCCCCTCGGTCCGTCGTTTATCGTCGAGGTAGACGCCGAGGGGTCGTTCGGACGACCCCTCGTCCGTCATTCGGCATTGAGGTGGGCCGACCCGCGACTTGTCGCCACAGCTGGTGTAGGGGGGCCTTCGAGTGATGAGCCCTTCCTTACTGACTTGAGCAGTGGGTTGGTCCCTGTCTTAAAAATGGTTGCTTTGTTTAGCGTTAATTTAACGAAGGGTTTAGGGTACCCCTTACCTTCGTACCCGACAGTAAGAATTATTGAGGTTCTTGGAAAAGCACACCATGCCTAAATGAGCAAATTATCAAAGGATTAAGTCCACTTTTCACCCCTCAACTATCGCGTCAGTCTAATTCATATCCCCAATTACAAAACCGTTTATTCTTAGCACCCAACTATCAAACCGGTTCACTTTTGGCACCTGGGCATGGGCAAAGCTGTTTTGACCGACACTAAGTGGTTTTGACCATGTGGGGCCCATGTGTCAACCACTCATGAACATGGTCCCAGTCATGTCCCAGGACTAAGAGCGCCCAGAACATGGTCCCCTGCGCCGCCCAGTACATCGGCCACCAACTGCTATCCGCCGCCGCGACGCCCAGCGCCGCCACCACGGCCATGTCACGCGCCACGTACCACAGCGACCGCCAGGGGCTCTTGTGCCCGCAGTGCTCCGGCATCGCCGCGCGCACGTCGCCGATGCGGAACGACGGAGGCTTCCCGGCGTTGAAGGCCACCTGATGCCGCCGGCCACCTGATGCCGCCGGCTCTGCTTCATCATGTCGTCCTCCATCGCCTTCGAATTCGCCGCCGCCTCCTCCTCCTGATCCGCCCGCGGCCGCCTCATCGTCGCGTGGTTGGTGGTGGTTGTGGTGATGACGAGATTGTTGCTGCTGATGCGTTTGGGTCTGGGTCTGGGTCTGCATTGGTGGTATACGGTGGCGGTGCGCGCGGCCGCCGACCGGATTTGGAGAAGATGAAGATGGATCGGAGAGAAAGAAAGAGATCTCGATTTGGTTCAATTCAATTCAATTGTTAGTAGTGGGACAAGGACATGGATGGGAGAGGACCTGTACGTACGTGCGGCAGAGACCAGACAGGAGGAGAAGAAACGCATGCATGCCTAGTATGCGTCGTGAGAGATTGCAATTGCCTAGCATGCCTAGTATGCCTACTTCGAACTCGTCGACGAGCTCTCACGCGAGGTGGAAGCGGTGGCCAAGCGACCTCGCGATCGCGTTGGTTAGTGCCGAAATCGGCTCGGGAGTGCTTGCCGCCATCGCCGCGGTGGTGGCGGTCTATTGCCTTCGCCGGCGACGGAGCGGCGTGTCACATGACCCTGGACGTATCCACGCCGAGCCGACTGGTCCGGTAGTGCTGCCACGCGTGGAGCTGCGGCTCAGCGCGCTACTCTCCAAGGGCCCGAACGCGACGGTGGAGCAGTTCCCGCTGGTGGCGCTCTGCGCCGTCACAGACGGCTTCTCCCCGACCCACCGCATCGGCTCCGGCAGCTTCGGCGTGGTGTACCGCGCGTCCCTCCCCGACAGGCGCAAGGTCGCCATCAAGCGCACGCAGCCGCTGCAACGACGAACCTCTCGCTGCGACGGCGCCGGCTCGGCAAGTTCGCGGTCCGGGATTGGAACAACCATGGTGCTTCTATGGAGATGGAGGGAGGTCATGAGTGGTTGACACGTGGGTCACACATGGTCAAAACCACTTAGTGTAGGTCAAAACAGCTTTGCCCCTGCCCAGGTGCCAAAAGTGAACCGGTTTGATAGTTGGGTGCTAAGAATAAACGGTTTTGTAATTGGGGGTACGAATTAGACTGACACGATAATTGAGGGGTGAAAAGTGGACTTAATCCAATTATGAAGCAACAAAAGAAACTAATATAAACACTACAACTAATATAAACACTACAACTTACACCAACGTGTCAAATGTCAATACTTTGGTATCTAGCACGGTAGCACCGTCGCTGGGCGTCCTGCTCGCTACACGGTACACGCGCTCGCACCATTTTGCCCTCAAACTGGGAGAAAATTGAAGGGATTGAAGCCCAAACTCATGCTCTCGTTCCCCTCCCCTCCCTCCCCCATTGAGGAAACAGGAGATGGGAAGAGACGGGAAGGAGACTAGGCGCCGGAGCCGCAAGAGATCCCGCGACGCATCCCCCTCCCCATCCTCGGATTCCGACTCCCCTTCCTCCGCGTCCTCCCCGAGCAGCAGCCCCGAGCGACGGAGCCGCAGCAGTAAGCGGAATAGATCATCCTCGTCGCACCGCCACCGCCACCGCCACAGCCGCAAGGACAGCGGCCGGTCGCGGAGCTCCCGTGACGAGGACCGCCGGCGGCGGCATCGGAGAAGACGGGACCAGGAGACAAAGCGGCACGGTGGGGATGGTGACGGGTCCTCCGACTCCCAATCTTCGGAGGATGATAGGGCGGAGGAGGCACGGGAGATCGTCCGAGATATCCTCAGGGAATTGCCGGCCGTAGCCGAAGAGCTTCGCCAGGTAGGGTTTCTTATCTTCCCCTTTTTTATTTGAGCCTAGAGTTAGTTTCGGAAAGTTGAACAACGGACCATGTCTGGATTTCCACAACTACAGTTCTAGAAAATCTGTAAAACACAGTTACTGTACTTCATACGAATGCAATAACTCTGCATCGGTGAATCCATAGATAATCCACATATACTACATGTGAGGACGATGATTTGTGATTATGTTCAGTCTCTGGTATTTTCTAGGTGGAAGCCTGCAGCAGCTATAAGATGAATGATAATAGGTTGTTTCACTCTAGGGAAATGCAGCGAGTCTGAAATGATTCCTGGTTCCATACAAAGTGTCATAGAAGCTTCTTGATATGTCATGCAATCATCCTAACTTTTTCTCATAATTGCAAAATGAAGATCCTATTGCTTTTGATTCTCTGAGAAAAACTATAGACCAGAATTGATTCTCTGTGAGAAGTGAATCAGGAGAAGCTATTTTTTCAGCTCCTAGCCTCCTAGTTCACTTCCTGGAAATCATCCTAAGATAAACTATATTTTTTGTTTTGTATTTTTTATGCTTAGTTGGTGACTTGGTGTACTTATAATCAAGTCAAGAACCAAAACTCATGGCATATGTTCAATCTGAAAGATATAATGATAATGAATACATTGGCAGTTACAACTGCTACTTTTGAATCATGTATGTAGGCTGAGTTAATTCAACTTCTGTCTCCTGAAATTAATGTGAATGTACGGAGTATATGTATATTTCTTACTAAATTTCATTGCGGAGTTATTTCAACTCTGCCATTTAGCAGTTGTCATGCTGAAAATCAGCAACTGTGACTTGCAGAGTTACCCTTTATTTTTGTGATCAATTTGCATCACGCAAATTTGTGCTTCTTTCTTGGTGCATATTTTTGTTTTATACATCGAGTTACATCTTTGAAAGTTTAATAAAGTTTTATATTTATAGTGCCTTTTTAGGCTTCCAATCGGCATAATAATATTGAAGTTACTTAATAGCACAATATATTCATATATTAGATATGTATAGAAGTGGTTGTATGAGCAAATATGCACAAAACCCCTTATACAATGGGGAAATACAAATATTTATAAGACATCTAACAGTATGAAACATTATTCTAGCTATTATCTTCATATATATTGTTTTCTATGGACTAAGGTGGCTTCATTTGTCCAAAAGTACTGGGTACATTTACTCTCTTCAATTTTTAATATGCCACTGAAAATAGAATGTAAAATCTGCAGTCTGTTTGTGTTGTAATATTATTTTTCTTGAATATATTTAATGTATATATTTGTACCACATGCATATTTAGTGTAACTTTTATGTTCTGTGTCCTTAAGATAGCTCATGACATGTGAACTTTCAGCTTCTCCAAATGATAGACAGTGGTGAAGGCATTGATATTTCTGGAATTTCCGACAAGCCATTGGTGAAGCGCTTGAAGAAACTTTTCCGATCTCTGAGACTGAAAGAAAGTGCAAGTGGGGCTTACTTGCTGCCTCCAAAAAATGTTCCTACGCTTGATATTGTTGGATCATTACTATTAGCAAGTTCCAAACTTTCAGACAACAAAAGTGGAAAGTCAGTATCACCAAATAGAGAAGAACTACCACAGGCTAACTTTGACGTGCAAAATAAAGATAAAGATGATATTATTTCCGAAGAGCCGAAAGTTATTGATGTGGAAGAGGAACCTCCTAAAAGAAGGTAACACTCGGGTCAAATTTCATTGCATACCTGTAAATATGATAGAATTATTCTTGGTCATATACTTGTTTGCTTAGATAGTTGCATCAGATGCGTCCTCCATTCAGTTACTTTAGGCTAACAACAGTACATGATTTTTTCAATTACTGAATGTTAATGTCTGCATCACTATAATGCCAGAGTATCCCACATTCCCACCATTAGCTTATATTCTTGATGCTGGTATTCAGGAGCATTAGTATCTTAATAACACATGGCAAGGACATGGACATATCTCACTGAACGAAACCTGGTGAGACAGGTGGGTGTCAACCGGTTTATGAGGATTCATCTTCACTTTCCCCTCCCATGAGGGGCTATGATGAACCTTGCCACCGTGCGTCATGGCCCTCCTGTCCATCCCCATCTAGTGAGTTTGTGGATAGCAAATAGGAGCTCTATTTTTTCATTTCCCTCATAATTAGCTTCCTATAACTCAAAACTCTGGTGGGAGGGGGGAAACCAGGCAGGAGGGGGAAAATCTAGTGAAAACCACCAGGACAGACCCCATCCCTATCCATTTGCTGTCTCTAGTCAATGCCCTAGATCCCCATCCCCAGCCATCCCATGAACTTGTCCTGCGCTCCACCTCTCCCTTGTGGCAGCGCTCCACCTCCCGCTTTCTCTGTTTCTCCGTGTTCCACGCCATTGCCAAGAGCTGCCAAGTTTCGATCTCCTTTGTCTTGTCCCACCAAGGTTTGATCTCCCTCGTCTCGTGCGGTCGCACCATTAAGCTACTGTAGGCTACATCAGGGCCGAGCCTGCCCAGGACGAGCAGTCTTCATGCTGGGCGCTATGAGCTTCATGCTTCCAAGCATGGCACGATAACCGTGACAGCCATAGCCATATCGGTGAACCTGCATTGTGCTCAACGAGGTCTTTATGTTCCCATGATTGATTCAAGTTGCATAGTTGCTGTGAGTTCTTCGATGAGTTCTGCAGAAGCAGCATAGTTAAATTATATTACTGCTGTGTTTTCTCTTGACATAACTATTCTAGGTTCTAATGTTCTTGATTAATAGGTTTGGCATTATGCTGCCTTGTGTGGCTTTGTGTTTATTGAATGCCTCATTTCCTTCTCAATTTTTTTACTCAACACAACATGATTCTTTTTTTTGTCTGATTACTTCCCAACTTGTTACCCAGTTTAATGTTTTGCTCTGTGCAGGATAATCGGTCCTGCAATGCCATCTCGTGAATTACTGGCTGCAGCAGCTGAAATGACAGAGGCTCTTAGGTGCAGGTAATGATTGTTTCTTGTTTTTAGTCAGATATGTTTAGCCTAGATTCATGTATCAAACAATGGTTAGCTTTATTTAATGTTCCTAACCAGGGATGCTGAATTGGAAGCCGATGATGATTTGCTCATAGGCCCCCACCGCCTGCTGTAGTTGCTGAAGCTGCTTCTGCAAATGAAGCTGAGCGATTTGAAGAGGTACATTGTCAGTAACGGTATTCCACCATTAATAATTTTGGAGCAATGCAGTAGCAAGTACCATGTTATTTTAAAGTTCATCCACTGTTAGGACTTTGGAGTCTAGTCAACGGTTTCATGATTGGGTTGAGTTTACTTCTTGCTTCGTGTACTTGCACGCTTTTGCTGTGCACTTTTCTCGAGTTATCTTTACTGTTTGTAATTTTCACAGCAGTTGTGTATGTAACCTGTCCACCTTGTCTGTCATCAATAATCCCGATTGATTTTGTGCTAACAACAGTATAATGTGTCCTCATTGATCCTTGCTATGTGCTTTTCTTATTTAGCTTTCAATCAGCTGGTCTCACCTGCCTATGGGGTCAGTTTGTTATTCTGGATGATATCATATATATTTTAATATTTGATCCTTGGCACAAATTACGGAGTAATATGTGTCACTTTGCTTGTATAACTGCGATCATTATAAACAACTTTTCAGTTCCTGTTGGGATACTTCGGATTAGGATCCAATTTTTTTTGCGAGCACTCCTTTGATTGATTAGAACACGAAGTTCTTTCTTCTAGTTTGTCTGCCACTTCCAACAAACATTTAACGGACAACATGATTATTTTCTGATTTTTTATTTTCTTTTTAATTAAATATTCTGGTTTTGATTTAATATGTTCCAGCAATTTGTTGACCTTTCTTTTGGATTTTTTTGGCAGGTTACTCGAATATTGGCGGCTGACACAAATTCACCTTATGATGTTCTGGGGGTAAATTGGAAGATGTCAACTGATAACATGAAGAAAAGGTGGTGATCTATATGCTCTTCATTTTCACAGCTAATTTACTTCAAAAATAAAAATGATACCTCAAATCTCAATAATAAAAATGTTACCTCAAATCTTGCTGATGTTAGCATGGTTCATGTAGTATTTGTTCTGTAGGTTGTTGGGACTATTGTATGCACAAATATTGAAAATTGGTAGTAGTACCTTCTAGGTTTTTACAGATCTTGCAACCTACAAGTGCCTGTGAAGAAAGTGGCTCCATTTTGTGTCTATGTCATAAACCTATCACATTCACATCATGCTCCATTAGTTATGTTTTTGTTTTCCGTTTTCTGCTTAATAAGTGACTAATCCCCCTATCTTATACTGTAGGTATTGGAAGTTGTCTCTTTTAGTGCACCCGGACAAATGTCCTCATCCTTCAGCACAAGAGGCATTCGTGAAATTAAATAATGCCTTCAAAGACTTACAAGACCCTAATAAGGTGCACGAGTTTTCCACACACTGAAACTAGGTTCATCTTTCTTTCAAAGTTCACTTGCAGAATTTTGCCAAGTACAGAACCACTCTTACATTTGTATTTAGAGAAAATAATACATTTATACTGTGGCCATTAAAGAAGATACTATTGAAGAGATAAAACATTTGATGAAGGTTTCAACTTAGTTTGTCTCTCTTTTCGTTGATTGGTAAAATCCAATGTCCTCCCCCTCCCTCCCTCTCTCCCGCAATGCAGCTTACATTTTGGTTTCTGGCATTTTCTTCATTTGCAGAGAGGTGCAATAGACGAAAAGATAAAAAAGAAAGAGGAGATGGAACAATTTGAGGTAAACTTCTTTAGAATATTGCTTATTGATTGATCAGAATGAAACAGATAGGGTTTTTTTTATGCTGTTTATCCTAATTCTCTACTTTTTAGATTGAGCTTAAAGCAATGCGTGAGGCTGCGGAATGGAGACGGTTACAAGGTAAACTATTGCAATATCAAGAGCAATATTCCAAAATAAATTTAGATACAATTTGATGCTAAGTACTGTAGCATGTAGCGACATATTTTTGGGGTACAAATTTCAATCTACACTTTTACTTTATATGAAGAAGATCTAACTGCTTGCTATGAATTTCTATTCAGAACATCACTTAGGCAAACGACACAACATTATCAAATTAACTATCATAATAAAAAATGTTTTTTTTCTCTATAATTGCATACTAGCTTCCAAATCAAAGTATCAAACACTGTTGAATGGACCTCTGGCTTCTCCATAAAGTTTGATTTATAAGATAAAGCAAATTTCACATACTACGCTCCATGCACATGCTGTGATTGTGTTGACTATAGTTATGTATACTTTATTTGTGTTTGATAATTGCAGTGATTGAGGGCCTTTAGCCCTGTGCACTAGTACACTTCAATCACCATAGGATGTTGTAACCTCTTTTTCATTTTATTTTTGGTCAGCCTGTGCACCCAGATTTGATGGACGCAATTTCATAATTTCATTGATTATTTTTGTTCAAAGTCTGTCATAGCTGGTAATTGTGAAGATATTGAATGTCAAGGATAAATATGATGCCATCCTCTTTGCTTGCAGGTGTGTCACTTGCAGGTGATGATGAACTTTTAGCAGGTCCAAAAGAGTCACAGGCACCTAAGAGAGATGAATGGATGACCACATTGCCACCTGAGAGAAAAGTAAATGATAGAAGTATTTACTTGTGTAATTGTTTTATCTACAATACAATCCATCAAAGTATGCTTACTTTATTGTGATATTTTTCATGTATGTAATTTTTTTCTTGTCACAGGCAGGAGTGCCGATGCATTCAACTACATCATTTAGTATGAATGGTAAAGAAGGACGTGGAGACACAAGTGTCTGGACTGATACCCCTCTTGATAGAGCACAAAAAGCACAACAAAGGTATGCTTACTGAAAGCAAGGGATTTTTCCTCGAACTACGCAGGACAGTTCCGTGTCATTTCACTAATAGAGAAAAAAGAGTACAAGAGCAACGAGAAAACAGCCCCACCGAAAACACACGCCACACAAACCCGGTTGTTTACAAACCATGTGCTACTGATTAAAGAACACGACCAAGTGGATCAGACTACCAACCAGAAAAGGCACCAAGAGTTCCTAAATTTGTGCAGAAGACTCTGAATATTAGTGGAAGCTCCCTCAAACACACACACGGTCCTAAATTTCCATACTTCCCAGGCGCCAAAATAATAAGGGAATGAAACCCCTTGCACATCTTTTTGGTGGAGTTTCTGATGGTGGTCACCCACCATCAAAATAAACGAGGTGCCAAAGTCGCCATGGAAAGTTTCTGACAAACCAAAGTCCAAACCTGATGGGTAAATACACAAGAGATTAGGATGTGCTGGATTGTCTCAGCCTGACCCCAAAAGGGGCAAGCAGGCTGGTGGGGCAGCCTGCGCTTGGTGAGGCGATCAGCCCATCCAACACTGGTTATTGATGATTAACCAAAGGAATAACTTGCATTTGAGAGGGCCCCACCTTTTCCAAAATTTCCATGGACAAACTTGATAGTTCCCAAGAAAAAGGCAGTGTAGGCTAACTTGCTAGAGTAGGATCCAGATTTTGTAAGTTTCCAATGGTGCTGATCAGGGATGCTCAGTTGCAAAACCACACCACCACCAAGTCCAGAAAGCAAGGGAATTGTGCAGGAATAGTAGATTGATTATGAGGAGGCAATAGTACACTCATATATAGGCAAGTATTCTCCTAGGGTTTTGGCTAATAGAATGTGGGCCAACAATGGTCCACGGGTTAATTGGCATCAGTACGACAGTACAGGACAAAAAGCCCACATAGCAGAGTTGGTCATAATGCATTGCAACCTACGCGTAGAGCCATCACACTAAAGCAATATTCAAATTCTGCTTCCATATAGAAGTTGTCTAAATCAACTTTGCTTTTAGCGATGACGAAAAATGCAAAATATCACACAAACATGCAGCAACTGGGCACCGAGGCAAAAATAGTGGCGTTTCTGTATGATGTGGTTGCAGTCCCTGAACAACCTACGCGTAGAGCCATCACACTAAAGCAATATTCAAATTCCGCTTCCATATAGAAGTTGTCTAAATCAACTTTGCTTTTAGCGATGACGAAAAATGCAAAATATCACACAAACATGCAGCAACTGGGCACCGAGGCAAAAATAGTGGCGTTTCTGTATGATGTGGTTGCAGTCCCTGAACAACCTGAAGTCTGCTATTATTTTAATGACTGGTTCCTTCTTGACACTAGATAAACCTAGTTGGTATTTTGAACTGTGAAGAATTTCCAGCAGTAGGCTAACACCAGGAACGAGAAGTGCCTTCCAGCTTAACACTAGTTAAAGGCATGAATGTTACTAGCTCTTGTAGAGCATTGGTTTGCATATTTAGGTATTTCACTTAAATATTATAGGCTTGCACATTATTGCATCAATATGCACACTATTAATTATTCTAAAGCTCGGAAAATCATGAATTAAATCATCCCTTTGTAAAGCAAGCTTTTATTTGATCATTGTGAGTTAAGCAGGGTTGAAATTAGTGTTTCCATGTATTGTCATTTATGTATACCATGCTATAGTATTTCAATTGTCGAACAACTCACAATTCTAGAAATATAATGGCATTAGTAATTACATAATGCCTTTTGCTCTTATGACAATGAAAACGTAATTGCATGGATTGGATGTCACAAACTTAATATAAACCAGCTGATTGGCAAGTGTTTTCATTGCCAACTAATTAAACTCATGGAATCTTGCCATTGTTGTTTGAGTCAGCAGGCAAACAACATTGTAATGGAGGCATCAGTTTGCTTTGCTATTAAAATATAAAATAGATGTGCCGTATTACTGACATTTCCATTTGTAGCACGCCTTGTCCCCATTGCATCTTTAAATGATACCAATGTACATGGGCTAATGGATTACACTCTCTTGTAGCTATCTAGAAGCCTACAATAAGACAAAGGCGATTGCAGAAGGGGATGATGTAAAGAGAAAAAACCCGGATGCTTCAATTGTTGATAAGTACAATACCTCCAAAAGATCAGTGTCTCTTGTGCAGAAGCACCGAGAGAGTAAAAAGGAGAAAAAGAAACAAAAGCAGCCCGAGAAAGAAGAATGGGAGGGAAACCACCCATGGAAGCCATGGGACAGGGAGAAGGATCTGTCTGAGGGGCGCCAAAAGGTAGCCTTAGACCCAGAGAACATGTCACAAGGATTGTCTTCCCGTTTCGCATCTGGTGCTGTTCAGAGGAACTTCCTGTGAGCAGTATGGAAAGATATTCCTGGAGCATGGCCTAATCGATTATTAATATCCAGTTACATCCTTGTTGGCAGATGGCAAAAATATTACTGACACGTAAAAACGAGTTACGTTATCGAGGGCAATCATCCTGTAAGTCCGTGCTCGTTACGTTATTTTCTCAGGGTATATTATCTGGTGAGCTAAAAATGGTGCCATAGTTTGTTCGAAGTAGACATAATTTTTTCAATAGGTCTTAGAACTTAGAATTGTAATTTATTTTTAATGATGCTAAAATGTCTAGGTTATGGGGTTGTGTTACAATGGGCATTTTTGTTTCTTTTTTTTTATTGTGAGAAAGATGGGCATGGCTTTTCGGATGGTCTCTGATGGTTCATGGTCCCTATTACTTTCATACATTCACACTGCTACGGCAAACTTGGATTTTATAAAGTTTATTCAGTGATGTGACATCAACATGTACATTTTATGGCTAGTTATAGAAAAAATGTACTGACTATAATTGAAGCAATCAGCCATAAAATGCGCCTGTTTTCACCCATTGACACGCACCAGACCGATTTTATCGTACGTAGTTTCTGAATTGGGAGAAGCAATCATCTTTCACAATCTGGAGGTGCAACCTTTTGGAACGATTTAGCTTCTTTGTCTGAAAAAAGATGACGAGAAACAACAATTCATCTATAACTAATATTAAAATTGATAAATTTCTTACTTCCGTTATGCCTAACCGGCCAACCTCTGCATCCACCACCGTCACCCTAAACTCACTTTCATTCAAGAGTCATTGCCCGTGCACATTCGTATTGCTCCGCTATCTCTTTGTGGGCTCAAGCGGCGCCGTACTGTCGTTCCCATGCGATGACCTTCCCTACTCTTTCATCTCTTTGTGGGCTCAAGCTGTGCCGTACTGTGGTTCCCATCCGAACCCTGTCCGTATTCGATGAGCGTCCCTACTCTTTCGTCTCTTGTTTGCTCGCATGGAGATAAGAGATAAAAACAAAGACTATTTTATACATGTTTATTTTTTTAAGTACTATTGAACTCACATGTTCATCTAGATTCTTGAATCACATGAAATATATCACCTATTTATTCGTTGTTAGTCACTATTCTCTCATACTTTTTACCTGTCTACGTCATAATAGTTAACCAAATAGCTACTGTTAGGGACGCCCTTAACCTCGACACACGACCCCACTAAGATGGGTCCCAGAGAGCACATTAGGGTTTTGATCAGGTCTCCCATATTAATATTTATTACCGGATCAAAACTATGTTGTTCCACACGTGAGTGTCTAGATCCAGCGACTAAAGTTTAGGAGGTATTAATCGAGTTTTCGGATACAATTAGGATAATGAAACATGATCTAATTATAAAACTAATTACATAAATCGTGGCTATTTTGTGAGATGAATTTAGTAAGCCTAATTAATCTATGATTAACACATATTTACTATAGCATCACATTGTCAAATCATGAATTAATTAGATTTAATAGTTTCATCTCATAAATTAGTCTTCATCTATACAATTAGTTTTGTAATTAATTTATATCTAACACTCATAATTATTGTCCAAATATACGATATGAAAGAGACTGAAGTTTACTCCCTCCGTCCCTTATTAAGTGTCATTTTGGGTTTCCGTGTCACAACTTTGACTAGATTTATATAAAATACGTGTAACATTTGTGTCTCCAAATAAATTTGTTAAAAAACTAGATCAAAAGATCTATCTAATAATATCAATTATGTATCATAAACATTAATAGTGTTTATCCAAGTTATTTCTCGAAAGGTGAGAAAAACATTTATTTATGTACAGAGGGAGTAGGTCGGAGCAGAAGTTTAAATATTTATTTACATGAGCCTAAGCCGTTCGATATTTACATCAACGTGGGTGTGATATTTACAACACAAATTAGGGCATGTTTGGTTACAACCTCTAAAGTTTAGCCACTAAATTTAGGTGATTTTAGTCTCTAAAGTGTCAAACACCCTCCTAAAATTTAGTTCCTCTAGTTGGCATTTGTGAGCTAAAAGTCCCTAAACTAGACTTGAACATTCATTGTCCCTGCATTAGAAACCGCGAGAGAGAGTGGGGGTGGGAATAAAAGGGTAGATCTGTCTTTATGTTAAGCCATTAATGACCTTTAGGTGTCACTAAACTGTAGATATCACAACCCCCTAAATTTTAGTGGGAAGGCCACTAAACTTTAGGTGCCCTTAGGCCAGTCTCAATGGTAAGTTTCATCTCACGGTTTCCAACATATAAAACTTTGGTATGAAACAAACCTCCCTGTCAAAGTTTCATCGTACGGTTTCATATCTTATTTAACTATGTGCGAGTCTTACTTGGACCATTCATATCTTTTCTTTTAATGTGATGAAACTACCTGGGAGCCTCAATGGTGTTTCATGATGTTTCTAAGACGTTGGAAACGACGTTGATATTTTCTCTCCTTTAAATTTCATGTAAAGATTTTTTTGATGTGACACCATATTTAATGTGTATGAAACCTTCCATAAAATTTAATTAAGACAAACCTTAAGTAACCAAACATACCCTTAATCCACCCAGGTTTGCCGCAACTAAAGTTTTGGGTGTGATATCGAGACTACTTTATTTCCACAAACATAAATCGATAATGTGGGATCCTTTTACTCATAATTTTGTGAGGAATGGTCGCGGTTGGGCCGCTAGATAGGATTTATGGGCCACATCACATTTACTGTATTTGGTGTTACTAGAAGCCTCGAGAAATGTTCACGCCCCGAATCCTATCGCCACCGCGGAACTAAGCACACTCTTTGCCGAACTCTCTCTGTCGCCATGCTGCCGGCGGTCGCCGCCGCATCCCCCGGTCTCTCCCATCTGCCGCGCTACCACCACCTTGGCCGTCGCTTTCACCTCCGCCGCCACCGCTTTCTACCTGCTACTCCGGCCAGGCCCTCGTGTGGCGCCACCCGCGCCCGCCGCCTTCTCCTTGCCGGCGCGTTCGCCTCTGGGGATGGTCCTTCAGGACAGGTAAGCTCCTGGCAGCCCTCCTGACACGCCATCGTGGTGTTTGCTCAAATTCAGTCCGCAGGAATTTGCAAAAATAGATAAATATATATATATTTTAAAAAAGCTCTCCAATGTCTGTATTCTGAACTTTAATGTCCATATATAATGCTTTAATTGCTCCATTTTAGCAATTTTCAGCATGTTTTGAAATGCAACTAACAAAAGACTGAAATTAGTTTACATCTGGGCGTTGCCCTTTTACTAAAAGATAACGTTTGTACCACATTTTTTATAGCTCACTTCAATTGTTCTGAACTTTTGAAATTCAGAATGGACTCTCTTCAAGTGCAATTTCTTTCAGAGTTGCTGTCGTCTCAATACATCGGTTGATTTTGTTAGGATGTTGATTACTCTGTTGGCGCCACAAATTCTGGGTCTGCATATCTTGGTCTCTTCGTTCGATTACTTGGCTTGGACAATGACGCACGTGATAGGGAGCATGCCGTTTGCACACTCTATCAATACTCCCTCGGTGGAAGGAAGAGCATCGATGAGATAATGCAATTCCCTGGTTGCATTGTTCTCATCATTAGCCTCCTGAAATCAGTGTCCACTCCTGCCTGTGAAGCAGCTGCAGGTCTTCTGCATAACATTACATCAGTTCACATATATAGGAAGATGGCTGGTGAGAGTGGAGCAATGGAAGAAATCATTAGTCTTCTCTGTAAATCTACAATAACCCCTAAGGTAGCTGCAAATTTAATCACTACCACTCCAAGATCTTTTTCTCCATTCCATGTTGGCTGTAAAGTGATATAACTGGCTGTTACCATGTCTGGCATGCGTGGTAATGGTTGATAGCCAGGATACTAATGCATTATGAAATTGCAAACATATGGTTTCCTCTTGCAGATTCTAGAGCAGTGTTTGTGGACCATTTGGAACTTTTCTATTGATGAAAATTGGAGGTACAAGATTCTGAGGAGCGATGTCCTAATGAAGATTGTTAGGTACCTAGATGAAGAAGACATAAAAGTCAAAGAGGCAGCTGGTGGTATCATATCAAATTTAGCTTTGAGTCCCTCTAATCATGGAGCTTTGGTTGAAGCAGGCGTCATCCCAAAATTGGTAAGCTGTACATACTTCATTTCAACGTAACAAGATCCCAGTCAAATAATTGCATACCTATATGCATTGCTTTAATGTTGAAAACATGAAATGTTGTATTAGCCAGGCTAAGGCGTAAGGATATACACTTGGTACATGCATTATTCAACTTTTTTCCCCCTCAAATGAGGTCCTAAAAGCCATTGCAATTGCAGTACTATGAGACGTTTTTAAACTTTTGGTGATCTGTTACTCAGAAACTTTAGCAAAGTAAGTATATAAGTCTATATTTTGAGATACACCTAAATCTTATGTCATGCTAATATTTTGTTGGACTGCAAAGTGCTTTTGCCACTTGTTATTATATGTTTCCTGAAATTTGTTCCAAATAATCATTTGGGGTTGTTTTTTAGGTTCATCTTTTGCAAACCAAAGAGGATGACTATAATATCATTAGAAAGGAAGCTAAAAGTTCACTAATACAGCTGGCCAGTGATGATTGTTACCACAGCCTTATAATAGAGGAGGGTCTAGTCCGGGTTCCTTTGGTTGGCTCAGCTGCATATAAAGCTTTTAAACCTCTCCCTCATTCATGGCCCTCTTTTCCTGATGGCTCTGAGATTCAGCGGAGTTCTCGTCCCTCAAAATACGGTGCTACTGAACTGCTCCTTGGCTTGAGTGTCAATCATAATGATACAAAACCAGATGAATCTAAAATTAATGCTATGATAGGACGTTCTAATCAGCAATTCCTTGCACGTGTTGGAGCTATTGAGTTGGATGATCAAGGAAAAGAGGAATCTGGATCTGAAAAGAATAACCTGTATACCATTTTGCCATGGGTATATGGTGTTGCACGGTTAGTTTTAATCCTTGGTCTTGAAGATGTCTCTGCAATTAAAAAGGCTGCTAGAGCAATGGGTGATGCATCAATAAATGAACATATGCGAACCTCATTCAAGGAAGCTGGGGCCATTAAACCTCTACTTCAGTTGCTTAAGCACAAAGATGTACATGTTAGAGAAGCTGGCGCTTATGCATTGGACAAATTAAGTGTCAGGTACTTTATCTTTCCTTATTCAAACTTTCAAAATCTTTAATCAAGACTATCATACCACTTAATGTTGTTTGGAACAAATCTTGATATCACTTTACTGGTAATTAACTCTGTTTGGGTGCTGTCACTTATAACACCGTAATACATTACAATAGGTTATGAACTTATGATATTAAATTATGAATCACCCTCGTGAGTTCTGAACAGTGTTCCAAAGGGCGCCATGTAGGTGCTCAGGCAAAGGCTAGGCGTTTCTAAGAAATTATATTTTTTCTTGATGCCTAGCCTTTCTAGGTGTTTCACAGATAATGAAGTCTAGTTGTCTGTAATGTTGGCTCTAGACTAGCAAGTGATTGTGCATGAACTGTTTAATATTAATATGTGGATAGTGTTGAATTCTCTATCTGATGAGCCATGGGGTGCTTTTATATCAACTAACATATAATATTTAGTATGTTTTTCTGTTTGTTGCTGGATTCATTTTTTACTATCATATGTTCCTTGTTTGACTATTTCTTCTTGACACTCCTTCGTAGTGCCACAGTCTGTCAGAATATCAAAACAGAAGGTGGGTTAGAATTGCTTGTAAATGTAGTCAAGGATCCAGATACCTCAGTGGAACTACTAGAGAAGGTATTAGCCTTCAACATGACCTTTCTTTACACATAAGAATAACATTCATGGCTAGGGTTCTGACTTAACAGTTTCTGTGCAGATAATTTATATACTTTCTCGAATGTTTGACATGGGGATTTGCATGGTTTCTGCGGTGAGTTGGGCTTATTTTGCACATCATATGTTGTTTATATTGAAACACTGCACTCTAATGCTCTCAATTTGTCAGCCGGATACTGAAGGTGATAAGGATAGTGGAAACGGTGCAATTCCCCAGACATCTGTAAACCAAGAGATGGACAGGTTTGTTTCAGTCTTGTGGCTACACATGTGACTTTCTTTACTTACTCTATACTCTATAATTTCATGGGAAACCTTGAGTTCTTACACCCTTAATTCATAACAAAGTGTTGTTTTAGCTTTATGCACACATATGACAAATGGATATAAGATTACCACATTATGTCTGACTATTTATTCACTTTATATTGTTTATATAAATGCGTGAGATCTTCCATGATTGGTCTCTGATGGTGTTTTCATGGGCTTTTTGATGCACTGCTGGCCATTGACTTCCTTTTAACAGAGCCATGATGGCAAGAAACATGCCAAATCCACATGCTTTGCCACATTACCATTGACCTCTAGTCTTTCTCTTCCCTTCTCATCCAGGGCACCATGACATCAACCATTCAGCAGTGAATCTGGATCTACATTCGCCCCCTGCCTTGTTACCACTGCCATGAGCATGGTAGGCTTGCATGCTTGCCATCACTTGAGAGTGCATGGCCACTTGCACAATGACCAATTTGATCGCATCCTGAAGCTAAAATTTGCGGCGTCTCCTTAACAAGCTGCAAGCACATGTAGATAGCATGTTGACGTCCCTCTTGATTTTGTTTGTGTTTCGACCAGTTATCTTGCAGTGCTATCTTTCCTGCCCACCTTCTTGAAGGAGTTGTGAATGGTTTGCTCTTTTATTTACCAGTACCTTATTAGTGCTGTGGCCAATGTTTTATTACTCTTCCCAAAAATTCCTATCTTAATTTCTTTTCTGTGCCACATTGATCTCTCACCTCTGTTCCTTGCTAGCGTTTGAATATGCCGCCACAGCCACATCTTTCTCTCTAACATGGTAACACCAATTTATCTTCTAGTGCTGCTCTCTGTCACTGCACTTATCACTGGCAATATGATTGTTTGTGAACATATCTACTATACTGTGGTTCTACATACTTCAGTTTCAACAACGCCCCTCTTTGGGACACACAGATCCTTAGACACAACTTATGCGTTCCATGGGTTCTGCACTATAATCTTTGGCTTCTTTGCTTCTCTTTTAGGCACAAGCCTGACACTTTATCATTCATCTGGTGTAGTGTCTGTTGGAATATTGTAGTGATGTGATTCTTTCAATGTTTGTAGCGAGTTGATCTTGGATTTTGATGCTATCTCACGCTTAACGAAAGTTCTGAAGGAGGCATCACCAAGGTTGCAAGCAAAAGTCTGTTGTGTACTAGATCATGTAGCAGCTTCGGAGCAACATGCCACTGCAATGACTGCTACTTGCACTGGTTCTGTAATCGAAGCTATTCTTGAAATAGGGGTTATTCATGGTAATTTTTTTATTCAATTTTGCGTTAGATACAAATGGCTCCATTACTTCTTTTCCCTGTATTATTTATGTATATTATGAAATAGTTATGGTTGTAATGTCTGATAAGAGTTTTTATGCACTACAATTCTTTATGGTAGTGCTCTGACCTGGCATGGATTACTGTACATACTGTTAAGATGTTGAGTATGTTAGAGTATTAGATTAATGTATTATTTGAAGTGTAAAAATAGCCTATTATATTTTGGTGTATTAATCACCAAAAAAGTAATTGATGGACCAGAAAACATCAAGATTTGTTGAGGTCTATGGGTTTGTACCAAAAAATTGAAGTAATGAACATAAACTTTGTTTTCATAGCAACCATATTACATTAGGTTCATTTTTTATGCATGCAATTCAACTTTTAACATTAGTCAAGTTCTGAATTTGGGTATCTATACCATGGCTACCCGAATGGAAATATATTTTCTGTTCCATAGTTCTATGTTTCACTGCCATATTTTAGTAAGATCTTTCAGTCAATTCTATCAATCAGGGAGACCTATATCACTTCCATCCTTGCATAAATTGTCCCGGAATGATGATGCCTGTATGTTGTTCATTAATGCTGTATAGTAGGTGACAATATTACATGTCATTACAAATTATGATGCAAATATGCGTGGCATATAGTGTTCGCCAAGAATGGTGCTAATGAATCAGTTTCTGTGGAATTTTCTTCAACAAAATGTTATGATTTAGTAGCAATCTGAGATACCACAAATTGCTGTCATTTTCTGCTATTTTTCCATCCCAGAAACCTTGAAATGCTGCTATATTGATGCAATCTCCATCTCTAAAACTTCTTTATGTTTTTTTTCTATCTAATAGGGACCAGAAGTGACTCTGAAAACTTCCAAGAAACTCCTAATGTAGTCATTGAAGAACTCAGTGAGGCTGTGTCCGCAGCTGTGAGGTTACTCACAAAGTTATTGAACTTTGATCTTTTCATCCGCAGCATAAACAGTGAAAAAATCACTTCTCTGCTAAGAAAAATGCTCAAGTCAAGCTTCCCCCTTCAGTCAAAGGATTGTCTTGCAGCATGCCTCATTAAGCTAGAATCCAGAGCTGGCTTATCAGGAGATCATGATGTCAGTAGTATAGATATGGAGATAACTATCTATCAGACTATTCCAAGGCTAATTGAACAAATGATGAACTCACTTTCTTTGAAAATAAGAGAAGTGCTGTAATAGAATTGAACAAGATAATATCTGGTGGTGTGCTGGAATATACAAGAGCATTGGCTGATGCTGGAGGCATATTTCCACTGGTCAAAATGCTTGAAGAGGGGGATGGAGATGCACTGGAAGCTACCTTAGCTATCTTGTATAATCTGGGCATGGATCCAGAGAATCACCCAGCAATAATTGCTGCTGGAGCAGTGCCCCTGTTGAAGCGGATTGTTCTTACAGAAGGCCCGCAATGGAGTAGTGCTATTCAGCTGTTGAGAACATTGCCTGTATGACATTGCTGAAGAAAATGGCCATTCATCACCAACAAACATTTTAAACTGCGCTTAGTGCATGCACAGGTACATTGTTAAGATTTTCATCAGTGTCTACACAATCAGTTTGTTCCAAATGCCTCTGCAGTTGCAATACTTTAATATTGTTAAACTAGTACTATGTCTGCTAGTCACTGTATCACTTTCATATGGATACCTTCTCTCTTAATATTACAATGGTAGAGGATAACCATAATTGGAGTACATATTTGGATGATGATACACGGTTTATTGCCTTTCTTGGATGTTTAGGAGACAGAATTGATGCAAAATAAAATTCAATTAGTACTCACAGGACTACTAGCTGCTTTAGGAGTTTTCTGGAATAAATAAAAAAAGTGAAGTCAAAATCATTTAACTTATTATCTTAATTTCAGTTGCACATTGCTTAATTTAGCATATATGTAATTAAGGATTGGCAATCAGAACACACATGGATAGAACATGTGAAGGTTCTAAGAAAAGAAATTATTTTCTGGTCCTCCTTGATAATTCAATGATGATCAGAGCATTGGGAGGCATACTATTATCTTCAAACAAACCTTTTGTGGGTATGCAGGTATCGTTGACTGAAGAACCGGTGCAGAAAATGTCTGAAAAAGTTTGGATTGTTTTATCCTGTTGCTGAATTCAACACAATAATGAGATCCTTTACTAAACATTGGTTGTCTTTTGCAGATAATTTCTTAGATTGAGGTCGCAGCTGAACCTGCTCCAGCTCCCTATCATCATCAAAATTTGAGCTTATGACCTGGAACTGGAAGTTTCAGCATTGACATTTCCTCCGAAGTAGCAATATATGCTGCCATTTTGGCTAGTTGGAAAGCACACCGTGGCCTGATATATGATGTCTTTTTTTCTCACATGCGACGGGAATAGCTAAGTACCATGAACTATTTTGGGCACTAGCAGTTTGCTGGTTGTGAGACAATGGAAACTTCAAACTCTAGCTTGTCAATTGTCATGTTTCGACGCTATGTGACTTCACTCTGTAAAAATGGAGATCCTTTTTGTATAACCTAGAGATTTAACTACAGAACTATCCTGACTAGCGCAACAAAATTGCAGTGAACTGACGTATACTCATTGCTTGGGGACTTGAGCTACCATAATCATTGCAGGTGATCTTGTGATCGACGTGTACCCAGCTCAGATGGATCTTTTTGGCTATGGATGCAAGCGGAATTATAGACAGACATGCAAATACTACCTTTGTTTTTTTACATGTCATAATATTAGGTTTGTCCTAAGTCAAACATTTCTAGATTTGACCACCAATTTAGAAAAAAATATATAGATTTATAACATAAGATTTATCTTTTTAGATTTATCTTATATATATTCACGAGATGATCTTACTTCCTCTGTCTCTAAAATACCTAGAGTTGTCAGAAGTTATTTTTTTTTCAACTTTGATTAAATATATAGGAAAGACATTAAAATTTATGATATCAAATTAGTATTATTAGATTTAAATGGGATATATTTTCATATGGTGTTCATTTTACTATTATTTTTTTCTATAAAGTTTAGTCCAAGTTAAAAAAAGTTCAATTGGTGCATATTCTAGAAATCTATTTTTTCAAGATTAGTGGATAGCATTAGACAGTTAGTTTTATTTCAAAGGACGTGTACTTTGAGAACAGTTGTATATGTCCATAGTTGTGTCTTTTCGGGATACTTATATATATATATATATATATAGCCAGGGTGCTGAATGCTATTCCACGCTACGGCAGCCGGAGGCTTCAAAGTGATTCTATTCCGGCGAGGCCTAAGGTAATAAAAATGCGTTCATGTGATGGAATCTTTTACTACTATTTACTGTTTTGCATTAAATAGTGTCTGGTGCGCATCTGGCTATCCCATGCATGCCGCCCTGGATTTGATTACTCAAAAGTTGTGTACATCTCTAAATTAATTACTTTGAGGATTGTCGAGTAAAACTTCGGGTAGATGTTATTGACTGTCATTAAATAATTTGTGGATTAATAACCTCATGCAACATTTACTATAAGGATGTGTATTTGTTTTTGGAATTAAAAAAATATTGTTCCAAAATCAGTACACTGAGAATGGAATTTGATTACCCATCGGTAACATACATGTCCAATTTAATTACTTTGAGGAATGAGGAGTAAAAGTGGGGATTTGGCGTATCGCACACATGGCGGCCGGGATTTGATTACCCAACGGTCACGTACATGTTCAATTTAATTACTTTGAGAAATGGAGAGTAAAAGTGGGGTTCCGGCGTATCGCATCCATGGCGCCCGGGATTTGATTACCCAACGGTCACACACATGTCCAATTTAATTACTTTGAGGAATGAGGAGTAAAAGTGGGGTTGGTGTGCACATGTCCAATTTAATTACTTTGAGGAATGTGGAGTAAAAGTGGGGTTGATTTTCTTGACGACCATTAAATAATTCGGGGATTAATTACCCCTGCAACGTTTACTATAAGATAGTGTAATTTTTTTGGAATTAAAAAATTCTTGTTTGGTGTTACGGAATATAATAATTTTTTTTATTATTCATAATGTGCTACTTGTTGTTCAGAATTTACAAGATAAAAAAATTGCATGTCAGTACTATATTACTGTTGTGCATATTGGATGAAATTTTTTGCATATAACATTAAAATTTGATAACTACATGCAGCAAGTAACACATCAAATAAGTCACGATGGAGCGATATAGCAATGGTTTTTTATACGAATCAAAGATTTGACGAAGAAACTTATGCGCCTCTGTCAAAATCTCGAGTAATACTAGCTGAGACAATTGTATTGGCATGGCGCAAAGTTCTGGAAATCCATAACAAACTGCAAGTCTGTGTTTTCATTTTCATAGGCTGACCCCGGAAACAAGAACCTTTTGAGGATCACAAGGAAGAAGCATTTCATTGAGAGATCGTCTGCATTCCCCTTATCCACCTCTTCCAAAAGACGAGGCACTGAGATTTTGTTTGTTTGAATACCTAGCAGCCAGGGTGCTGAATATTATTTCACGCTACGACAGCTGAAAGAATCGATGTCTTTATATTCCGGCGAGCCCTAAGGTAATAAAAATACATTCAAGGTATGGAATCTTTTACTGTTGGGCACTAAATGTTGTCTGGTGGGGAACCGGCGTGGCGCATGCATGCCGGACAGGATTTGATTACCCAGCGGTCACCTACACATCCAATTTAATTACTCTGAGAAATGGGGAGTAAAAGTCGGTTTGATGTTATTCACTGCCATTAAATAATTTGTGGATTAATTACCCCATGCAAGTTTTACTATAAAGATGTGTATTATTTTGGAACTAAAAAATTATTGTTTGGGGTACGGAATATAATAATTTTTTAGTCATCATATGCTGCTTGTTGTTGATTATTACTGATTTTTTAGTAATAATTACTCCAAATATAACTACTATTTAACCCAAAAGTAATATAAAAAGTATAACAAAATTATGTTCCTTCATTATTTCTCATTTAATTACACAACCGTATAGTCTAACTGAGTAAGTAATTATATCATGAAAAGTAAGTTTGAAATCCTTTTTGTATTACATGATATAGTCCAACTAATTTTTTCCAAATTAAATACTAGTTTGACATTTCAAGGTACTGAATTTATCATCAAACTTGACTATGTACGTGGTTTTTACCCACCCACCATAAAAAATGTCATTAATTTATCTCATGAGTAATAAATAAATTACTACCAATAGTGTTAGGTACCGTGTGTACATGTAAACATACGTGAAATAATTACTTCATTCGCTAAATAACTAATCAGTAATAAAAAAAAGGTTACCACCAATAAGAATTATGATTATGTAAGCCATAAAATAAAAATCTCATGAAACTAACATTTTTCAGATTTTTCGGATATAATTACTCAGTGTATAGTATGAACGAGTAAATAATTGTATCATGAATAGTATTTTTTTAAAAAATTCTTTTAAACCGTAGCAATTTTCTTAATTACTACTAGTAATAAAAAATTACTACCTATAGAGTTAAGTACTGATTTTACTCCTGAACGTACATGAAGTAATTAATCCATTCGCTAATTCAAGCAATCCGTATTTAACAAAGGTTGCATCAAATATAATTACTATTTATCTCATCCATTTAGGTAGTAATTATTATTTAACCCATCAATCACTAATAACTATTTGAGCCACCAAATATAATTACTAATTAACAATTGTTACTATACACTGTGTAATTATATCCGAAATTATGTTCTCAAGGTAATTTCATTCTACTTTTATATTACTTATGGGGTAAGTAGTAATTATATTTGGGTGCACCTTTGTTAATTCCTGATTGCATCAATTATCGAATGGATTAATTATGTCATGTACGTTAAGTAGTATAATATCTGTAACTAACGTTATAGGTAGAAATTATTAATTAATAGCATTAATTCAGAAAATTGCTACGATTCAACAAGTTTTGAAAATAATACTTTTTAATGATACAATTATTTACTCATTTTATAATATACACTGAGTAATTATATACAAAAATTCTGAAAAATGTTAGTTTCATGAGATTACTTCATTCGCTAAATAACTCAATCAGTAATTAAAAAAAGTTCCGCCGATTAGAATTAGTATTTAACCCATAAAATAAAAATCTCATGCGCATATCTGATGCCACATTCACTGGCCCAGTCTTAAAGAAAAAATAAAATATGTCTTGGAGACAACTATTAAACAACGTTTTGGTCTGGGTACATATAGATAAATATATACATGTATATAGAAACGGGAACCGACCCAATGTACTGGACTGTATAAAAAACTAAAAATGCTTGTATATTCTGGTTACAATGTCCCTAAACCAGTGGATACAATGCATATCTCAAGCGTAGATTGAGGGAATAAAAAATCGTTTAAAATAAAAAACTAAAAATACAGGAGTGTTGCGCTCCTCTCATCCACATATTCAGTCAACCCGCATCGAGCATCCCATCCGTATACCAGTAGAGCCCACACCGTCGGGGTCGCCATCTCCGTTGGACGGGCCGCGCCATCACCGGGGGTGTTGTGTGCGCGAATGAAGGGTGTGTCGCAAATGCAACCACCAGGGAGCGCCATGCACACGAGTTGAGGGTGCGCCGCCACCACATAGGCACGTTGCCCGTGCGAGGCGAGGTCGCGCCACCACCACCGGAGCGCGTCGTGCACGCGCATGGAGGGCGCGCCGCCACCGCCGGAGTGCGTCGAGGGCACACCACCACTGCAGGAACACGTTGTTCGTATGGATCGAGGGTGCACCGCCTGACATCGTGAGATTTTAGAGGAGAGGAAGAGATTAGAGGGGGGGCCATGACGTGATTTATAGAATAATATGGATGGGCTATCAATATGGTATTTATGGCTGACATTAACTAAAAGATTCCAATGCGTATATCATGGTGCTTACGTGTAGTAGAAGACACACACTTTTTATTCCAGTTTGAATATATAGTAATAAATTTATTATTGATTAGTTGATTGCCGGAGCTGAGTCATTCCGCGGGGGTGCTAAATGTTATTCAAAGCCTAGACTTTAGAATAGTAGATCTCTCTCTATATATCAATAAAACAACACAGTTCTTTCAATCATTTGTTTATTTACATTTTACTCACGTATAATAGTATCTAGGACATCTAGGGTCTGATTTGTTGCTGCATGTATTAAATTGCAAAGAGTGGTTACTCGCATGGGTATTACATTGTAATCGCATGAGTATTACATTGCATTAAAGGTTATATATTGTACTCTTTAATCTGGACAAGGCAATGCAATTTTGTACAGTGTTATGCATTTTGCGTGTGATTGGTTTTCTGCAGAGTGGGTGCATGAGAAATGGTACATAGCTGGATACGCGTAAATTTTTTTTGCGGTTAAGTCATAGCACATTTTTTATTAAGAGAAAACAGAGTTAACTAGTTACAAAACTATTGCTTGTAATTAGAGTTATCGAGAAACAGAATCCGAGAGGAGTTCTAAATCGATATTGCACAGCACAAAGCACGACACAGAGATCATATAACCGTTGTTGTCAAAAAAAAGAGATCATATAACCGACAAGCGCGCAAGGTGCAGATTAGCGATCCTCAAGCTCCATCTCCTGTACTAATACATAGAATTTGATCGAATAGTGAGGTGCAACTGAGGGTTATTTTGAACACAATGCTAGCCTACTACATATAAACGTACGCATGTAACCAAACAGAAATAAATTGTACCGCGAGGGCCGAATAAGGGGCAAGCAACAAACAGAGCGGAGTATGCTTTATGCGCTTGTCTTGATGGGAGTGGCTGGATGTGTAGGTCGGATTTCATGTTTATGATGAAGAGGAACAAAACGCAGGGTTCAGGGGAGATGCTACGGTTTCCCAGACCACCGTAGATGAATATCGTATGAAAATATAATCATAAGTATGAAAAAACTCTAAAGGTGATCTGACAAGTGCTCTTGTGGCCATAGATGAATACCGTGGGAGCGTTGCTGTATAAAACTTTCTTAATGTTTCGAGTGGAGTGTTGTGAACAATGCGATAAGCGAAAAAATAACAAGAGAGGAGATAACACTATTCTCTCTTGTCATTTTTTCGTTTACTCGCATTGTTCACAACACTTTACTCAAAACACATTATCAACACGATGCTCTTCGTTCATTGAGGTAGGATGTCGCCATCACCCATGTTTTTGTCCTACCTCATCCTACAAGTTGTGATGCTGCAATTTCATCATGCCCTTCTATGTGGTCTTGACCTTATCCATCCGCTAGTGCAAAGTGATCTCCTATGGTCTATGGATGATCGTTAACCTCCTCGGAGATGACCCTTATGACACCCACATGCTTGTAAATGAGTAAGGTCAAGGCCACATGGAAGGGCATGATAAAATTGTAGCATCACAACTTGTAGGATGAGGTAGGCCAAAGACATGGGTAATAGCGGCATCCTACCTCGATGAACGAAGAGCAACGTGTCGTCATGCCGATAACGTGTTTCGAGTGGAGTGTTATGAACAATGCGAGTAAGTGAAAAATTGACAAGAGAGAATAGTGTTATCTCT